>VWYH01002074.1:569940-705474 GCA_013399365.1 Pampusana beccarii
TTGAGGGTGCCAGAGCACTGGAACAGGCTGCCCAGAGAGGTTGTGGAGTCTCCTTCTCTGGAGACATCCAAGACCCGCCTGGACACCTCCCTGTGTGATCTGCTCTGGGTGAACCTGCTTTAGCAGGTGGGTTGGACTAGATGATCTCCAGAGATCCCTTCCAACCCCAACCATTCTGTGATTCTGTGAAAATGCATACCATGGTGAACGATTGCATTGGCTTTATCTCATCTCTGCTGAGGAGTTGGCTGTGTTGTGAGTCATTCTGTCTGTCCTCCCAGCTGATGCCTATCCCGAGCAAACACACCATGGCTCAGGTACCTCGCTTGTAGATCTGGACCCAATGTTTCCGGCAAGTGACAGGGGATGTGTTATGAATTGGTCTAAGAGGGGAGAGAGGAGTAAGATTAGATGTTGTGTTCTTGAAACTAGGAATATTTTGGAAAAATACATGTGTGTGTAAGGAAATGAAGTCTGGAAGGAGAAAGGCTTCAGGTTCTGCGGAAGCAGCAGACTGAAGGCTTTGGTCGCAATGGTAAGCGGAAAGAGAAGCTTGCAGTTCAGCTGGGCAGGGAGAGAAACAGAGAGGCCACAAAGCTGTAAGGTTAGTTTGATTCACTGCTTAATAAACAACTTTAACAAACAAAACTTAAAGGTATCATGTTGTACAGAACAGTCGTACACTTCAGGAGTCATAGGTGATGCCTCTGGCACAGTAAGATTGCTAAGAAAGCATTTTAAACTGGAACTTCAGATTTTCATAATTTTTGAGTATTTAACTTCTAAAATATGCCTAGTCAAAAGTCTGAGTTTTAATGGCCTGACTGAATACAAAGCAAACACACGAGTAGACCTCAGCTTTGATGAAGAAGGCCAACATGGCATTTATTTGACTGGATGGTTCTGTGGACAGTGAATATTGAAACCCAGGTGTTTCTAACACTGGGTTCCCTAGGAAATCTGGCTCCATCGTCGTCATTTTGTCTCTCTGCTCTCATTTCGATTTAATTCACAATTAGAACATTTTTGAAGGGATGTAGTCTGCATCCTTCACGCAGGCCTTTCGCTCCTCAAACGTTCCATGGGCTGCCGAAGCTCTGGCTGTTCTGCACCAGCACGTGAGGGCACTGAGCAGTTTGCAGGTGCTGCCGGCACCTCCTGATCACAAGGAAGCGATGGCAGCAGCAGCGTTTTCCTCCCGTAGGATACAGCAAGGTGTTTATGGAGGAAAGCTAACACACCTGCTCCTTAAACTACGCAAAGCCAAGGTACGGGGTCTTTTTTGCCTCACGGGAACCTTAAAGACAACAGGTAAATAATCTTAAATGTGGCGATGCCCCAAGTCACTGTTATGAGACCCTCGGGGTGGCAATGCTCGCTGATGCTGTTTGATGCTAGATGAAAACAGCAGGGGAAAAGAGGCGCTCTCAAAATGTACCTGCTTGACAACCCTGCCTGCACAGCCAGGCTCCTCTCATCTCTGGGCAGGGAGAGAAGGGAAATGGCAAATTGTTGAGCCATGTCTCAGGTATTTTGCTGCGGTTGTGTCCTGGCGAAGGTCAGGTTGGCTCTAATAGCATCTTTCTCCCTTGTTGCCGAGATAAGGAGCAAATAAGCCAAGGGGGCTGCTGGAACAGGCCGTGCAAAGGAAAAAGGTTATTAAAAAACTTCCCTCGCAAACTTCTTAACTGAATCACCACTCCTTATCTTTGCAAGCACAGGTGGGATCAATAATAGTAGCAATAGTATTATTTTCGTTAAGAAGAGGTGTGTTGCTAATTTAGAGTCCACTGGATTCGCTACATGAAGCAGTGACTTAGTGTCGCTGCACAGCAATACTTTGGCTTTAAGTACATTAACACTTCAAATGTTTATTTTGGTAATAATTTTAATATAATGTCATTTTAAAATAAAAAATAATGGGATATAAGGGCATTTGAATGGGTATGGCCAGTTCAAGAACTTTACTCCCCTCATCCTTTAGTGGGTTTTTGCACATGTATTCTGGGTTTGTATTTCAAAGCCCAGAATGGGCTTGTAGACTTGGCAAGGAGACAAAAAGATTACTGGCAGCATAAGGGCAGGAAGCTGCATCACCATAGTGTTTGAAAAAAACCCTGGGAATTTGCATATTGAACAAATTATTTATTGTCTTATGTGTAAATAAGTGCTAGAAATGCTATAAAACAGTTTGGGTTTCTCTTTAATAGTTTCAAAGTCTAAGGCCAACAAGCTTTGATAAAGGCAACTGTTATTAGCTCTCAACTATTATCTCATCTCAATGAAAACTTTAGCAGAACAAAAGCTTTTTAAATACAAAAACAATAGCAGAGAAAAATAGAATGACCAATAATTAAATCCTTTATTTATGTATCTATAGGGTGTACATATATATGTATAAAATCAAGACTCAAAATGCTCCTAAAGACACTACTCGCAGGAAAAAGTAAGGGAGACAGATGAACCTCATCACTTGGAGTCATTGTATTGCGCGGGGAAAAGGTCACGGCAAATGACCTTTCAGCCTTGGGATGTGTGACAGGGAAGGTGCAGGTGATGATTAACACAGGCACAGATGGGACCGGCGATCACCTGACAGTTCTGAAGCAGAGCACGAAGCGGTAAAATGGTCGAAGGCCACGCAGCACCTGGTCTGGCGCTGCTGCTGTGTCTATGACAACTGGGGATGCACATGACTGGCAGCGTATGGGCGGGAAACTGCATCACCATACTATTTAAAAAAAAATCCTGGAAATTTGCATGTTAAACGAATGATTTGTTATTCATACCAGCAGCTGAGGTAAATCGCTAAAATATCCCCTTGAAATTGCTCTCTAAATCAATATGAAACCGCTGATGAATAACCAATTACAAATCATTCAGTCCTTTTACTCATATTCCAACAGTTAAGAGTGAAGCTTTATAAATCTCAAGCGATCCCTTCACTTTTTCCGCAAATATGCCATTTCAAAATCTCTGCCATCAGGCAAATAGCTGCTCAGATGAGAAAGAAATGGGGTTATTTTAAAGGGGCACCTGAGGGATTTTATCAAGTAAAGAAGACAAAGAATAAACACTTCAGCACGTAAGACTTTATGGCCAAGTGCTGTCGCTTGTATTTAGAATTATTTTTACATAATGAAAAAGCATCCTGGCCAGAAGAGACAGCACCCCCCGCCCCCCTATTTCTCCGTTGTGAATCCTACTACACATCCCTTTTCTTTACATTATGTCAGAAATCCATTAATTTAACCGCGAGTATACAATGACTATATTAAAAAAAAAAAAAAATCCAGCTCATTCTCTCATTATCTGACAGCAGCAACCCAGTTATACACCACATCACTCGGAGAAGCCCTTGGCTCCAGGCCACCAACGTGCTGCACAGAAAGGACTTGTGCAGCTCCAGGGGAGAATTACAGCTTCACACTGGCTTTGCTTTGCTATTGTTTTATGGAGCCGGCCTAGAGAATATCTCTGCAGGTTTGCAAACGGGTGAGATTTCTCAGTTCCAGTCGATCTGTAGATACCAGCCTTTTGTCAGTGGAGGAGAAAGAGTGATCACAAGTTGTGATAAGACACAAAAATATGTTTGGCAATATTTTGATGAATTCGTTCCTCACAAGGTGAGTGCTCTTGCAAGCTAGTTACAAGTTACACGTGAAACCCAGACAGTCATCAGGGCTTGCTGAAGGGTCTGCCCAAGCAACCGTGTCTCCATATTCGCTCACTTCTGGACACCCTTTCAATCCAATGCAGTTGGATAACAGGTACTTATTAAGCAGACACTGTATCCAGAAGCAGGTGTCGAAAACAGGTTGGATAAATCCAGCTCCATACATTTCTCTCTGCCTGCTTGAAGGGAGTCTACAGGCCGAATGTACTGATGCCCAAAGCCTAGCAGGATAAATCCTGTTCTAAATTCTGAATTTGCTGTTAATGACCTCACGTATTCCTTGTGTCTGTGCCTGTGCTGCTCTGATCAACTTTATGCCGGTGCTAAAGGAATAATTGCAAGATTCAGCTGTCTCCAGTAGTGCTGAGAATTCACAGGGTGTTTCGAAGAGATGAGCCCAATTTCAAAGCGGTAAATTTCACGATGGCAACATATTACAATTACACAAAAATTTACAAACAGTTTAATAAGCTATCTAGCGGTAATCATCTGAAACTCTACTATGCTCTGCCCTCTCAAGTGGCAAGAGTTTCATTCATGGCCAGCTTGTGGTTGCAGAGACACAGCGATTTCAAATTGAGCCCATCTTTTTGAAACACCCTGTAAAGCCCAACTGCACCTCCCCAGTGCCAAGTCCACTCCTGAGTCTGGGTCTCAGGCATGAAGCGTATGGCTGAAGACACCTGTGTGCCCACAGCGGCCAGACACAGCTCCCGCCCGTAAGTCCCTGCAGGCAGCCTCTGGGACCGCGGGGAGAGGCAGGACACGGGAGGCTCGTGATGCAGCTGCGTTCTTCTACAAACTTGCAGACAACCACAAGCAAAGCCCTGAACGACTGCATCCAGTGCAAATGTAAATTAAGATCAGTTGTTTCCACCACCCGATGTTAATAGGTGGAGAAAAATCGATGGCAGCCCTGAGAAGATGGCTGCCCGTCCTTTGTGAGGACCGCCAAAAAGGAACGTGTCTGGGGACTCCGGTTGCACCGGACCAAACAGTGCAGTGTCAAGTTTGTAACTTGCTATGAACACAGCCCTGTGAAATACGCAACCTATTTCAATTTAGGAACACAGAAATGGCCCAACAACTGCTCTTAATTTTTTTTTAAAATTTTCCTTTCTCCTCGTTCCTTTTGGACACATCCCTAGAAACATTGTTTTTCTCTAGTGGGTTGAAAGTGATTGTTTTTTTCCTAAAAACGACGGGTAATTGATGACCATCTCGGCTGGCTGCAGTACTGGAGCGCTGGCTCCGCCGCTGCTGCTCAGCACGGGGCCGGCTCCGCGCTTTCAGCTGAAGGCCGGGGCTTGACTCTGCGAACAAAGGACTGGTGCTATACTCCCTGCAACAACCGCTGCGTTTCTTTTATTCTCTGGAGTCTCAGCAAAGGCAATTACCTGTCCCAGCTGTAAAAATATTTATAAGGTTTGTGCCACAAGACTCCAACAAAGGCCCTGCGTTGCTGGGCTGCTGAGGCCCCTGTGTCTGAGGCCAGTGCTCTGCTGTCACAGGCAGTCAACCTATGCCATCTTGTTTCCCCACTAACTTTTCAGATTCCACTTTTAACAGTAATTTAGGTTTTCTGCCTTCCCCGTGGATTCTAGCAGAAGGCTTTGTACAGACCCTCGTGTCTCCAGAATTAAGAATCAGTTTATGGGTTCTGACCTGAGATGACTGATGGACAGTTTACACGTATTTCAGCTTTTGACAATGGTCTTTACTGGACTCCTCATCCATGCCCCAATGTTTGTATAAATGACAGCCACAACCTCTCCTAGCCTCTTTTCTTGATGAACTAAACCAAGCTAGGACCTCCTGGTGGCCTCTCATTTACCAGGACTTCCCATTGCTCCGATCAACCTGGTAGATGTTCTCCAAACTTGTTCAGTTTGAACACAGCTTAATTCAGCAGGGGTGATCAGAGCTGCACGTGTTAGTCTGGGTGGGCTCTGAAGTGTGTTGGGCAAGGCCACTGGGCGTCTCTAGAATTTCTGGAAATATCTTGCCTGAAGCCCTTCATGTCCATATTTAACTTTTTTTTTTTTTTTTTTTAAAGAGCCACAGCATCAAGTGGGCTCTCAGTCTTCTTGTGAGCAATTAAGACATGATTTTCTGTCCTTTCCAAACTGTGGGGCCTCAGAAGACAAAACTAACAACAAGGGCTTTTGCTAAGTACAGGAATCAATGCTGTGTATACTTAGATTAGCATTACTCCAGCTCTAAAGATGATTTGGTTTCTTGTCTATATGTCTTTCTCTGGAGTGACAGCTTCACGTGTTGAGTATATTTTGAGTAACCACGCCTTTTTCTTTGCCAAGATCTTTACACAGTTGACAGTCTTAGAAGCAGACCCTTTACAAACCCATCACAAGCTTGACTTTCCCGTTTCAACACAATCCACTCTCAGCTGTTCCTTTTCCAGATTATCTGTTATGAGGTAAGATATTAGGTACGTAAATATGAGAAAGGATAAGACCTCAAGTTTTCGTGAAACAGAAAAATGATCGAATATGAGTTACCTAGCACAACCTGCTCTTGGTGAGCTATTTAACTCCATGGTACTAATGATTCTGTTCTGCAGAGCCCCATCATCTTACTCGGTTTCTGACATGTCCACTGTGACTGTCCACTAATTTCAAGCATCAGACAGCAGCGAGTGAAACAAATGCATCTGTCCTTCATAGGAGGTTGTGGTGAGGAGAGCGTTGGTCTCTTTTCCCAAGTAACAAGTGATAGGATGAGAGGAAACAGCCTCAAGTTACACCAGGAGAGTTTTAGATTGGATATTAGGAAAAACTCCTTCGTGGAAAGGGTTGTCAGGCACTGGAACAGGCTGCCCAGGGAAGTGGTGGAGTCACCATCCCTGGTGGTGCTTAAAAGATGCGTAGATGAGGTTCTTAGGGACATGGTTTAGAGATGGACTCGGCAATGTTAGGTTAACGGTTGGACCCAATGATCTGAAAGGTCTTTTCCAACCAAAATAATTCTATGATTCTATAGGAAGTTGTTACTTATTTACAGTGCTTACATAAATAATAGAAAAGAGCCCAGGAACTGTAACATGGGCTTTCTGGTGCCAGTGCGCTCACATTCAAAGAAGGACTTACAGAACATGCAGAAAAGCACATGAAACAAGTTCTTTCAGGGTTTAAAAAAAAATAAAAATCCCTTTTAATTTCAGAATAATTCAGCCAGAATGAGTTAAATTGTTGGATGCTCTTTGACTGCAGAGAAATGATAGCTCTCACGGCTGATTATTCAGACTAACCTGAACAGAAGTGAACAGTGACCCGCACAACCTACAATGTACTTTGCATTCCCTACTATACCCTTAGGGCACATAGCACTCCGGGGTCAAAAGACTTCACTAGAAACTCTGAAATAACGTGGCATTTTTAATCATGCAATCAGCCTGGGGAGGAGAGCTGCCTGCTACCACATCTTTTCCTCAAACACATGGCCTTTTAAAAATGAATGCTCTCCGTTTCCCTAATCATTATGCTCACGGATGATCACTTTGTCTCTTTTTAATGCAAGGATATTGCCAACTCTTTTCATCATGGCTGAGGTCTCTTGGGACAATCTCCTCCAGCCAATGATCCTTTTCAACCTGCCTACTCCTTCTATCATTGATGAGATCAAAGCTACCCACTTGAAAGAAAATCTTTAGGATTTAATTGGTGCTTCCCGTTTCCTCATATGCCAATATTCTGGCAAAAGCTAAAGCTAAAAACCACATGCGCTCATCCACGCAGGCATTCAATGCCAGCTACGCACAAGTCGTTGGCTCCCTCACGATGTCCCAAATGGTTCACCAGAAAAAAAAAAAATTAAAAAAAAAATCTCACTACAGATGAGATGTCACTCACAACCACCAAGTAAACAACTTGGTTATGCCCATTTGTAAAATATAGCTAAGGGAGCACACTGATTCCGTAGCTATTAACAGACTCCCACTCATCGTAGCCAAGCTTAGGTCACTCAGGCCTTGGCACTCCATCAGTATGTCTGCGCTGGTGTAAATCAACAGCGTGAAATCACTGCGCTTGTGTGAAAGAGACTTTCACAAACGTACCTGTGCCTTAAAGCTTCAGCACGTTCTTGGCTACCTGCCATGTTCCAGTTTTTGAGGAGCAATGCAGTTATCATCCTCCAGAAAAGTGTTAAATGTCAGATCCTAGAAGGACCAGCAGATCTGCTCCTCCTCCTCTGTGCAAGAGGGAGAAGGTTCTTCAATCTACTTTGCAAAAGGCTGGCAGTTCTCAGCTACTGTCAGAAGAGGAAGGTAGGAAGACAGCAGTCAAAAATGCTGTTTCCTTTCCTGAAAAGTACCACCTAAGAATTAAGTATACAGAAAAGGGTGAAGGTCATTCTTGTCCAGCAAAACCAGCAGAGAGTTCAGAAACTCCTACTGGAGGTGATTCGTAGAGAAAGCACGCCTCAGGAGAGCCACCTTTTGTATTAAATATCTGAAAATAGCTGTTATTTATAGGTGTGTGTAAATCCATTTTCACCATATTTTACTACATTTTTAAATAAGCAACAACTCATATCTCGCTAGGAGAAAATTTACATTATGGAATGAATACTGTTTTAAGAACAAATACTTTCAAAGTATTGATTCTGCTGCAATCATTACGGTAAAGGCCCATCAATAAAACGGCATTATGCCTTTAACCAGGGGAGTCGAGATATTTATTACCTTTAGCTGGGAAATTATTTGCAAGGAAAAAGCGAAAGTGCCTGTTTTCTATTCCATCGTGATAGTGCAGCCTGCAATAATTGTAATAATAGGCCAAATTGTGCCCATGCTTTCTCCTGAACATCCATAGTAAGTCGTTCAGTCAGAAAATCTGGGTGGCACAATTTAGCTACATACGGTACTAACACAATATTATAGAGCTCATGTTTCCTACCTTCAGCTTTTACTCTTTTTTTTCTCTATTTTTTCCCAGCTATTTCTTCCCAGTAGTAGAAAATAAAGTAGCTAAGAAAGCTAGATTATGCAGAAGAATTTGTCAGCTGTATACAGTGGTGAACACACCCAGTGGAACACACAGTTCCATTCATTGCAAGTAATGTTATTTATGTACAAACAGATGCAAGACCAGGGCGTAAGGCTGGGCGACGTGTTACTCACGAGGGCTGGTATTTTCAAGAACACCTAATGAGGAACACGACCCATTTGAAAGAAGCTCTGGGGGCTCACTGGTATGAAAGAGCAACTGTGCTTCTGGCAGAAGATTAAACACTTCTACTTTCTTTGACTTGGGCAACTGGCAAGTTGCAGCAAATGCAGGTTTGGGCCATTAAACAAAGGGATTTCATGGCACTGGCTAGCGACTGACAGACCCCACAAACTGCCTGCACAGTCTGTTTGTACAGATGTAAGCAAGACCATGCCCCTTCATGAAACTTCTCTTCGAACACAATTATTTATAAGAAACCCGAACATCCTAGAATGGCGTCAATGAAAGAAAACGTATTATATTCTTGCCCAATATGACTGGAAGAACAGCGCTGTGTTAAACCATTTCCAAAGCAGAGCATGCAAGGGACTATTTGCTGTCGTGAAGGGTTTATGGGTCTGAGCTTTAGTTTGTGAATATACTGCTGCAGACTGAAACAATGCAAAAAAGCCCCAATTTGTCAGCACTACGAAAGCCTGGGTAACCCTGCAAGTTAAATAAACCGTCTGGTTTGATATTTAGTGTTAGAAGACTGTCTGTGTTCCAAGGAGCCTGCAAACACTTTTGCTATTTGGACTTCTACCTAATATGGAGAAAAAAATAACAGGGACGAATGTCAGGCATGGTTTGTATGACAAGATTTACAGGGCCAGCCTCATGTTACCTTTCGGAGAGGCAACAAATAGTCCTTGCTGATCTGCAGTTAATCTTACACGACTGGCTCAGAAACCTCCCCACACTAATAATAGACCCGTGTGTGCTGCCGGCAGTAGGTCTGTGCTGAAAGGCACCGCGGAGCACAACTCAGTGTTAAAGAAAGCATAAAATAACTCTCACGTTGGACAGACTGCGTCTTTTTTGTTCATTTACCGACGCCTGCCAGCAGCCACCAGGGAGGTGGAACAAATGACAGCGCTACACGAAATTAGGTTCACGGTTACCTGATAGATTACAACCCGGAATTTGTTTTTCTTCAGCATCTCCTGCTGTTTGGCTTCCACCTTCCGCACGCTGACGCTCTGCCGCTCCACGCGGGCCCGCACCTCCTTCATGGTGGAGCTGACTTTGTGGGTTTTCTCCAGTAACTTGTTCACCGTGTAGCCCGTATTGCCGTGAGCCTGCGCAAGCTTTAGCATGTCAATCTGTATGGTCTTGATGGCGTTTTCCATCTCCCTGTGCCTCTCCTCTATCCTCTTCTGGCTCGCCTGCACGCTGTCCACGATGTTCGCCACTTTGTCCAGGACCGTCACGATAGTATAAGCTGCATCTTGTTCTTCTTCCTCCTCGGTGACGCTGGAGAGCCGGTTTTGGTGGGTTTTGTCGGCTTCCAGGGCGATTTCGTGGCGGTCCATCTCGCCTGCCTTCGGCCGGCTGGGCGGGAGGTGAAGTTTCAGATTGTGGATTGTGGCGCTGTGCGGAGAGCCTTGCGACAGCTGGCTCCGGCGATGCTCAACGTGGGGCGTGAGACGCCGCTCCTGGAGCTCGGTCAAATGCTTCTGACTACAAAATATCCACACATGATTGTTCGGATACTTTCAGCAACATGAAACCCCT
Organism: Pampusana beccarii; assembly: GCA_013399365.1. NCBI lineage: Eukaryota > Metazoa > Chordata > Aves > Columbiformes > Columbidae > Pampusana > Pampusana beccarii. The sequence goes on from VWYH01002074.1 coordinate 580,360, forward strand.
AAAATTAGGAAGCAATGTCTGGAAAGGAACACACGTCTAAAGGGTCACGCTTCTGTACTGATGAAGTTATTAGTGTTAATCCGGGAAAGTTAAGTAACTTACTAATTAAGCAGGAAAGCGAACTTGCATATTTTTAACGATCTACTTTTGTTTTCGTGTTACTGGAGTGCTTTCCTCCGAGGGAATTCAAAGAGTGGTCAGGAAAACGAACACGGTTGTTTTTTCCAGCAAAACAACTTCGAGTCTTCAGCTTGTTGCAATTACCACATGGGGCAACAAATAAACACACTAAACCAGAGACAATATAGTGAAAACATTGTATTGTGGCATGCTTTTCCAGTTCAAAATGTTGAAAGCGTTTTTTTTTTTTTTAATTGAACAAATTATTAAATCCTACATGCAAAATTTCGAAAGCCTAAACTACATGTTAAAACAGCTGAACACATCCTATTCACACTTTATCTCGGGTTCTTTCAAACAACAACTAACAGTCTATTAATATAACTATGACCAGCAGACTAATTTGGATGGACTTCTTTAGCTCTTGAAAATACTCTATACAAGAGCACTAGTAATTCATTCACCTTTATTTTTTTTTTTTAATTTTAATCACAAACACTATACAATCCGTATTGCAGGTGTTAAAACGTATTTTCTTTAAAAAAAGTTTAAGAAGTATTAAAACAGCTTTAACAGTGATAAAGTAGGCTTTATTCCAATTTTTTGTGTTCAGTTATTCAACACCAATTTTTACAATACCTAAATCTACTAAGACCTACTTCTTTTGGACCTGTGCCATCTGCTCTACCAGGTAACTTCCTGAATTATGAAATTTATAATTTTCCTCTTTAAAAATAAATTGCTGGAATTATTTATGAAGATGGCAGTGCTTAGACCCAGCCCACACATTTTATAAATATGTTACAACTACACACAGCACACAGCTTCACAGTTCATGCGATAGGCAGTGTCTAAAAAATCAGTTACTAACTTCCAAAAACATTTAAATATCTACGGTATTTAAACACAGTGTTTTCTAGTTTCTCATAAGAAAAGTAAGATGTAAACATTTTTACTTTTAGTTCATGCCTTGTTTGCTAGGTAATATGGACTTTTTTGTTGGTTTGTTGTCCTTTTTTTTTAAAATCTACAACCATTGGTGGAATAAATCTATGTTCCCAAAAATATTACATTCCATGAATAAAGCACAAGTCTATTATATAACCATGTGATACAGATACAGAAAATGAACTACTGTATTCAAAAACATAAAAGTAAAGTTACGAAAACAGTCCATAGCTGTTAGAGCTGATGCTTTCAGAATACAGACCAACATTGTTACACTAAAAATGTTCAAAAATAAGGCCTCTGAAATAAATATTTCCATTCTTTAAAAAAAGATATAATAAAAATGTACATCACATGGTCAATGTAGGTATAAAAATCACTAAGTTAAACCATTCTGGAGGATGTATCTGAAGTAAAATGGCCTAGGTTTTGCTTCTGCCGACGTCCTCTATTGTTTTTGGGGCATTTTCTGTTAGAAAAAAAGAAAAAGACAAAGAGAAAGGAGGGCTGCTTTCATATATGCCACATAAAATTAAACCTAGCAATAACATATTGACGTTATTTTCTGTATTTAACACTAGCAGGCAGTCTATGAGCTGTGCTGACTGAGGGGCCGCTCCTGCTGTTTGGTACTGGACTGTCACTTGGGGACGTCTGTGGGACCCCAGATCACTCGGAAGGAAGTTCTGCTTGAACTTGAGACTGAAACCAGCAAGGTGCCACGTCCTTCTGCCTTAATCCAGCAATTCAGTGGTGCCAGGATGAGGGGCAACGGGCACAGACTGAAACACAGGAGGTTCCGTCTGAATATGAGGAAAAACTTCTTTACTTTGAGGGTGCCAGAGCCCTGGAACAGGCTGCCCAGAGAGGTTGTGGAGTCTCCTTCTCTGGAGACATTCAAAACCCACCTGGACACATTTCTGTGCGATCTGCTCTGGGTAAACCTGCTTTAGCAGGTGGGTTGGACTAGATGATCTCCAGAGGTCCCTTCCAAGCCCAACCATTCTGTGATTCTGTGAAAATGCATACCGCGGTGAACAATTGCATTGGCTTTATCTCATACATATTTCATACTTAACATCCAGTGGATGGTAACGCTGGATCAATCAGCCTTTTGAAATGCTAGACCTGCAGATGCCTGGCTGCTCATGGGAGCCCCTGAGGCAGAGCCCACCCAGGACTCTCTGTGGGGTCACTTGGGTGATCCCTTTCTTCAGGATGGGTACACAACTAAGAAAAGATTCACAAAAGCCAGCAATTCTCAACAGGATGGGCCTTATTCTGCCAGACAGCGGGCTATGCACGATGAAGTCCTGCTGGGACACAGGAGGACAGGCTGTCCCCGAGAGCCGGAGAAGGGCTGTAAGGAGACTGAAAGAGGAGGGCTGCTGAACCACAGCCTTCTCCCAACGGCTTTGGCCAGCAGGGTGTTGGGTAAAAAAAGGGGCGACATCAACTGCATGAGCCAAATGGATGTCTTTTACATGTTGTTAGATGTAACTTAGATACCTGCTATGTTGAACCTCACAAAAGAGAGGGGGGGATGCCTATATTGTTCTTGCTTAGGGTGCCACTCTACATCACTGAGCTTGGGAAGCCGTGCACTAATGCAGTGCAGAAAGTTTTATGACCTGATGTAAGTGGAGCTGAAAAAGTGAAGGAGGAGTCAAGGAGGAAAAGGCAAAGTGTAGCAGGGATGTCCAACTGCAGGACTTAAATGGTTCATGCACCTATAAGGTAACTAAGCCATCCTTAATCTAGCCCAGAGCCTCCAGTCCTCATTCGGTTCAAGTCCTTGATGAGCAAACTGGATCCCTTGTCATCAAAAAGAATCCGTGGTTCTCACCTCAGTTTACATACAGAGTGAGAGTCTGAGACAACCCAGAAACCTGAACTCTGTGCTTATGCATCTTCACCTTTCATAAAATAGGTTCCCATGGAGAGTGCCTAATAAAAGGACTAGCTACACATCAATTTTCAGAAAGCATATATGGTGTGAGGGATACTTTTCTCTGTGGAACACCATTTACAGAGGTACTACAGGGAACAGTGTCTTGTCAGTCTCTCTGGTTTCACTGGATGGGACAGAGGGATCACAGCTTCTTTAAGATACCAGCGATGCTTGAATAACCCCAGTGAAGGTCTAACACGGTAGCTGACCTTTTGATGTGTTTCAAGGCTGATCTGTTCTGCTGGGTATTTGTTCTGGGGATTAAGAGTGGTTACTGGTGATTTGTGCGTTTAAACAAATGTGTGTTTTGTGAAAAATGAAAAAAAAATGGCAATAGGATGTTACATAGTCCTTCCACTTCAGTCATTAGGTATTTTTTATGTCGATATTTTAAGATATGTGCTAAAGCACATAAAATTGGGGAGGGGGGGGGGGGGCAGATATTTAAATCCAGAAAAAGTATATCCATACAATGTGTGATTTGTCACTGCTTTTGTGTTTACCTACCTTGTTATGCACATGACAATTGCAACTATAATGGCAATCTGTACAGCTCCAATTATTGCTGCAATAAGGACATGCGTAAGCTTTTGTCTGCTGGGGACAACATAAAGAATACTAAAGTCTGTCTTTTCACAGTGCTGTCCAGTATATCCTGATTCACACCTGCAAAACAAAAGCAATATTTATTGGAAACTGTAACTTGACAACAGACTAGTCATTTTGCAGGTGAAATAAGGAGTTCAAGGTGACTCCAGGTGAGAAAGAGCTGGTGTGAAGGCGAAGGTGTGGTAATGCTTGGGTTGGGGAATGGTTTGAATTTCTGTGGCAAGAGAAGAGATAGAGCAGGTGTGCTTTGCTTTCCTGGGTAAGGTTACTACAATACTGGCCCACTCTGACAACACATCAGCATAGGGAATGCCCTGATTTGGCAAAAAAATATGTGGGATTGTTATTAAATTGAGGCAATATTTAGGAAGAATAAAGCAAATAGGTGAAACAAGTAGACAAGGCTAAATGCAACACAAAGGAGCAGGCTCATGAGACACAAAGTGAGCGTATATATGGGAGAGGAGTGACAAAGAGGAAGAGAAACCTCGAAAAATGGGAAAAAAAGGAAGATTCCTTTTCAAGCTGCAGCCTACAGAAGTGGAATCCTGCAAAACTTATTGGACGAGACCAGCATCAAACTCCCTTCTGCCTTGTCACCAAATCAAAATTTGATGGAGGTCAGGTTAGAAAACCCAATGGCCCGCAACTGCTCAAGTGAAGGTTCATGAAAGAATCCATAAAAGTTTGGCCAGGGGTGTGGGAGAAATGGCTGGAGACAGACGAAAAGCAGCTGCTCTAAATGGTACCTTGCCTGAGCAAAGCAGCAGTTGGCTCAATGAGAAACTCAGCAGAGGCTGCTCCTAAAGAGCAAACTGCGTTCACAGAACCTGAGATGCACTGGTGGTGAAGGTGGCAGTGGAAACACATTCTGGAGGAATTAATGTCACAAGGCAAGAGAGGCTGAATGAAGCACAACAAGGAAAGGCAAGAGCCACCCAAGATACTGAGCTGGAGTTTGCAGGATCAAAGCCCACCACTTACATCCCTGAGCAAGCTACTGGTGCAGCTGTCCTTCAAAACCAACTGATGAGAACGCATTGTTAAGGGCAACTGAATTCAACAATTGGCCTCCAGCTCTATGGTGGAAAGCTGGAGAAGAAATACTCACACGCAGACAGAGAATCAATCCTTTTGTAAACTAGACTAGATAAGCCCACATGCAACGCAAAATTGGTCTCATCCACCCAAAACCTTGGTGCTAGGGTAGGAATTTATTCTGTTTGGAGGAATGAAATAATTACTCTTCAGACTTTCCTATGACTGCTAATGCAACTCCTAATCCCCCTTTGCATGCAGGGATAATGGCTGGGGTTTACATGTTCATAATCTTGTGACCCTGCTTTCTCCAGCCATGAGCTGCTGTGTAAGGAGTTTTGGTTCAGGCTTGAAACAAGTTCCAGTAAGAGCAGAGTTATTAAAGAAAAGCCCCCATGGACTACTGTAAGCAAGCTTGGTAATGGCTAGGAAGGGAATCAAGAGAAACATATATTAGCGTACAAGAAGGAAGAGGACGGGGAATGTGTTGGTAATCACGCAAAAAGAAAAATTAGAGCACTCCTCGCTGATGAAGACGACTGAATTCTTATTTGTTACTCTGCTTTTGTTTTCATTAGAGAAGGTAACAGTCAAAGTGTGATCAATGTGAGAATTGCTTTAAAGTGTATGAGGCAAAACAAAGCAGAGGAGGCACAATAATTCAAAGATGTTTCCTCAGAAACGCTGAAGCAACAGGAAATTATTTCTGAGAAATATTGAACGGAGATTCAGGAGTACTGAATTCCTGCAAAGAAGTGCTTGTGTTAAGAATTATATTGATGGTGGGATGAAGTACCAGGCACTAGTTTAAGCTACTTTAAACTAGTAGAACAGATTTTAAAGCATTCTGCTGCATTAATATATAGCAAGCACTAACGTAATAACAAGATAAATAGCGGTCAGCATGGATTTATCAAAAATATGCTGATCAGTTAATTAATTGAGCTAGAGTAAAGAAGTTTAGATTTCTTTGCAAAGGGTTGAACTTGACGCCACCTGCCATAAGGACAGGGCAGAACTGCCCTGCACAAGGGGGGCAGCAGGGGACAGACCAGATCCCAGCTGTGCAAGGGCTGCTAAACTAAATATTATGCAACTGACTACTACAAAACCTTCCTCCTGCCTGCCTGCTGGCAGTGCTGGAGGGCTGCTCTACAACGAGCAAGGAGATTGATTGCCCTCAGTGAATGCAAAAGTCAGAGTTTGCTCTGTGCAGGTATTTTCTTCAGTTTTGTAGATCATCTGGTACCCGATATATATCACTACCAGGAAATGAGGACCAGATTAAACAATGTATATGCTAGATGTGCATGAGAATTCAAAGCATTTGAAAAGGACAATTTGCCTCTAGCATTCATTAAATTTTCCTCACCAGAAAAAGAGAATTTTTACATGATTACTACGGTGGATTGCTGTCTGATAGAAATCATCTGTTTCCTTAATAACTCTGCTCCAGTAGGAAACATGCACAAAGTACGAGACCGTCAGTATTTAAATAGGCAAGAAAAAGCCAAAGGAGATCTGATACTTAGGGTTAAGAACTGACAGTCAGAAATTCTTGACTGGAACCACATGAGGGAGGTTGTGCTAGGTCCAGTGCTGATATGCTACTCTTCAGACTGTTTAAATAAATAGATGAAGGTAGTAATAGTAAATGTAATTATAAAATAGAAATGAAAGGGAGAGTACTTTAATTCATCAAAACATTGCTTATAAGTAATTATTACAGTAATAATAATTATTTAAATGATTGAATAGTAATTGAATAATGAATAAATGACCATATGATTAGTGCCCTCCAGAAAAAAAATTCTGAGAAATAAAAAACCAGTTTGTTCAGCCAGAAATGTTTTCCTTAAAATATCTCCTCTTCGAATATTTTGAGAGACAATCCATCAGAAATTGTGTTAAACACAGTTATAGATCAAAAGAATACTGTAAAGAAATAGTGCTGCATAATGCTCATCAAGATGATGTTGGGGTTGCACCCAGTTTCCCAAGAGAAGCAAAGCCATGGTAAGCTCTTTCGGTTCTGGCCAAAGAAAAGAGAAAAACAAATAAGTTGTATTGGAAAGGTGAAAATAAACAAGATAGGGTCTCAAATGGGAAAAGGAATAATATAAGCTCTCAAATGCTTATGTTGACAACCATACTGGTTCTGCCTTTTGGGCTTCCTGCTTCCTGGTCAGTCTGGAAACCCTCTTGGCAGTGGACAAAACCCTAAATATCCTCAATTGATAAAGATCAAGGGAGAAAATGTTATAGTATCTAATGGATTTACAGCTGAATTTTCCAAAGCAAAGGAAACCAAAGAGTTACAGCATCTTCAACCACCTTAATCTGAAAGTACAAGCCTGCAAGAAAAAGTTCAAGAGTGAAACCTCCTAATAAGTAGGGCACTCTGTGTTATTAAGAGGTGTCCTTTTTCTATAAACAACAATTAGAATTAATTTTCTTCTTTAAAGCAAACAAAGAGACATAATTTAGTTGGTGAAATGTAAAGGGAAAATTATTTGGGAGCTAAGGAAATAAAATGGAACATTCAGATTTCCTCAGAAACACTGAATGGCTTAATACTGACTGTACTGAGCTGCTAGATTATAAAAAAATGCAGGCTAAAGAATATTTTGCAATCTCTAGATGAAGCCTGTTATTATGAAAAAAGTCAATAAATGTGAAAAATAAGATATTGATATTCTAGAAAGAGTTTATGACAGGAACAATAAAATGTATAGATAGCGTAAGAACAGACTGTCAACGAGGAAAGCACAGTCATATGGAGAGGCCATGCAAAGCAAAGACTTTTTTCGTGTTTTGTTTCATTTTTTTTTTCTCTGTATAGGATTTAGCAGATGGAAAGAAGAAGACAACACTGAGGCCACACTCCTCAGAGGGGTTCAGCTTCTGAACTACCTGAATGACTGAGCCTCTCCTCTGAGCACCATCCTGCATGGCTGGGACAGCTGGGTGCTGCCCACAGCACAGGGACACAGCTCCTGTGCCCCTGCTTAGATAACTGAAAAGTGATACGGGCTGTAATTATGTATAGAGAGCATTTTGATTAAACTGTACAGCAATTTCAAGCACATTTTGGAGGCACGCAGGCAGGACTTACCGGCAGGAAGCCTTCTGAGTGGAATAGATGAATTCACATTTTCCATGTATGCAGTAGCCATTGAAGCTTTCTGAGCAAGGTATGTGGTTTCCAATGTAAATGTCTTCTCTTTGATCACTGGCATCTTAAAAAGAAATATACATAAACAATTATACATGGCTGTATGATATTTATAAAAAATCTCAACCGAGAATAGCATACTCTTAAAAACTTGCAGTGACTAAAGGAATACAGAATAATAACGCAAAGGCTTACAGGTGAAGTTTCAGAGACACCTACAGAGATTTGCCAGGATGTATTACACTGAAAAAAAGATCCTCAGAGACATCTAAATATGCTTCTTATGTCAGGTTTCTTGAAAGGAGAAAGGTGTTCATGACAGAAACAAACCAATGCAGGAAAATTAGCAGAAGCTTTGTCAGTGGCAATGGAGCTAATACACAGATACAGAGAGTTCTCTCCCATGTCTAAATAGAGGAAAAAAAACAAACCTGAAGGGTTAGAAAGAAAATGAACCACATTTTATGATTACTGGGTAGAAACCAAGTTGATAAAGCCTTGATCTGACTAGTACCACTGGTAAACAAACACAATACCATAGCAGTCTTCCTCAGAGAAACACTTTGATGGAAAAGGAACTTTTCATGAGCTTAAAATACGCCTTTCCTTTGGGAAGTGTACTGGTTTTGGCTGGGACGGAGTTAACTTCCTTCATAGCAGCCTGTATGGTGCTGTGGTTTAGATTTTTGGCTGAAAACTGTGCTGATAGCACACCAGTGTTCTGGCTGTTGCTGAAAGGTGCATCAAGGCTTTCTCTGCTTCCCACCCTGCTTCCCCCGCAGCAAGTGGGCCAGCGCTGGGCAAGAGCCTGGCAGGACACATGGCCAGGGCAGCTGACCCCAGCTGGCCAAGGAGATGTTCCCTACCATACAGACACCACGCTGAGCAATAAAAACTGAGTTTTTAGTCTTTCCAAGGCGGCAGTTGCTCAGAGACCAGCTGGGCTTCAGTCTGCTGGTAGGACATTGTGAGTGACGGCTTTTGCATCTCTTTTTCTCTTTTTCTCCCTCTTTTTTCTTTTTTTTTTTTCCCTTTCACTTCTTAAACTGCCTATATTTTGACCAATGAATGTTTCTAGTGTTTGCTCTTCTGATTCTCTCCCTCATCCTGCTGGGGGTACAGCTGGGTTAAGAGAGAAGCTTGTGAGCGCTTAGTTGCTGGCCAGGTCAGCCCAGCACAGGAAGGCAGTTCTTCTGCACCAACACCTTCTGTCACATTACTAAAACTATCTAAAGCTGCATACATCTTCAACCATTCTTTCCCCAAAACTATTCAGTAAAAAAGTCCTCAACACAGAAGTTGGTATTTCATAATGAACTCCTCTAAAGAGCAGGGACCTAAAGATGTGAGCGCAACGGTGGAATTGTGTTCATTTCCATGGCAATAGACTATAGCATCACAAATACAAGATTATAATGAATTGCAGGTGCAAAGAAAAAAGAAGAAATCTCTTACACAATTGCAGATGTTTGAAATAACACCAGTAAGAAAGAGAATGTATTTGTACAAGAAAAAAAAAAAAGAAGGCATACTGCTGTTTTAGGTTTTCACTGAACATGTTCTGGAATGTTTTTTCATTCGTTCCAGGAAAAGGAAAATCTATTAGAGGTTTTAGATATAAAGAAGCTTGATGGTTCAGGCTATGCTTCAAAGATTTAGAAAACTTGATAAAGAGGGAAGAACATTGCCCAATATTGACAGTACATCCACCCCTGCCCTGTTGGAATAGCCTGTGTCATGGCATGTCTAAGAGGAGAAAAGTGGGGCTGGCTCATGCCAAAACTGTTGCCTTCTCCAACACATTAATTACTGCAGTACCTGATCCCAAGCCAAGGTGACATACAGTTACATTAGTCTGTTCAGGTAGCTGGGCCATGTCTGGTTTTAACGTATGTACTAATACAAGCCCAGTGAAAGATGCATCTCCCAAAAGGCAGCCAGGTAGCCACAGCCACACAAGTCAGAGCAAAACTTGTACTAGGAAAAGAAATGTTGGATAAATACAGGAGGTAATTCTGAGCGTAAAACAGACATTCACCCACCTATTGATGGGAATGCATTTTTAATCTGAGAGGCCTGCTAGACTATTTCATAGCTTCAAAGTGAAAGATTTAACTGGTGCAGGAACCTTGAGGGAGTGTTTGGATGTAACTTCACCAGAAGGAAGAAGCATGCACAAAAGCTGAAACCCTGAAGCTCACCGTGGTACATCAAAACCAGCAAGCCAGCTGAATCAGGGAAGAGGGACCTTTCTGGTGTAACTTTAAGTAGCCACTTGCACTGCAGGAGAAGGAGACTGTCAAGGCTGTGGTTCTAGAGACTAGAAGGTATTACACATTTAGCGAACAGGGTACTACAAGAGTAACACACGGGAATTTAAAGCAAAAGCGAACAGATGCAAGTGTGGACTGTTCCATTATTGTGGAAGAAAAAGCCATTCAAAGTAGTTCAGTTCAGGCTCTCACTGAATCTAACTTAGCTAAGAAGACCTGACTACTGCATGAAAAAAATTTCAAAACAATTTTTTTGCACAAGGCATACTCCTTCCATGCACATCATTTGCTGAACTTGAAACTGCAGAAGCTATACACATTAATAGTAATAGTTATATACAATGTTTTTCCCACTAACTAGATTTCAAGGGAAATTTATATGCAACGAATAAAAGGCTTCAGCTTCTTCTAAATAGGAACCAAAAGTGGTGTTTCATTACATCACATAAGAAGACGTATATTCCATTTGGTGCCTTTTATGCATTCATAACGTAAGTGAAAATTGACATTAAATCATTCCAACTGGTACATTATATGGAGTGAAAATAAGAGAATTTGTGACAAAAGAGAAATATACTGAGCTTTTTGGCACTGAATGGCTTTTCAAGAAGAACACAAGGAATATCAAAAGCCATGGTGGGATTGCTTTAGTCTGGGAGGCCATGGGAGTGCAAAAAAGGTATAATGACAGAAAAAACTAAAGACCAGAGGTAACAGAGAAAATAACAGTGCTATTACTTGTGAGAGAAGAGGAGGAAAGGTTAACACCTATGCAGATCTGCTCTTTGCCAATAACCTGAGAAAGACAGTGTCATTTTGTCCTGGACAGAAGCACTGTGAGAGAGAGCGCCATGAAATGCAGAAGAATATTTGTTCTGAGAATGCACCTAACATGCACGAGCTACTAACACATAAAAACTTAGCAGAAAGTGGAAGTTTGCCTTATTTCATTTATACTAAGGTTCGCAAAGGCAAAGTAAGGTTCATATAGGTAAAACATTTTCAACTCTATCAATGTGATTCAGTGTATTAGTTCACCAAACCATTTTAAAATAACCTAATAAATACAGAAACCATTTTTTTTTTTTTTTCTGAGATTATCAGAAAAGATGGGGTCAGGCGGGGCTTGTGTCGTTTCATAAGGAATCTCACAGCTTGGTATCTTGTAGTAAAGGCATTTTCACAGCACCTGGGGGGAGTCTAATCCTGTGACCCCCGCGTAGGGTGGGGAGCAGCTGGGCATCCTAGAGGAACAGGGCAGGCAAAACTCACAAATCACGCACATCATCTTGCCAGCCTTGCAACCCCAGTGCTGTAAGAAAGAAGCTGTTCACAGGCCTGCCTTGGTTACACAAATCAAAGCTGTAAGGCAGAGGAGAAGGGATCTGCATGCTCTATTTTCTCATCTTGCGAAACCATAACCAAACAGCACGAAGTCAGCACAGTACCTTTGACCTCTGGCCGATACTGCATGCCATCGTCTTTCTTTCCAACTGCGTTTGTGTCATCTGTTTCTAGATGATAAACACATTCATGGAGAGCTATTAGGACAGGCCTTATTTCCAGATCACTACATGTATGTCGTTGAGAAGCCAGAATAACATTCCAAGAAGTATTTTAATCGCAGCAAAACTGGACACATTCCCACATTGCTACTCCCACACAACCAGGCTGGTAGCACACCTGGTCAGTAACAGGCAGTAACCCCAGCGTCCAGACCAGCACACGGTAAACCTCAAGCTGCAGGTTTTGAACTAAAAACTTCTCTGTGGTATGGGCATTATTTTGGTGACAGATCTGGTTTGGTTTTGGAACTGTCCAAGTTACAAATCTAGATGTAACTGGCAAAGTGATGGCGGAAAGCTATTATTCCCATGAGAAGGTCCAAAGTGCTAGACCCTAAGCTGAAGAGTCATGCGCATGATTGACTACAAGGCAGCAGACAGAGAATTTCAGAGGACCATTCCAACACTGGAAAAGGAAATGGATAAATATTTGTGCGATCGTTGCCCAACTTGACTCACCTTGGAAGCACATTGTACAGCCTACAGCAGCCAGAGGGAACATTTCCAATATTCCTTTTGCTCTCCTACTTTTTACCACTCCCTTATGTAAGACCCATTGGACTATTGCTTAGATTCTCCTAACAGCTTCTGCTGCCTTTCCAGGTAACAGCAGCCAAAGAAAGACAATGTAAACATGGCACATATATATGTAGTGTAAACAAACCTCCCCACAAGAAACGCTAACATATAGGCAAGGAGTTCACTGAAAACTGGATCAGTGGCTTCTGATCAAAAATCGAAAAGGGAAAACTCTACCAAGCCCACTTATGTCAGAATTTACACTACCAGAAAAACAAAATGATGCCTACCTGAGCAGTGTCCAAGATGCCTGATGTCGATCTGCTCTTGCCTCAGACATGATGCTTCTCTAACAAAGCATGGATTGTTATAGGAACTTCCATCAGAAGCACATACAGGATTAAAACTGTATCCACTGCAGTCTATATTACATACACACCTGTTAATTGAAACATACAGCAATACAAAATTGACATCCAGCAAACAAAAATTAAGTCATGTTGAGTCCCGAGTAAACACTAGCTCACACACTAACACCAGGAGAGAAGAACGTGTTGCATGAGGATGCTGAAGAATTCGTTGAGGTCTCAGGCTTCCAAGCAGAATGTACAAAATTATGAATAGGTGCTTCAGTGTGCTTTTTAATAATGTATTGAAGGTTCTTGTAGCTTTACTATGATATCGATCTCAGTGATTAACACCTGAAAATCAATAACACATTGCTAGGAAGATTTACTATATTAATATAACAGTTTATGGTGTCTATTCTCAGGTGTGAACAAAACCAGATGAACATTCTACTTTTTTTGAGGTGGCAGGATCTGAAAGGGAAACAAAAAGAAAGGGACTCCCGTTTCTGTTAACAGTAAAAGGAGATTTTCTATTTCAGAGGCTGTACAGAATCAACACGCTTTGTTAACTGTGCCATTTCAGCAAGACATTCATTCATACCTTCGAAAGTTAACAGTGGGTTTATTATGCTGTATTTTAAACAAGATTATGCAGTCTGAATTATTTTGTATTGCAGCCAATTGACACTTTGCTTGTTTTAGACACACCATTTTCCATATGATTTGCAACCAGGGTTTGTGAAAAGAAAGTGGGAAGAATGAAAACCTGGCATGTAGCTGGTTCCTAACCACACAAATGTAGGACAGCCAAAAACTCAGATAACTCTATGACTTACCTGGTTTTGCCCCAACAAAAAGTCCTGAAATTTTACAGGTGTGAATAGCACAGGAAAACTTTCCATCTTTCCAAGCTCCACCCCTGTTGCTTATTTTAATCAACATTCTACTTTTTAACTGAACCTCTGCTATTGAGTGAAAGTTTCTGTGTGTGTTTCACTTTGCTGTGCAAGCTCCACTCCACCTCTGGACTGGGAAAAATAAGGAGTGTGGCAGCAGAACGAGGGGTGAGGTGAGTGCCAGGTCCAGCTCTCAGTCGAGCTTCTCCTGATGCTGTGAGCGGAGGAAGAGCCGCTCTGCGTCTTCTGAAGAGGTGGCAGTGGGCACAGGGTCCTCTCCTTGCCAGAAAGCTCCACACAGAGCGCACATGGCCTGCCTACTAGGAGTTGACGCTAGCTCCACCTTGATTCACTCTTGTAAGACATGGGGTGGGGAAAAAACACCCAAGCTACCAACCTGCCAGGTTTTATATGTTCTTTCCAGCTGTTCCAGATACAATTAAACTATTAAATAGACATATGTGTGCCTCAAGTCAGTAACAAATCTCACAGCAGAACCTAATTCCATGCTGCAGAAATGCTGAAGACGGCCAGTGTACCTTTCTCTCTCCCTCTTTTTCTACGAGCATGTTTTGTTGCCTAAAGATGCTAATTTTGCCAGTAATATTTCATGCCTAAGAACTTTGGATTGTTGCTAGACGAAAGAACATCTCTAGTGCAAACGGGTTTTTAAGTGCACCTACCGACAGTGAAAACCTGCCCCAGTGACGAGTCTCAACACATTTTAGGGACCTACCTCAAAGTACTCGTGAAGCCTCTAAATATAAATATGATGAACATACAATAAATTTTCTTACTAGAAATGCTAATGGTTGTAAACCTTAGACCTAGGAAAGGAAGTACTATTTTGTTTACATGCTCCCACGTGATTTCAAGCCTAATAAGCCTAATGAGGGCTTTATTAGGATTTACTATATGCAAATAAAAGGCTCACGGCTCAGCAGTTGTGCACATTTATTGACACAAACGAGCAGAGATTTAGTCCTAATTTGTATGACACAGGCTACGTGCTTACAGACACCTTCGTTCAGGACTCAGGAACAACCACAGCCTGCACGCACCCACCCTTGTCACAGTTGAGCACATTTGTATGTGTATATACAAATTCCAATTCCATCTATATTTCTATATCTCAACCATTCTAAATTTGTTTGTAGTCACCATCCAAGGTCTGTAGCATGATAATTACTGTTGGGTTTTGTAATTCCTAGCGATATATAAGGTGAGTTTTGACAATAACCTTTTCTTCCTCATGGTGACATTACAGGCTACGTTTCCATGCTTCGCTGTGTTTAGATTTAACATCTAATGTTAAATGCTGACTTTCTTAGCATTGCTAAACGCTTGTTTTGGGGATAGTTGTGCATTCCTGACCCTGTTTTTCTGACAAACACTCTAACTATCTCTTCAATGTACAAAAAAAAATTATTTTTGTCACTTAAAAATTACATCTAAACCTAGGAATATTTAAAAACAAACAAACAAGCAAAAATCACACACACACAAAAACACACACACCACACACCAAAAAAACCCAAACCAAAACAAAAAACCATGACCAGAAACCCACAAGAGGAGAGCTCGTGTCAGTCCATAAGCGGTGGGGCAGGGTGAAGCAGCTGAAGCCCCCACCGACCAGCTGCACCAGGCTTGCAGTTGCCTTGTGCTATTGGAGCAGGACAGAGCTGGTCGCTGCTGGGCTGGGAGCCCGTGGAATGCCAGCCTGCTGCCAGTCTGGATACTGGGATTTGCTGGAGGCTTCAAGCACACCACATCCCTGGTGGGGCCCCGCTGGCACAACAGACCCTGAGCAGCTGGCAGACATATGTGCTTGCCGCCCACAGATGTGGGGGCTGCAGGCACATCAGGCCTCCAGTGAAGGCCCTCGCTGCCCGGACGGCCAGGCCAGGCGATGGGGACATGTCTGCTGCTCACCCATTGGCCCTGCTGCTCATGGACAGGCTTCCCAGGCAGAACAGCCCTGGGGAGGTCCTGGCTCTCGTTCCCCACAGGGAGATGGGGCAGACATTCATGGTGGTTTCTGCCCCGCCATGGCTCTCTGTTACCAGCCATTGCTGGCCACAGTGCCCAGCAAAACCAACTGGGCTCCTGGGGCATCCCCTGGTGTTTGTGCCCCTGATCTGCAGGATCTGCCCCCTCTTCCAGGATCCATACCATCCTCCTTCCAGGAATCCTTCTTCTGTCCAAGGGCACGGCCTTTCAGGACACCTCTCCAGAGCCCAGGACCTCAGTTTCCCAGTCTAAGCCATCTATCTGCACAAACTCATGGCACAACCAGCCTCCCAGCTGCTCTGTCTCATGGCTCTTTATTAACTGGATGATTGAGGACATGACACATCACCCAAAATTTACCACCTTACCATCCTGGTTGCAGCTCAGGAGTTCAAAAGTTAAATTTCAGATGTTTGCCACCCCCCATGCATCTGATTATCTGCCTGATGTCGTTAGCTGCTTCTTTGCCTATGACCATGACGCCAAATGGTACGTCTGGCCTTCACCTGCCCATTCAATTACTGGTGCAGATGCTTCGACAGAGCTGTCTGGCATGTAAAAGCAGCTGGTCTAAGTGTACTGCGGAATAATGAACAGTTGAATTGGACTGATGAACTTAAAAAACCTGAAACTATTTTGCTTTGTTATTCTAACATAAAAGCCTGAAGCCTTTCAGAGGGCTGAAAGGGAATGAGCTAAGGTGAGGACATGATTGGGCTGTGGTGCTCTGAAGGGAGCAAGGCCTCCACGGATGCATTAGGGTGGCAGAGATGGAGCCAGAAGCTCATGTTAGAGACCTGCACCCATCAGAGAATCTGCATGGGGGGCAGTGAAATCGTCCTTGCTCATAGCTGGTTGGCACTACACCCAAAATACAGCCAGGTTCAGCAGGAAGCGCCAAATTGCGAGACAGGAACAGTGCAATGTGGGGAGTGCTGCTCCTGGCAGAAAATTTCAAACACGAGTTGTTTTTAACTGCTCGGTGTTTGCGAAGGAAGGTAAAACCGTGGGAGAGCAAGTTGCTGCTCTGATGCTGCACATCAAACACACGGAAACTGGCAGCTGAGTCCCTGCAAGAAGACAAGACCACCGCCACAGACTGAAACAAAAAAGCAGCTCGGGAAAGTAATGGAAGATCCCCAAATGAACCTGCTGTGAAATACGGAAAATATGTTGCACCCTGAAGCCAGAGAGTTACAGAGGGCAGACAACAGCTTGATACTGAGGAGATGACAGAAAATCCAACCTCCTGAGGGGAACCAATGCCCCTCACCATCCAGTTTGAGTGCTAAAACCAGGCAAAAGTCAAAGCCCAAGACTACCAATCATAGCCCTGGAGGCTGAGCCATCCCTGGGACCATACAAGCAGCACAAGAAGCATGGGAGAAGATGCAGCAGACAGTATCAATGAGTTAAAAGTGGGGCCTCAAAGTGCAGAAATCTTATCAGGGGCTTTTGCAGCCAGGAGAACCTGTGTGAGGCAACACAGCCTGTGGGCTTTGTTTTTCTTCACAGCTAAAGACTGAAGCTGGACAGAGAACTGAAGTCGCATATCGTAATCCGTTCCCTGACAAGTCCCTCATGCTGGGAAGAGAGCATGAAGAGAGCAGAGGGCAACACAGAGAGCTGCTCGGGAAGAGAGGGCAGGAAAAACTTGAAAACATTAATGGTGAGCGGGGATATGCGGGAGGAGCACAAAAGGGGCACCCAGGAGAAGAATAGACCCTAAGTGTAAAATTCTTAATATCCCGGCTTTTAAGCGCTTGTTCTCACTTCTGCCTTAGCTCCCACCAGCGCTGTGTCCACGTGCAGTGGTCTATGAGAGCGGTGCCACGTGCGGCTCCCCAGGCTCGGCCAAGCAGCTGCGGACACTTTCCAGAATGACTTGGGCTGAGGGACAGATGAAGGGCAGCCCTGCCATGAGGCTGGACTCCTCCAGCCACCAGCCCGCCATGGGCGCTAGCCTGAAAACTTAGTTTCGGGGGTAAAGGGATGCAAAGGTATGTGATCGCATTTCTAAATTCGCATAGCCAGCATAAAAATGTTAATTATATAATTACAATAATAATTATAATAATGTGATGCAACAGAAGACAATTTTATAAAACAGGAAGCATTGGAAAGTTTGCATCAGCAAGATTTAGGTCAGGATTTTAAACCGTATAAAAAAGTCACTTTGAACAGAATTTTCCACCTTACTTCTGCTCCCTTTAAAGATGTATTAAAACACTATCCTGTTTTGTTGAGACAACAACACAGCTTTGATTCTAGCCTTAAATATTTTTAACACTGATTCTTAGGTAAAATTTTTGCTCTATTCCTTATAGAAAAGAACAGAAGCAAGATGCATTTTCATCCCTCATTACCAGTGGAAATAAAAATGAGGTGTGCTGTAAGTATGTGCTTTCTGGTGTGAGCAGCAAGGCGCACACTGAAATTACAGTGTAGCAAAATGTCTGGTTTGCAATAAAAAGGGTAAAAAAAACCCCAAACAGAATAGAACCTATTATATGACATTATTTGTAATAATAAGAAATTCCTCAGGTGTAGAAACATAATTTCTTATGTGCCGAATTAACTATTTAGAACCTCTGGCTATTTTGACCTCTCAGTATATTTTCACAGATGTGAAAGGCTGGTCTGAGTTTGAATGGCTGACACAATCCAAGGAGATGATAGCATGTGATGATGTCAGTCATAAATAACTGCAGAACAAAATCTTGTATTTAAGCTTTTAGTGTGGAAAACATGGGGTTCAAACCCAGGTCTGAGTTGCTTCCATGCTGCGAGCAGACCAGGAAGGTGAATATGGGGCAACCGCAGCTGAGGTGAGCAGCCAGCCTGACTGCTGGGCTCACATCTGAGAAGTCTCCTGGGGTGGCAGCACCGAAGCTTGAGCCCCGTCTCTCAGGCAAATGCCGCTCTGACAGGTACATTTATTCCTTGGGAGTGACCCTACAAGGGAATCAGAATGGATCTTGGGAAGGGAAATGTGGAATGATGTAGATTTTCACAAAGAGAAAAGTAATTCTTTTGAAAGCTTGCAAAACAAAAGTGCCAGAGTACTTTTAAACATCACAGTATCTTTCTCCTAGCTATCAATTATTTACTCCCGCTATTTGGAATAACTTCCAGGAACAATTGCCTGAAGTCCAGCAGTGGTGCAGGCATAAATTGTTGTATGAAGCTGATCTTGAGCTGCTAAAAGTGAGGATAAGCATAAAAAAAACCTCCAAGAAACCAAACCAAATCAAACCAAAACAACAAACCAAAACAAAAAAAACCCAAACCCCTACAATAAAAGGTTTATCTGTTTCCCTAGTTGCTTTTTCAAAGTGCTTGGTCTTGCTGAAGCCATGCCACGTTGGGTAGATCAGTTGTCACATCCTAACACAAGTCACAACTACGGCAAAATCTGAGCCCCGCTACTGATACTGGGTGTTTTGCCTCCATCACTTGGAACTGAGTGAGGACTCTGCAGCTTGAGCCCCACCACTGCTCTGCTGTAGTCTTTTTTCTTTTCGTGTGTGTTTGACCAACATGATCCTTCTTGGTGTCCCATGAAAACAGAGAAAAACTACCAACTGGTGCCTTCAGCCTAATGTGTGGCTGCTCAGCACAACCTTCAGAAGAAAAGAGTCACTTAGGGAAGAGCTACTTAACAGAATCATGTACTAAGGATGGCTTGAGCATGCTTGATGCTTCATACCAGAAAGAAGTGAACGAGAGCTTCAAGTTTTTGCTGTAACAGCTTATTGTATAAGTCGCATGGGGATAAAAGGAGTCAGAGCACTACAAGAGTTTTTTTCACAATAACCTTCCTCTTGGTTTTAACCAAAAGGATTGAAACAGGTGGTTAATTCTCCAAGTTGATGTCTTGCTAGAGAGGGTTGCTGCTCAGAGTCCTCAACAGATCTTTTCTCTTGCTTAGCGCTGGGAAGTCAACAGGATGTATCCAAGTGTTTTCCTGATGTACTAGTGTATACAGAAAAAAACCTTAATTTTGTCACCTGTCATCAGAAAGCTGACAACCTAAGAAAAAAGGCACCAGCTTGCTGTGACAATGTGCTTTTAGAAGCTGCACGTGTGTCATTAACACCATTAGTTAAACAGAAAAGCATTTGAATTTCAGGAAAACACAAAGTGCTATAATTAAAACAAATAAAAATTTTAGGTGGTTTTAATAAATAAGAAATTAGAATGTACAACTCATTTATTAGGGGCCACTAGGTGTAACAAAGAAAACGTGTTTAGTAAAATAATTTGACACATTTGAAACAAGCTCAGGCTGTAAGAGCACTTGCCGCTATCACTAAACTAATTAGATCCCCAGAGATCAGAACACATTTCAAGGCTACTTTTTGTTGTCAGGCTTCAAGGTGTACGTGGCCTGTTGGAAACTCTGCATGCTTAAAAACCACGGTAGATTCACAGAAAAGAAAGAAAAAAAAAAAAAGAAAAGGAATTGCAGATTTGTTGGTTGGGTTTGGCTACTGAGAGAGGCTGGTGTTTCTATCAGGCTGCCGCATTTGTGCCCATCTGGGGTTTGCTCACAAATGTACTTTTCTGGCCTGGCCTCAGAGCGAGTGCTGCTCGCTGCCGCTTCCCAGCAGCCGACAGCAACAGTGAGCTTTCGTGGGTACTCACCTATTTATCGGCACGTCTGCTTACAAATGAGAAATGGAAACACTAGAATAAAACAAAGTGTGCGAAATGCACACAGATGGATAAGGGTGTGCTCGGTGGAATAAATTTAGGTGAATTGAAATAGCAAGGGTGTTGCAATTGCAGTTAGGAAGATAACCATGTCAAATGAAGGATTACCTTTCATTTGATGTTTCTTCCCTTGCGTGCAATTCTTCCCAGATGAAACCTGAACTTAGAAAATCTGGATTTCAGACTGATTTCTCTACCTATTCAACTCAAGCTGAATCTTCATTAGCTTTTTTCCGGCTTTTTTTTTTTTTAAATCCCTTTATAGCACTGGGAACATAAGAGCAAGAAAAGTAGATTTCAATTCTACAAGCTTCTCTGTGCCCTGCTTGAACAACCTCTCCGTCTTCACTTCTGCCCAGCAATGCAGAACACCCTTTAAATACCATAAGCTTCAGCTAGTTTCCAGCCACCCCTTCACTCCCTGTTTTAATTTCATGGCGTGTTTTTCTCTGACCACTGTAGAAATTTAGTGCTTACCTGCAGTGAGCATCTAGCAACATATGTGGTGAACTGATGCTCTCACTAGAGCGACCTAACCTTCCCTCCACCCTCAAATAACAGAAACCTTTGAAGGCTTGGCACACAGTGCTGCAAAGATTGTTGAAAATATACATTAAAACAACAGGTCTGGATTATTATCCATCTAGGATCTATTCAATCTCTTGATAGTCAGTATAACGAAAAGACCGTTATACTACTCCTTTCATATCAGGATTTCCTATAGCCCAATTTTGCATAATTCAGTGATCCCATGACACAATTATAAATCTTTTGTTTAGGTTGATTTCTTCTGTTGTTTGTGTCTGTGTTTTGTTTTACACAGAGACTATAGGATTTTTATTTTTTTTCTGCTGGACCAGAAAGCTGTGAATTGCATTTACACAGGATTAAGATACTCTTTTTTACGAATACCAGTGTACAATATTGTACCCCCCAAAAAAGTTTGGCTATGGAGTGAAAAAGTGCTCAAAAGAGGTAAGTATAAACCAGCATGCTGTACTTCAAACAGACCAGATCTTATCCTGGAAGACAAATTCAATAGACAAGGCAGAGACTGGGACTTAAAAATGTCCATTCTGGTATTTGTCAGTGTTAATACTTACAATTAATTTCTGGTTTGGACATTGTGAGAACAGACATTGTGTAAATTATAGGCCAGTTGCCTCTATGTTGCTGAGACACGTTTTCTTTCCAAAGTAGAACTTGTAAAAAGTTAATCTCGAAAGGTCTGTTTGGGGATCAGTTGTCAATCTTTCTTGAATATCTACATTATGAGTTAAAACAGGTCTTTGACAGCATAGTACACTTATTAAAAAAAGACTGAATGTGCTCAGAATCTCATTTCCATATTTTATCTGTTAAAAAAATATAGGTAAAACTGAGAACATGATACATTTGAACTTTTACAGTGAGGCTATTTATAAGTTAATGACTTCCTTATCAAAGATAAAAAAAATCTAGATTTCAAACCAAAATTAAAGAAATTTATTCCAGCCATTTAGGGACCGAAGGAAAGGTAGGCTGTTACTGAGCATAGAATCACAGAATAGTTTGGGTTGGAAGGGACCATTGAAGGTCACCTAGTCCAACACCCCCTCTGCAAAGAGCAGGGACATTTTTATCTAGATCAGGTTGCTCAGAGCCCTGTCCAGCCTGGCCTTGAATGTCTCCAGGGATGGGGCATCTACCACCTCTCTGGGCAACCTGTGCCAGTGTTTCACCACCCTCATTGTAAAAATTTCTTCCTCATGTCTGGCCTGAATCTCTCCTCCTTTAGTTTAAAACCACCACCCCTTGTCCTATCGCAACAGGCCCTGCTAAAAACTCTGTCCCCATCTTTCTTACAGGCTCCTTTTAAGTACCAAAAGGCCGCAATACGGTCTCCCTGGAACCTTCTCTTCTCCAGGCTGAACAATCCCAACTCTCTCAGCCTGTCCTCACAGCAGAGCTGTTCCATCCCTCTGATCGTTTTTGTGGCCTCCTCTGGCCCCTCTCCAACAGGTCCGTGTCTGTCCTGTGCTGAGGGCTCCAGAGCTGGCTGCAGGACTCCAGGTGGGGTCTCACCAAAGTGGAGTAAAGGGGCAGAATCACCTCCCTCAACCTGCTGGCCATGTAAGTGGGGGCTTTGACAAGGTGGAGGAACCTCCTGAATCTGGCAAGGGAGCAGCTCTGCAGAAAAGGACCTGAGGGCCCAGGGGAGCAGCAGGGCTGGGGGGCTGCTGCACAGGAGTGTCACCAGCACAGCAAGGTGACAAGAGCAATGACTGTTGTCCTCCATGCAGCACTCATGAGGTCCCATCTGGAGCACTCTGGCCAGTTTTGGGACACCCCAGTAACAGAAAATACGTTGAGAAACTGGAGAGGGTTCAGTAGCAAGCCACTGTGACAGAGGGCCGGAGCATGTGTTGTGTAAGGAACGGCTGGGGGTGCTGAGCTTGTTCAGCCTGGAGAAGAGGTGACTGATTGCTGTCACCAACAAGCTAAGAGGGGTTATGAAGAAGGCTGAGGGAGGCTCCTCTCAGAGGTGCACAGCAGAGGGCCGAAAGACAACAGCTCCAAGTCATGGTGAGATAAATTCTGATTGAACACAAGAAATTATTCCTCAAAATGAGAGCAGCTCAGCCCTTGAACAGCTGCCCAGATGTTAAATCTCCCTTAATGGAGATGGTTAGAGCTCTCCTGGATAAGCCCTTGAGCCACCTGAATGGACTATCCCTGGCTGCAGTGCAGGGAGGAATCCTGTACCAGATGATTTCCCTAGAGATCTCTTACAATCTAAATTATTCTACAGTCCACAATTTCATTCTGACTATTAATTTCCTGAAGTTACAACATACTTTTAAATTCCTTTTAAACCAACCTTCCTTCTGACATTCACTAGGCGCTGGCATGTTGTTCTATCAGGTACCTATCATTGCTTTGGCATTCAAGAGGAAAGAGACACACTGCATCATAAAAGAGTGCAAGAGCAGAGGATATAACTCCTCATAAGCAACGCTGCTTTTTATGTTGGAAAGATACTTCACATTTCAAGTAAAAATGCAAGATGAAATCCCTATTCTTCAATGGATTCAGTATATTTAAAATATTAATATTAAAATACTATAAATATATCTTATTTATATTTAATATATAAGTATTAACGTGTTCTCACTTTGAGCATGAATTTTGGTATGTGTAAGAAGATACTTGTGGAAATAAATGACCAGAAGCTTTAAAAAACACATGGAAATTGGGACCATTTGAAAATGGAAGTCTTATGAAAAAGTATATATACTTAAGAGACCACCTAATCACAATATCAAAAAAACCCAAATCCACAAGTAAGTTTATATTATCAGTTTCTTTGCCAGTGCTGCAGGTGGCTATTGAAAAAAAAAAAAAAAAAAAAATTATTCAGCTCTCCAGCTCTCAAAAAACTAAGTAATAATTTCAGTTTCAATCATATAAAGTAAATTGAAGCATTATGTTGTTTGGAAGCTTTATAAAAATTACACAGAATGGTATTTATCTGAGTTTTAAAAAAATGCACTTGGAGTCCTTAATAGCCACAATAGTATTACAAATATTTATATACACCACTGTCATTGAAGAGTCTACTTAAGTGCTACACTGATGAAAATGGTTTTTCAACACATCTGTTTTCATTTATTTTGCATTCATACTGTATTAAGTTTTTCAATATTATCCGTATACTAACTTCTGACTGTATACTGAGCTGTTTATCACATCAACAGCCAGTAGAACTGAAAAATCTGGTGTGTGCCAAGAAAAAACTGCATTGGATGCCCCAGAGTATATCAACAGCAAACCATATGTGTTTGGATTGGTGCCCTACAGGATTTACCCCATCAGCTCTAGGTGGCCCTGAGCTTTGTGCTGCCACCTCCATCTCCACTTCTCTACCCAACTGCATTTCCAATCCAAAATTCCAGCAGAAAACACACAACCATCCTCATACTGCTTAAGTCTTCAGGCTTCTGGCCTGTTTCCCACATGAAAGTTTAAATGTACCAACCTCTCGTGTACTTTTTCACTCCCCTGACACACATTTTGCACCACTATGCTTTTTCAACACAGCGGAGGAAGGTTCTAGCCAGAGAGCATTTTTGATGGGTAGGGTAGAAAGGGAGATACTGACTGATAGGTCTCAGGCAGCAGCTTTTCCCAAGACATATACAACCTATGTTTCAGTTTTGTTGCTAAAGGAGAAAAAAAATCACGGTCACTCCACATGAAAACTGTTGTCTGCATCCTGTTCCTGCAGATCTACACTGTCTACTGTCCATTGTCTACTGTATGGACAATATGACATAGTACGCGTTTATGCAACTTAAGACTAGTGCATCCACAAGTGATTTTCTATGCTCTTGAAAAGCCTGCTTATAAACTAACAACTCTTCAAAATACTTCTAAGTTGTATGAGAAAATTAAATAAAAAAAGGAGAAACATATTTTTGTGATGTTTCCTCAACCTGGTTTCTTTTTGTATTGATATAAAGAAATGATGTACTGATTTGCATATAGTTGAATACTGATTTTCTAAGAATGGCATGCTGTTTAAGACAACCATCTCCTCAGACTTTATTCCTTTGTCTCAATCAGTCCACTTAAATTCGACATTGAAAATTTTTGCAGAGGCAGTGGAAATTATAAAGTTGTTTATATTTTTGCATTCAATTTACTATGCAGTGTAGCCACTTCTGGTTTAGATAGATAATGTTTCTGAGAAATCAAACAAAATGAAGATACAAATCTAAAACTCTGTGCAAAGCCTGAGTATTTCAGACTGTGTGATCTTGTGTAATAAAAGCACATGCAGCAACTTTGGCCAGAGACAGCCACAATGCTTTAATGCCAAGCATAAAAATTAAAAATTGTAAAAATACAATTTAAGAGCAGCAAAAAATTAACATCACTGACTTAAAATATGGAGTGCATCACAGCTGTGTACAATTGAACTTGCTTAACTTTGCTTTTAAAAAGCACCAAGATTTGGTAACTACACAGAATCACTGAATAATTTAGGCTTGAAGGGATGTGTAGAGGTCACCTAGTTCAAGCCCCTGCTCAGAGCTGGCCCAGGGCCGTGTCTGTTCGAGTTCAGAGCTTCTCCACAGATCGAAACTCCACTGCTTCACCAGATAACTCGTTCCAGTGTCTGATCACGCTCACGGTGGAAACATTTTCCATTATGTCAAATCGGAATGTGCCATGCTCTGACGCGTGCCTTTTGCCCCTCACGCTATCACTGTGCACCTCGAAGGACGGACTTGCTTAGACATGAGCAAATCCAACTCTAAAAACCAGGAAATACCAAGAGGTCTTGTTCCTGCTCCTTTATTGCAAGAATCATCCTACAGTTTTCACTGAAACAATCCAGGGCCATAGTTTTTTCCACAGGACTCCCGCATCCCTCCAGGCCCAAAAGACGAATCACAGCCTGTGTGGAATAAAATTGTCTTTAGCAGGATCTTTCCTTTATTAGGGGAAAATCTGCTTATTCTGCGCTCCAGGCTGTTTTGGCTGGCCTGTTGGCAGGTCCTGAGATTTCTCACTAATGCCAGCTCATTTACCTCAAACCACTCAACACTTTGTGGCATGGATGACTCCTTCCCTTCCCTTCCACCAATTCACTAATCATTTTACCCATAATTTAGTTTCTCTATTCATAAAACAGGAGTACAGCTACCGTTTCGCTTCTCAAGAGCACTTGGAGCAGAAGGAGCTGATGTTTGTAAGGTCTCAGGTTGCACGGCTTGGAAAAGAGGATGAAAAAATACATAATTATATATTTACACTCAGTATCAGACAGCATCTAATAAATATGGATTGAGATTATCTACTGAACACTAGGAGACATTTCAGCTAACTCATTCGGTTGCTATCATCAAGCAAAATCCTCTTAAAATGCCTTCTGTAATCACACAGATCACTTAATAGAGTGTTTTAACATCACAAAGTGCAAGCAAGGGCTATCCAGGCCTATGAAGTCTACTTGAACAGAACTAAATGTACTTTTTGTTTGAGGTTCAATAGACACCACCCCACTATCCAAAAAAGTTACAGTGGCCATTCCCATGCCTTAAAAAGGAAAAACAAGACAGAATATTTTGATGAAATGAAGGTGTTTGTGCGATTTGCTAGAACTAGGGGTGATAGTGGTTGTAATAGGGTGCAAAATTGAATTAAATAACAATACAAATATAACAGTGTTTGTATAAGTCTGATGAAAGGTATCTGTGCTGTCAATAATTTTACATATCATTACATAATTTTATGAGGCTAAAAAGTACGTTGAAAGCCAACAGGAAAGGGAGTAAAAATAAGATGTAACATGTGTTTTTAATGTGTGTTCTACTACTACTGTTTCCCAAACAGAAGATTTCAATCCCATCTTGTTTCTGCCAGGTAAACAAGTGTTTTGATTTTAGAAAAAGAGAAGCCAACTCCTAACGTCCACTTAAGCAAGTGTGTGACTTTCTACGTACTTTTCAAAATCAACCTTGTGAAGGCAATCTATGTTAACAGAGCCCGATTTAATCTAAACAGGCAGTGAATATCACTAAAGTGTCCTATAATGGCCAAAGGTACTCGGCGAAACAAAATGAATTAAATTATTTAGGTTGGAAAACTGACAAAATTGAAAAAACGATCTGATAGACTGTCACCAACCCTCATAGGAATATTTTCTAACTTTTTAGTATTTACTACGTAAATTTTTTTTGTTTCCACATGTATTTTTTAATGAGGACTAATTGAAGAAATCTTAGAAGCAAAAGAGAGCTCTCCTCCTGTTGTCAAGAAGAGGAAGCATGGCTTCATTTTATGTGAGTAGGACATAGGGAATAAATCTTCCAGTCTCCTCAACTTTATCCTAACTTTCTTATAGATATTACATAGCTGCAGGAATGCCAAGTCTACAAGCATAGAACAATTAGGCAAGCTTTTACTGGTTGGATGCTTCATGATTTATTTTCCAAAGCCAAGAACACATCTCAGTGCATATAACAAACAAATCTATACACATTTTGCTAGCCATAAATTAAACAGACCAAGGCAATATTGCAGAAAATTATTAGTGTTATAAAAAACAGCTACAGCTCATTTGTCTCTCAAAAAAAATGCAAGCCTACTTTGGTAATATGGCATTTTATGAAATGTGAAGTATCACACTAGTATTAATGAGTACTATTGCCATTTTGGTTTTCCTGTATGCTATTATTTAATCTTCAATACACATCTAGAATATTAGTGCTAAGCTGCTTTACTGCCTGAGATGTCTTCATGCTGGTATCCCATAATAAAATCTTCTGCAATTAAGATATATTTCAACATGAAATGTATTCCAGCTGGAAGACAGGAGAAGGAAGAGCGATGCTGCCCTCAATTAGCGATGTTCAGGCACTATTATTCTGAGATGCCTATACTATTTTATGAACAAGCAGAACATAGAGGAAAAAAATCTCAGAGGTGAATTATCAGTGTTCATTTTGCATTCCTGTTTGGTTTGGGGTTTTTTTGCTTGCCAACATAAAACAAATCAAGGTCCTTTGTTTAAAAAATATTTCATAAAGATTCTCCAATATACCTCTTTGTTGTTGTCTCCTTTCACCTTGCAAGTGCAGATCGCTTACTCTTCACAGGCACTTATCAAACACATTATTATTGGACAGCATTAAAGCTTCAATTAGTAGGATAAACACAGTCAAGCAGATGATCATGTACTTTTTTTTCTTTTTCTCTTTTTTTTTAACATTTTTGCACTTTTTGCTCACTGATATTGTTAAGGAAAACTTATTACTTACCCAACATTTTCTGCATCTTCATCACACTCAGCTCTATATTTGCAAACTCCACATTTTGAGTGTTTTCTCTGAACTTCTGTCCCAGATCCTTCGTACTCTATAAAAATAAAGTATTGTTAACAGAAAGCATGATTTTCTTATTAAGCTCTGATTCTGCTTACCTAAATCCATTTGCTTTCAGGTATATTGTCAACATGAAGCTATTAACCATAATAATGTTCCTTTTTTCAAAATCAAGCAATTGGAGGTTGGTAGAACTGTACTAGTCACAAGAAAGCATCCCTGAAAACACTAATGCTTCATTGATTGACTCTTCCTTTATTCTTATTTCAGTGATTTGTATTTATTCTCACCCTACGAGCCATATAACTGGCATTGACATGTATCCCAGTCACGTTTAATCTTAATTGGCACTGATAATGTGTAAACCCTGTGCCTTTTAATGTGCTTGAACATTAGGTAGTGGGGATTTGAATGCTATTTTCTTTGACAGTCTTTAATTACAGATATCTTTATGCAAGATAACTGCTTTCATTTTTCCGTTTTCTCTTTCCAACAATGGGAATATACTGTGCTCATATCTCATATATGCCACGGTATATTTTCCAGACTACTCTGATCAGTTGTACAAGACTAAAAGAAAAAAAAGTAATCTTAACAAGAAACTGGTAGAAATGCTATTTCCCTAAAAATGTAAAATTAATATCTGAAATATTCTGATCCTAAAAACTTCTGCACTGATCTTACTGTTCACGTGGACACCGAAACTCTTCACCAAGTAAAAGAGAAATATAAATATATTCTTATTATTTCGCTACCAGTAGTAACTCCTATTTTTTAACAAAGTCATAAAGGAGAGAGAGTGACATTCAAAATGCAGGGAAACAACACAGAAATTTGAGAGGGAGTTGAAAACCATTTAACGTATCGCAGTATCATGGTAGTGTAAGGCTGACTACATAAAGCTGTCAGATGGACGTAGATCAGTGCTTCTCTTTCTCACAGGAGCGTTATGTCCCGTAGCAACAGCTAATCAAACACCATCATTAAAAAACTTGCATTTACACTCTTTAAATGTAAACAAGAAAAAGTAATCCAGAAGAGCCCTTCCTAATTTTTCTGGATCTTGGTTTGAAGGGCATCTCTCCCTCCTACCTGAGGGGCTGGGCTTACATGGAGAATAGTGCAGGTGAGCCTCTCAAATTACCTTCTGTCTAGAGTATGCATTGCATTTTTCAAAGATTAATAAATATTAAACTTTATTACAAAATTCCCACCGTAGAAATTCTATCACCACTCTTATTAAGTTGCAGTAGAAGTCAATTGCTTTTATCTTTACAAATGTACATTTTATTTGATTTTTCCTTCTTTCTAGATACCACATTCCTATGCCTGTGTTTGGCATCCTGAAGTGTCCTTTAGTGTCAGGTTTCACTTTTCCATGCCATTAAGTGACCCCCTGCAGTTTGAATAAATAGAACAAATGGCACTGCTCATGGCTTTAATTCATGGTATTTCCACTTCTTTCACTGTTCTTATAGCCCTTGATGCTCTTCCCCAGCACATTAACACCCTCCAGAGTTATGGGTACAAGAGCTGGACACAGTGCTCCAGAAGAATTGTCATCAAAACCAAATGCCATCTACGATATTCTTCAGTTAGAACATCCAACAAGCATTTTAAATTTTGACCATTTTTCTGCACTGACCATTATTATTCACATTCACTTCATTATTCACCTTATTGCCCAATGAGTCCTTGTCAGGGTCATCAGTCTGTGTAAGGAGAGAGGCTGACATCCAGGAAAAATCACACAGATACTGGACTCACTACATATTGCTCTGTCCTCAGGCATTAACATCTCACCTGCTTTTGCCTCCTGTTAGCTGAGTGACCCGTCCTCTGCCATCCAGGCCTGACCAGTACTGACTGATTTGCTCCACAGGCCACCAGTGGAAGAGGCCATGAGGCCAAGAACAGTCCCTAGAAAAACACTCATTTTGTAAGGATTCCTTAGCATGTAACGATCCATTGACTGGCAGTATTTTTGCAGAGTAGACGTGCACTGTGTGCATGTTGTGCCCTCTGGTTACTTAGACTTGTATGAGAGAACGCCTTTGAGAAAGGTTATGGTTTTGAGGTGGTATACTTACATAAAATGTTCTGTTGTACAAACGCCTTTCATGGAAAAGTAAGTTAAAAAAAAAGGTAAATTTCTCAGTAAAGGTTTTCCATGAACCCATGATGACTGGCATTAAATATTTTCCTCTCCCTTAATTCTCTACTCAGATAATTCTTCAACCTTCTATTCCACTGCTTTTCTTCTGATTGATACCAGAATGAGAGGCTGTTGCCTGCTCAATCATCATATTTATCTTTTCTCAAAAGATCTGTACACTGTTTCTTATTGTTCTACTGAAAAAGAGAGACAAAAAAACTCATTATCGGCCCAGAGAATTCTTTACCACCCATTTTTAAAGCTATCAGGTGCAAACCAGCCAGACCTGCTGGTTACAAACCACCTGTCTTCAACATTTGGTGCTTAATATCCTTCTGCATTATTGCTAGCATGGAAAATATTCCATCATATCCTATATATACACTCTCTGACTTGGCTACAAATTCAACCTGAATGCTCTACAGAGCATTTTCACTGCACTATTAGCATTTCAATTTTGTAATGGAGCTAAAGAAGCAACACGTACACACATGCAGGGGTACATGCACCCCCTTCCTCACCCTCTTTTAGATCTGCTCCCCGTGACTGCCCTGGCACATTTTCATTTTCATAAACACTAGTCCACAACTACTTGCTCATTGTTTCTACATGGTGAGGCCCCACCTTGAATCCTGTGTTCAGTTTTGGGCCTCTCATCGTAAGAAAGACATTGAGGTGCTGGAGAGAGTTCAGAGAAGGGCAATGAAGCTGGTGAGGGGTCTGGAGCACAAGTCTGATGAGGAGCGGCTGAGGGAACTGGGGCTGTTTGGCCTGGAGAAAAGGAGGCTGAGGGGAGACCTGATCGCTGTCTACAACTACCTGAAAGGAGGTTGTAGCATGGAGGGGGTTGGTCTCTTCTCCCAAGTAGCAAGTGATGGGACAAGAGGAAATGGCTTCAAGTTTAGATTGGGTATTAGGAAAAAGTCCTCACGGAAAGGGTTGTCAGGCATTGGAACAGGCTGCCCAGGGAAATGGTGGAGTCACCATCCCTGGAGGTGTTTAAAAGGCATTTAGACAAGGTTTTTAGGGACATGGTTTAGTGCTACAGTTAGGTGATGGCTGGACTCAATGATCCTGAGGGTCTCTTCCAGTCAAAATGATTCTATGATTCTATATGCTAGTCAGTGTAAACTTTTCTCTCTCTCCTTCCCCTTCCCCCCACTATTGCTTTCTCTACCTTTTAAAATTTGGTTTGCTTTAGAAAAAGTGTGGCCTTTTCTTCTTGAACAGAACTTGCTGGAACTCATGTATATAGAATTATTTATCTGTACTTTATTTTGTTTGCATACAGTAAATACGTGCAAGTCGAGAACACCTGCACCTCAGGTACTAATAATTTACACCTGTCAGAATGAGGTGTAATAGAGATGAATATGTATTGATGCCACATTTCCAAGTTAGGCGATAGTCATCCACAACTTTTGGAAGCCGCTTCATTACTATCTGCATGATGTTTTAGTACTAACAGCACGAGACACTGCATATCAATTAGACTTAAGTCCTTGAAGAAAATGCAGCTTTTCCCACCAATACAGAATAGATAAATACTGGTTTTCAGCCTGAATTGTTAGCAGACATTTTCAGTACTCGACTTGTGTGCTGTTAAAATAAGTTAATCCATTAATATTTGAGAGCATAAGTTTGGTGCAAATAGGCAATGCATCCCTTGACAGACTGTCCTCCCTTCTCCTTTTTCCCCCACACTTGATTGTTTTTAAGTAGGCTATGGCCATTAATTTTAATATTCCAATCAATCAGATCTTCCTAGCAGGTTTCAGTAATATCAATTAGGTCAAAATACGCTCCTAAATGAGCAATTCAACTCCTCTTGTTTATTATGCAGACTTCTAATGTTGATGTATAGATGATTACAGAATTTCTTCTCCTCAGTTCCATTGGTATCTTGATTAATTCTGTTCTTTGACATCTTAATTTCATGCTGAGTGAAAGCTCATTTTCCCTGTCTTTTTTCAGCTACGTTCGTGTTTCAGGGCAGCACCTCATTTATGTTCTGTCCTTCCAAAGAAATGAGGCACAAGGATGGGATCTGTGACTCCCAGTTGTCTCTCTGAGCTGCAGTGTTCCCTAAAACTTCTCCTCGAGTCATTATCCCTCTGCAGAAGATGGCCAGCTATATCTTAGGAGCTGCAGGGCAGGAGCCTGCAAATGGACAGTAGCTCTAGAGGAACTGGCCAGCAGTAAATAACTTCCCTCAGCAACTTATTTGTGTGTTCCTGCTATGGTAATAAGGGTTTCTGCTGAGGGCTTTCAATCACACTCGAAGCAAAAGCATTGGGCTGTGTCAAGGTGAAGTTTGGTCTGCCCTAAGGCATGGCCTGGAAACAGAGCTCTGCTCTATATGTGTGCATATCTATATCTATATCTGTATTTATCACTGTTCACAGCGAAGCAGGGGGAGCTTGTGGAGAGCTGCAACTACTCAGTAGCCGTGTATGGATGGAACGAAGGTCCTCTCATCTAGAAAAGCCCCTCTAAAAACAGATTCCTATCTGTTTGCGGGGTACAGTTATTTTTACTGATGTGCTATCCCATGGGAACAACTAATTGCAAAAAGACTTTTGAAAAATAGGAAGGGCCACAGCAAATCCCCTTCTGCACCCTAAAGTACAGAAGAAACCTCCTGTGATTAGATTTTAATTCCCTCAGTACGGCTCACACTAGAAATTCCTCTCAAAATACCACAGTCCACAGCATCACACATTATGGGCTGCAGTTCACTGAACATTTTAGCAACTTATCATCTCTCACATTAATTTTTAGGGCAGATTTAATGATAC
This sequence comes from Pampusana beccarii, assembly GCA_013399365.1. Lineage (NCBI taxonomy): Eukaryota > Metazoa > Chordata > Aves > Columbiformes > Columbidae > Pampusana > Pampusana beccarii. The sequence continues at coordinate 613,357 of VWYH01002074.1, forward strand.
ACTGATGATTGTCGCTGTAATTTAAAACCAAGCTGCAAACTTGCATTTTTGTCTGTAAGTTCAAATTTAAAACAAGTGCGACAACTGCTCTTAGCTATCTCAAATTCTTGGCAAGCAGTGTCTTGAATTATCTTGATCATGTTGCTGGATCTTATGCAAAAGCAATATTTAACACTGCGGAAGGCCCTGTTATCTCTTATCCAACTACCCAGCTGGCTTAGAAGCAAAGCCTGGCTTGGTACAGCCAGAAATCTATACCTGGCTGAAAGATACTTTCAATGTGCAATATAGACCACACGGAGCAGCTGTCAGCACACTCCAGTAAAGACACCAGCCTTTAAAGTTTAATTCTGCAAAGATGGGCATTACAGGTTTGACACAAGGATGCCTGGTCTATTTACGACTGAAGTGCTTGGAGGAGGGACGTTCAAAGTTTGATATCTTATCACAACCCAGACAAAGTTATATGTTTGCCCAGCAGTTATGGTGAGGACAGCACGTGCACTTCTAAGCAAAGGACTTGAGGATGTGCACTGTAAGATTCCCTACCACTATCACCCTTGTTATGTGTTAGATATTTTACACATCCAGCAACTATAACTTCTACCTGGCTTCTGTGCATACGGCACCATGGATAATGGTGGGGAAAGCCAGCATTCTGTGAGAGCTGGATCAGCTTCTACACTGCAGGAATCCCTGATTAGAGAAGTTGAACACCCAGTCACTCCACTGTGTTGCTAACTCTTGCAGCTAACTCATTTGTCTCCAAAGGGAGACACAACAACTTCAGAGTAACCACTAGGGAAATTATTTATGCATGAGCAGATGATGGTGGAAAACAGAAAGGACAAGAAAGTCACCAGATGCCAAGGGAGGTGTCCCACAATTTAATGAACATGCCCAACACCGTTCTGCGGGCCCCATTCAGGCTGCACAAGATAAACCAGCCCTCATTTGCTATCTGTCATCCTGCACACGAAGCAAGAGGCATCTGTCCTTCCATGCCCCTGGCTCCAGCATCCTTCTGAACAAGCTCCAGCCCCCCTGAAAACCCTGCTTAGAATTAAGTTTTCACCAACAGGAGGCCTGAACGTTCAGGACCTTTGCCTCTGCCCTGCTGAACCTCAGGTGAAAACACAGTAATTCTTGCAAGTTTTTGTTCAGTGTTAACTTTACAGAAAGTAGTAACTCAACAGAAATAAATAGGGCTATTTGAAGCTAAAGTGATAGTCAGACAAAGCCACATGATGGAATCGGCACTTAAATCTTTTGAAGTCACACACCATTACAGAAATGTGCTAAAAGACATGATGATACCTCCTATGTAGGGTGTTAATCACCATCAAGTTTCTGCAGTCATATTAAAATACATTAAAACAAATCAGTAGCATTATTACAAATTAAAATAAAAATATTAACAATTCTAAACTGTGTCTGTTTATAACACCCTGACTGTGTGACAATTACTGGATAAGTGTTGTCCCCAGTGAGGGGAAGGAACAGATGGCAGCCTGCTAAAAAGCACACACTGTATATCAATTTATTAATTACTAAATGCAATCTGCTAGACGTTCATCACAAGATACTTTAGCTATTAAATTTCTGAGGGATTAGAAATTCAAAACAAATTATTTTAATAATAATTAACTTAGCTATATGTATTGCAAGCATGTTATTTCCTTAGCTTAAAAGCCTGAAATGATTGGGTGCCATCTGTCTAACCATTACATCTTTTTTAATACCAAAAGTGCATTCTGCTTAGGTACACACACAGACGTTGAACAAGAAGAATAAAAAATTAATGTTATGGGCATAGCAGGACACTTAGAAATCTTACCCGTGTTGGTTGATTACTAGAGCACAGAACCTGCTTCTTCTAGGACACCAATTTGTCTCTGAGAAGCTGGCTTGAAAAGTCATTAGCGTTTGTTAACTCTTTGATGGTGTACGTAACACCTGCTGATGGTTTTCAACACATTCTTGCAAAGGCCTAACTATATCACAAAGTCAACATCACAGCTGCCATTTGCTGGCAGTATCAAATAGAGAGAGTAAGGACTATCCAGAGTGAGAGGAAAAAAGAACTTTACTTGGAGGGACATGGGAAGAACAGCTCAGAAGTGCTCATTTACCAAAGATGGGACCTGGGAGCTCGGAAGAATTAAGGTTCTCCTTCAGAAGTTTTTGCACTATACATGAATGCAAGATGGAAAGGACTACCAAAAAAAGCCGTATGAATAAGGACTACTGCCAGATGAAAGTAAATTATTTTTGTCACAGATACCTTTAACACAAAAAAAGGAACCAGTTTCTTTTTCAAAGCTTTCCTCTAGGAATAAGTGTTCCCATCTGTAGCGGGCCAAAATTCCTTTTATTAATGTAGGATGTGTCTGTAAATCCAAACAGAATTCACACCAGTGGTTCTGACTGCCCTTTCAGTTGTCTCACTACTAGCTGGGTAATGTTGTGCTTGGATGTTTTTTACAATATTGACAATTTGACCTTAACACAAATCTGAGGTCTTCTGACCATGGAGGCTACTGCATGTAAATGACAGGGTTTCTACTTGGCTTGGAGTGCTCAGTGCCAGCTCTTTGTACAGTGAGAAGGCAAGATCACTAAGATGACTCCTTTTTTGACCTTCTTGGCTAGTATCAAGTTGTTGGAGAAAAAAAACCCCACCTTTTTGCACATAGAAAGCACCTTGGTGAAAAAAATTGTAAAAGCTCATTAGTTAGTCACATTTATACAAAACTACATAAGTTAATCTTCCAGAGGTTACTTTATTGGGTCAGCACAATTCTTTTTACACAGAGAGCATGGCAAGTTCCACCAGAAATAAAAACTTTAAATTCTCGTTAGAAAAAAAGAAAATGCTTCACGCAAGCTAGCAATCTAACTACTTTATGTACACATGACAGCCTGAGGATAATTTTTCATGCCCCAAACTACTAGTTGTGGAAGTACATCCAGCGGGTCAAATAGTGTTGCAATTTACAACATAAATCTGAGCCTGTAACTCCTCTTTCACCAGTTCTTCCTCAAACTCTAACAAATCACTGTTTAAACCAAGTGGATCAGGAGCTGCTTTTATGACTGTATTTTTCAGAACTGGGAAACTGCAGAACGATTCACACAAGATTGCAAAGAGAAGCCCATGTGTTAAATGAAAATATAAAGGATCCTACCATCTTCAGCTGTGACCTCAACTAAGCAACTTTTTTAGGTTTGAGTCCCCACTCTCTGACATCGCTTTCTGTAGGGCTGAAAGATAATGGTAATGAGGTTTTCAAAATTTCTCTAATTTCTGAATTAACAATCCATACTCTTCTTAGAAGATAGAATAGATACCAATTGCCACAAGTGATCAAAAGCATAGTTTCATAAGTGTAATTTTTATTATGCTAATTGAAGGTTCAGACTTCTGAAATGAGCAAAATCAGTAATTTTATTACAACTCTTTATTAATACTGTGCATTCAGAGCATAGAAAATGGAAATCGCTTATCCAGAATGTCAGAGGGCAACTAGACAATTGTGTCACCCTTAAAAATTATGCTCCTTCATCTCTATTCAAGCATACTGAAAAAATTCTCTGACTCTTAATGCTTTTCTTAAAATCTAGTATCTTTGTCACAGCAAACATGATTTGGGAGAGAACCTGGATCCACAGTCTTTAGCATTTTTGTGGCACGTGACAACTTCTAAGGCAAGACATTGTCTGAAGTAATCTTTGAGGAAGATGATTTTTGTGGGTTTTGTTAATCAATTCTGAATCTATTTTTTTTTTTTGGACATAAAAATGAATGCATTTAACATCATACAGTTTGGGAGTAGGAGGGAAAATATGCATAAAGTCAAGTTTCGGAATCATTAACGAGCTTGTTCTATGTCTGGAAAATGAAAGAGAACAGTGATAACCACCAGCACAAATCTCAGCCGCACGTGAGGCAGCAGTGGAGATTGTCACAGGCAGAGCTGTAACAACTGAAAGGTACAGCTCAGATGCTTTCCCAGTACTTTTCTTCACAGCTAAAAACCTACCAGCAAACAGTACAGCTGCTGCACAGCAACCGCAATGATTTCTGAACATATACAAGCAGCTGCACTCATCCATTCCATGTGTGCAAGCATCGCTGGTGCATACACAATCACACTAATTGTGTGTTTAAGAAACATAGCATACACTGATTCCGTGATTAACATCTGGAAATGTAAATCCTAGGAAGAAAACAGAAATTTCTAAGCTAGCATGCTTGCTCTACTTGCTGGCTCCCTCTCACCCTTGCATTTTTCCACTTGTGTTGCTGCTTCCTTGTACTTACAAGCAGTAGCTGTACCTAACCCACAGGCTACAGAAGCTCCTCGTACAACTCGGTTCCCATTTGTGTACCCTCAGCCAAGAGCCTCATATTAAATGATCAGGGTGATTATTATATCTCAGCATGTCCTGGATTCTTCCAAGAAGAAAATGGGGAAGGCTGGGCCAGCAAGGAGCTGTGCTGTGCTCCAGTCAGTCCTGTAGCTGCAAAAACCATGGAGGCAGGACTGCGATGTGCACCAGGGAGCATCCCTACCCTGCAGGTCACCCTCTGCCCGGGTTCCTGTCCTCTCTCTTTGCCTGGATCCTGAACAATGCACCTCCATCCTCAATTGGTTCAGCATTATTTTAGAAGTTTGGTTTTGATTCTAAATTCCCTCAACCTGTAATATAACTTTGACGTTTTTAATGTCTCCTTGTAACAGTTCTACAGTTACTTGAAAAACGAAACACAACAAACTCCAGATTAAAAAAAAGTATTGTGAGTACAAAAATGCTCTTGGAGCTTTTGGCCAAAGCAGACTTCAGTAATCAAAGCAACAGTGAATTCCGTCCCTTGAAGGATCACACAGAGAAAATTACTCAAAATGCTGAAGACTAGCCAACTGTCTTGTGGAAGCATTACCCAGCGCCCAGTTTAGTGAGGAAGGTGGATGGGAACAGCACTAGTTCAACGTGTCACAAACCCACCTAGATGTATCCAAAAAAAAGAAAAAAGTACCAAGCAGGATTTTCAATTTCTGGTTGTTTAAAATATTATTTATATCTAAAATTAAGAACTGAACCCAACTGTTTTCATACTGAACAGGTGCAGGAACACTTCAGGTGGCCCAAAGGCACTTGGAAGAACACCAAATAAATGAAGGGCTAACATCACAAGACTGCTGCAGGAGGCAGTGGGTACATTGTCCCTTCTTTATTCAACATCCAGGCAGAGCAGATACTTATCTAGGGCCAAGGAACCCAGATTCAATATTTTCCTCTGTGCCTGAAGTGAACCAAACCTACCTGTTCCACCTCTCAAGACAACACACTAACCACTGCTACAAGGTAGTATGGAGGGGCCCCAAATCCCCTCAGCTGATGTCATTCTATTTTGCATAAATAATTAAAATTCACTAGCACACTGAGACCCAACTAACAAAGCCTTTCTACAGCACGCATCCTCCCAACCTCCAGGCTGTTGCTTTCCTCCCTGCTGCCTTTGTCCCAGGCTCAATGAATATTTCAAGTGAGAACAAAAACAACAGCACTGGCCAAGGGAAACCCATTTTGGACCTCTCTTACCAAGAGACAGTGGACCTGGTTCAGTCTCCCACTCCCAGAACAAGCAATGACTATATCTGAACTTGCATCTTTCAGCTCTTTAGTGAGCAGCCTAACCAAGAAGACACAGCATGTTCCATCCTGCTTTTCTCCAGATTGTTCATAAAATTACCCAAAGAATCACCACATCCGTCAGTCAGCTGCCAATCTCTTCCAGACCAACACGGTAACATTTACAAGGGACTTCAATGGGGATTTTTGTATCCAATTAGGAAATACTGGGAAAAAAAAATAATCCCAAGAGCATTCAAACATTTCTAAAACTGTTCCAAAAATAAAAGTCAGATGTGGACTAAATTACTGTCATCTGTCTCCTGTAAGAAGTGAATAGCAGTGTGAAGGCAAGCAAGGCTCAGCTTGCAGGGAGCAGCTGTAGTAGGATAACAGGCTGGGGAACAAAGGGGGAAGAAGAAGCAAACAGAGCTGGGAAAGAGCATGGTACAATCTCAGGAAGAAGAGTTTCGGAAAAAAACCAAACCACCAGTGAAGGTAAGAAGAGTCAGTGTTTGAGCAGAAAATTGTTCCTTCAGATACCGCTCCAAAAGGAAACAAAGGTGAGAACAGCCATGTGCCGGCAGCAGCCCAGGAATTTACTGATAGCATCTTAGTAAAGGGGAGGGAAATGCCTCCCCGTCGCTCCACACATGAAAAGAGAGAGAGCTAGCTCCTGATTTTTGGAAAGTTAACTGCTGTGTTTAGACAAGACAGTGATGCCATCAACTGTTTTCCACAAAAGCACGTTTTCATGTAGCTATACAAGATTTCCAGTATTTCAAAACTCAGTCCCATCAGTATGAACTGCAACACTTTCTTAATATAAGCAAAACCTAAAAGCAAAATGACTTTTCCGTGTCTGTGTATATCTATATCTCACATTTTTCATTCTATAAATATTCTTTCTAGCAATATCAAAGATAGAATTAAGATAAAATCATGTCTGTTTTTTTTTTTTAATCCTTGAAAGAAGGTTAAGATGTGTTCAAAGATAGGAACACTTCTACAAGTACTAGCTTTGAACAGAAACATGTAAAATATTTGTTAAAAACAGGTATCATACCACAATCATATATTTTAGGCAACATGTTGGACTAAAGATAAAGTAATAACTAGATACTGTAGACACTAAGGAAATGAATACAAGAAAAAAAAAAGTAAGAAATTCATTGCGAATGGAGTGAAATACAGGTGAAACAGGAATCGAAATATTACACTGTATTGCTGGCAACAAATTATATAGGTCAAATCTGAAAGAACTACACTGGTCAAATGCACACTACAACCTGTTCCTATACAAATACTGTNGAAGGTTAAGATGTGTTCAAAGATAGGAACACTTCTACAAGTACTAGCTTTGAACATACAGCTTTGAACAGAAACATGTAAAATATTTGTTAAAAACAGGTATCATACCACAATAATATATTTAAGGAAAAATGTTGAATTAAAAATAAAGTAAAAACAAGAAACTGTAGAAACTAAGAAAATAAAAAAAAAAAAAAAAAAGTAAAAAGAGAGATGCGAATGGAGTGAAATACAGGTGAAACAGGAATCGAAATATTACACTGTATTGCTGGCAACAAATTATATAGGTCAAATCTGAAAGAACTACACTGGTCAAATGCACACTACAACCTGTTCCTATACAAATACTGTTCTGAGATGGTCAGATAGCACTGCAATGTTAAAGCTGATTTTTAAGTTGTCATAATTTTTCTTTAATTCATGTGGTATACAGCAACCATGTACATAAAACCGATACACATATAGCAAGAAAGCAAGACCAAAAGGAAGTGTAACCGGAGTTTGCTACTCACCTCCTTCTCCTGACCCAGAGCCATTATCTGGAAAAGAAACAGAAGGGGAGGGAAAAAAAAAAAAAAAGAGAGAAAGCAAGTGAAAATATTGCTCTGGGAGCAGCTGTTCAGGAACTTGTCACTGTGAAACATTACACAGGTGTTACATTTCATGAGCCAGGTGTAAAAACAAACATCCCACATAAAGTCTGGCAACCTTTAATACAGTTTGTCCATGCATACTGTGCCCTATTCTCTCTCTTGCCTGGCAAGATAATTTTACTCAAGGAACAGCATCATTCAATATTGAAAACCAAATTGCTTTTTTAGCATTTTTCCAACTGTTAGTTATTCAAATTAGTTAAAAGCAAACCAGATGAAGAGTGTGGACTCTGATCGTTGGAATATTTATTTTTTTTTACCCTCTGGCCCTGGGAGTGGTACATGAAGGAGTTATATATAAATCACATGACTGCGGAAGTACCTCCAGAAGACAACTGGTGCTCAAAGCAAAGTTGGCTTAAGTCATCTACCCACAAAATAGCTCCTCTGCTGAGTCAGTCACTTCATATAAGGATGCTCTAATGGCATAGTTATTTAATTGACATTAGACTGACTGGATTAGCATCTGATGATTGACGGCTCGTGGCTGCATCTCCTTGCATTCAAGCATCAGCAGGACTCGAGCTTCCTCACCGCCCCAGGCCAACTAACTCCACTTCAGAGCAGTAGGGAGCTGGCTCAGGATTTTGTACGGGGACAGGCACCCCGGTGGGCAGCGCTCTGCACAGCGTCTTCAGCAGTAAAGACAAGCCCCGAAACACACCCTCTGAGCCACAAACCTCCCTCCGTCTTTCTTGCACAAAGGAAGTGGAGAGGAGAGGATGGGATGGCAATTACTGTCAGTGAATTACTTCCCATCCCCATGAACTCAGCTTCTCTGGAAGATGAGGAGAGGAGCTGAGCACACACACTGCTCATCCCACACCTCTCCTTTCATGCCTGCTTTGCTGATGGAGAAGGCAGCTGAATTTATTTCCACAAATCTGAAAGAAGAATGAGGCCAGACAGAGACAGGAGTGTGGTTCTTACTTCCACATATGAGCTCGTTGTTCACATCAAAAGAAAAACCAAACCCTCTGTTTGCTCAGTTCCCTCCCCCCACTTTTTCTTTAAGCAGTTATATTTCTAAGAATAATTCCCTCTAGTGCGTGGATGAAAGTGTGAAATTCCACGTTACTGGGTCACTTCACACATTAAAAATAATCTCCTGTCACATGGAGTATCAGGAATAGAGAGGTTTCTTTCCTCCGCCTATATTTTCCTTTCTTTCCTCCTATACCACTACTCCATGTCTAATAGACTGATCTTATTACCTTAGAGAATCAAATGCAAAAACAGAAGGGCTTTTGTTCCATCAATAGTGACCCACTTTACTGACAAAGCAGACAACCCCATATAAAATGTCACTGTTGAGTCACTGAGAAATATGCGGTATTGCTTCATTAAGAAATTCGAAGGAGTATAATTTACTTATATGAAGTAAGTATACAGGCTTATTTGTAGTGGTGAAATTGTGTCATAAGCTGTTCTAGGGGAGAGAAGGCTGACAGACAAACATGAGCAAGTTCAACCTGTAATTCATTTAAAAAACAAAGGTTAAAATGTCTCAAAGAAACTTGACTTGTTCCATGTTTTTGCTTCAAACTCTCACTCTCTGACCGCCTTCCCCTGTGCATTCAGCCCCAAGGTGAGAAACACCGCTCTGCTCTAGTATGAGGGGTCCAGGTTATACCACGAGGTGCTGTGTGGCCGGGGAGGTACCATCACATAGTACGAACTACAGCGAGAGAGCTATATAAGTGACAGAGGTGATGCTCAGACCACCGTTCTCTATAGATTATTGGGTTGATATACATGAAGTCCACAGACAACTCTGTCTCCACATGGCAGGGTATCCTAGTAATGGGACAGATCCATTCCCACTCCTCTGGGCTTTCAGATCTCAAGAAACCATTAAAAAAAAAAAAAAAAGAGCGTCATCCTCTATAATACTGCATCATTTTCAGCTTTTTACTGGCAGCTCATGTCTCCCCTCTGAGCCTCGGAGCTGTGTGAGGACTCTTGTCTCCAGGGTAACTGTGCTAAACTAAGCCGGTGTTCCTGCTTTTTTCTGCACCTTGGCTACATTTACCCAAGCAGCTGCTGGTTTAAAAAGTAGCATTTTTTGAAGCTTACTTGGACAAGCAGCCCTGCTCTTTTCAGGCCCTTAACCAATTCAGGATTTCCAAAAGTGGCCTCCATGCACCAAGACCTGGCAAGAAAGATGCTCAAACAAGCGAGGAAGCTGGACAGAAAGAGCATCCCCCCTCAGCCACAGGTCAGTAATCAGAGAGTGAGTGACTTTTCTCTTTACTTAAGCCACCCTTTCCCAAATAGGCTTATAAAAATATGCTTATACACAAGTGTACAGGCTTCTGCTGTGAACTGCTTTTATCCATGGAGGAGTTTTTGGCTAAAATACATAAAGGAGCACATGGATCAGCCACGGCATCTGAGCACTGTAAGCACTAGGCTACAGTCAGAATCCCTTTGTTTTTTGGTTCTTTTTTTTTTTGGTTCTCTCTGAACAGGAGAGTACCATGGGTCTGCTTTGGTGCAGAGGCAGAAGGTACGCTCTCCAAACCCAAAAGAGCCTGTCTTATTCAGGAGGGATAGCGTTTAACTCAAACTAGCATGAAAATGGAACCTATCTCTTCACCATTCGGAGTAAGAGCTCCAAACCACTAAGTATGAACAGGAGGACAAACAGTCCACTGACAAATCTTAAGCAAGCAGACCCTTCCACTTGATTCACATGGGGCAGGTGGACCAGTGGGCACCTCCAGAGCAAACCTGTCTGATCCTGCTCACAGAGAGGCAGGCAAAGAAACACCAAAACACTGCACCCTTTTTAGATCTGTGTAAGAAACAGGTCAGCAGCTTTTCAGCAGTGGGCAAAACAGAATGCCTTCTGACACACTGAAGGTAAAACTGTACACTGTTCTCCAAGAAATAAAGCAAAAAAATTATATATTTGCCAAATTTGGGTATTGCAAAGCTTAGCTGACAGCTGAGAAGGGATTTCCAGCATCTGAACTTTGTCACCCATGAGTTATTATACTCTTTATACCCAAGTCCTGGATTTTCTCCTAAAGCTTTTGGGATATAGCTGTGGGGGTTTTAGTACAAAGACAGTATGTGCCACTTCTTTTCATCAAGCAGAAATTGGTCTTCCCACACCAGCACTCCAGAAACTTCACTGAGCAAGTCCTGGATAATGTTGACTCTTTTATTCAATTGTCTTTAGTTGCTCATCTTATCAGACAGAAGCGGAAGAGAGAAAGGGCAGCTGCTGTCTCAACTCCTAGTTCCCTGTTAGCCTGGATTTCCTGACTAACAGAGCCAACCAAGCAGTCCTTTCCATGGTAGGACCGGGCAAGCTTGCTGCAGTTTAACCCTAGGTATGCAAGAGTGTCTCTAAGTAAAGATTGGCTAAAATTATGAAGAATTTGCTACCAGAGATGACCGTCATGATCTACACAGGTGGCATGAGACATTGTGATGAGAGCACTAGTCACAGAATGGCTGGGGTTGGAAGGGACCTCTGGAGATCATCTAGTCCAACCCACCTGCTAAAGCAGGTTCACCTCAGCAGATCACACAGGAAGGTGTCCAGGCAGGTTTTAATGTCTCCAGAGAAGGAGACTCTACAACCTCTCTGGGCAGCCTGTTCCAGGGCTCTGGCAGCCTCAAAGTAAAGAAGTTTCTCCTCATATTCAGATGGAATCTCCTACGCTTCANTTTGCAGCCCACTATTAGACTCCCTCCAGTAATTCCTTGTCCTTCTTGAACTGAGGAGTCCAGAACTGGGCACAGTACTCCAGATGCAGCCTCACCAGGGCAGAGTAGAGGGGGATAATAACCTATTGCATTGCCCAGGGAGAGCTTTTAACTTTCCCTCTTTCCTCAGCATGCTGCAATTCTCCATCAGCTCCTGCAGCAGCAGCACAGTCCCCAGAATCTCCAAGCAGCAGCACAAGAACCAGTGTTTTTGAAGAGATCTAAAATCCGCACAGCCCATTTCAAGCCACCAGCCAGAAGAAAGACCAAAACAAACTCCAGCTTCCCGCTGCTGGCAGTGGAGCAAAGCTCTCACCAATGCACAAAAGCATTTTGGGAAGAAACACACCAGCTCAGCCATCCCACCCTCCAGGAGCAGGCCTGCCTGCTAGCAATTACCCAATTACCCTGGATTTAGATATGCCAGCAGGAGGGTGTGGGGGTTTTTTTGCTGACAAGCCTAATTGCCAGCAGCTGCAAGGCCTCTGACTGCTGGAGACAGGCTTTTAACCTCCGCATTGCCAGGGCTGTGTGAGAGGAATGTCCATTTGCCTTGACATCTTCAGGGAACGAGTGATTGCCATCACTTGATCCTAGTAGCCATTTACTGCTTAATTGTGCCATGCCACCAAAAAAAAAAAAAAAAAAGTGCGGGATATTAAATCCTGGCATGTATCGATGAGGTATGTCTGGGTAAGCCTATTTCTTTCCTTCCAAAACACTTCCTAATGACAGAACAGTGACACAGTGCAGTCACAAACCCTCCTTGCGAGCTGGACAGGAAAGCTCCAGTACTGCACTGGCTCTGGGAATCAGGGTCTCTGTCACCTCTCAGAGTGAATGAATGTTTTTACAGAAGGTTTTCAGGTTTGTTATGACTTTCTTGAGAGAGCATCAAGAGTTATTTTCACATTTCCTTAATCTAGAAATGAGTTGCCTAGAATTTCTCCCTTAACTCCCTCAAAAGGATTAAACTGAGCTTATTATATTTATTTTCAGTACAATGTGTGCATCTGATTATGCTTCACTGTAAGCCTCCCACAGAAAACAAAACCCAACACACCTACTGTAAAAATATGTGCATACAAACTCAGGGTAAGAGCTTGATTACTTCAGACTAAAGAACACTAAGTTAAAGCCACTCCTAAAAGAATAATTCCTTAAATCTAATAGAGATATAGTGTTTGTTTCTAGTTCTGCAAATTGCCTTTTTTTTTTACTTTTGAAATCCCAACAGAAAGCAACAGACTGTGCCTTCTAAATATATACAGTACACTGAGAATATATAATTACAATATATCAAGTACTACATCATTTTGTAGTTACATTTTCATGTGCATATAATATAAATCTGGCAGCAGTCAAAATCGTGGCTATGTGTGCGGGCTAACAGGAACACTCATTCTTAGAAATGAATCATGAAGGTCCATTTCTTATTTACTAAATTATTTTATTTACACTAATAAAGACAATAAATTTACCAACAAAAGGAAGCAGATGAAATCAAGGGACTTGGTGACACCCAATGCTCTGAGCACCCCAACTGCCCGGTCTTCCTGGTTTCTTAAATCTGTTTAGCAGGCCAGTTCAGGATAACCTCCAGTAGAGGATGGCATAACATGAATTGATTTCCATGTAATGTCACCCTTTATGAACTGATCAAGGCTTCAGGTCAGCAGCAAGACCGCTGATGCTATGAGTTTGGCAGGAGTCCCAGTGTAGCTATTGCCATCTCCTCCTGCCCTGCTGGATTGTCCCATCTCTGTATTTGTTTGTGGGCTAAACTGCAAACTGGGACCTGATAAAATTAAGAAATAAAAAAAAAAAAAAAAAGAAAAAAAAGAGTGGGGCAGTGCTCTGGTCTTGCTCACAACATAATCCCACATAGGAAGGAGGAGAAGCTATGGAAGGTGGGAAGTACCACCAGTGAGGACTTTGCTTCACAGCCCTGTTCATCTCCATCCAGTCACACACCAGATGATTCCTTCGTGAATGCAAAAGGCCAGGTTAGGCATAGGCCAAATTGTATTTAGCTTGATTTGAACCATCGTTTCTCAAAGGTATATTAAGGCATTAGGCAAAGAGAACACTAAAGCTGTTTCACTCATCTTCCTAGTTTCTTTGTATTTTACAACACGGAGCTACATGCATTGGCTGAAAGCCACAGACCATCATCATCCACAGCTTGTGCCAGGGATGATGAGGTACATTAAATACCTCTGTAAACCCAGATATTTGGACAATGTCCCTTCATAGAAAAACAGGCTTTGAAAATGTTAAGACCTCTATATGCAATCTCCAAAACTTCAGCCATACATTCTCTAAATCATCTCTAAACCATCATTTTTAATGTGAAAACTTGCATTTTGTTCATTCCTAAAGCACCTACGATTGACTCTTTTTTTAACGTTGCTGATTTTAGGATCTCTCAACTCTGACAGCACTCAAATAAAAATGAATATATAAATACCCTCCTAAATCACCCAAGAACATAAAAATTAATTAAAATGTTACCTGCCAAGAAATAGGTCTGATTAAATCACTCAGTATAGTCTGTTCCAGTGCCTCAGCTTCAGAAGGTACCAATCCCTAGCAAATGGGAAGTACTTCATTCCTGTATGAGATTCAGAAGTCTGTGGTACTTTAAGTATTAAATGGTTGTTGCAACACTAGGGGGAATTTTGTCGCAGGTGCATCCCACTAGGATGAAACCTTTCTTTGAAAAATCAAAACTCTGATAGGAAGACAGTGAGTCTATGCTTAGCTTCCAATGACATCCCAGGGCAAAGCATTTCCATAGCAAATTCAGATGCACGATGTGAAAATTAATGGGAGTCTATAAAGCATTTTTTAATTTGGGCATTTGATTCTCAATATATGTGTGTTATAGATCAAGAGTACAAATATATTGACTTCTCGATGACCTATGATACCCAGCAGGGCATGGCGAGGTTCCAGATGGTGGCTTTTATCATCCAATATTCTCACATCAGCCGGAGCATGTCAGATACTCGGGGTCGCAGGTGTCGTTCTCGTAAAGCCCCGCTAAAGCACCTTAAATTGTGCCAGTGGAAATGCAGTATGCAGCCTGAATCGCAACCTCACGTTTGAAAAGTACCAGTACTTTCTGGTCAATTGTGTCTCAGCACATGTCTGGATCTATCACACTGAGTGCTAAAAATCACGCTGCGTTTCCTGGGTTTTATGTACGACTTTAAGAAAAGTGGGGACAGGTTAAAAAAAAAAAAATCCCACACCAGCTGAGTAACATAGTAATTAGCTGGCATTAACCTGAGGCTGAGAAGAATTGATTTTTCATTTCAAAATGTCTTTTTCTTAGTAGGGTAGAATGTATATAAGAATAATAACTTTTTTGGTTGTTGTAACCTAAACATTACCCTAGGGTTTTATTTTAGTGAGGGGAAAAAAAACTTCCATGTTGCGAGTCTGTTTTTTAAAATAATTTGAGTATGAAATAAAAAAAAAATAAATTTCCTTATACATCCTCTGTTCAAACCTTCGCACTTCTTTGGTGTTGTTATAGCAATGAGTGCTCCAAAACTGTAATGCATTTTTTTCCCATTTCTGCAGCATCTGGAGATAACTTACAGGTGGCAGATTGGGAAAGAAGGCAAGTTCTGTCACCTGCCTGAGGTAAACTGGAGTTATGCAGCTGAGCAGGGCACAAAATACAGGTTTCCTTCAGTTCTGGGACCAAGGTCATAGATTGTTTTGGACCTTGGTAAACAACCCCAAATCTCAGTACGGGTCTGAGCTGCAGTCAAAGGCATTAGAGCAGCTCGTGTAAAACAGCCGTGCTGCATTCAAATGAGGTAGCTCTGGGACTGGCAGCCGCAGCAAGGAACTGGGAGTAGGTACGCTGCCCAAATATTTACCCTAATTTCCAGATATGTTGTTGCATCTACCAGTGAGTTCCAGGCTGCTGCCTCTAAATTGTCATTGATAACCGGAGTTATCAATGCTAGATAACTAGAGTTATTAAGCTAGCTAGGAGCGTGTACGTGATGTGTAATCGTGCTTTTGGCTGCCATACAGATTAACCCTTGCTCAGGCTAATTTGAGTAACTGTTGTGTATCAAAAGATGAGGCATGTCCCACAACTTAAATTTTTGGGGTGCTATTTATGTACCCAAGAATGCAGTTGTTGATGCTACCAAGTCATCTAATTTACTTCTGAGAAAGGCAGCCACATATCTGGTGTCCCTGGCTTTGATGCTGTCCAGAGGTTCAGAAGACCTCTGGTGGATAAAGCTTCTGTGTCCAAGAGCATTCAAGACAGTGAAAACCAGTCCCATGTATTTTAAACATGTGGAAAATCTGTGTTTTAAGTGCGTGGAAAGACA
Source organism: Pampusana beccarii (assembly GCA_013399365.1). Taxonomy (NCBI): domain Eukaryota; kingdom Metazoa; phylum Chordata; class Aves; order Columbiformes; family Columbidae; genus Pampusana; species Pampusana beccarii. The sequence goes on from VWYH01002074.1 coordinate 629,042, forward strand.
GAAAAGAACATTCCATTAGAAATATGGGGTACAATGATTTTGTAAGAGTTATGTGTACCTTCAAGGTAATGACACAAATTTAAATTAGTTGAAGATGATGCCTTGGACAAAGGCAGAGTGGCAGTCAGGGTGATCATTGTTACTTGGTGGATGTCACACTAATTCTGTACATCCGATAAATGAGTTAGAAAGAAATGACTAATTAGGAGTCTGCTCCAAATTAGTTGTAAGTCTTTTGATGAATATCAAGGCTCCTCTACACATAAGACAGAAGCATTCACTAACTATTTTCTCAGATAAACTATTTCTAATTTTAATGTTTATTTATTAACCTCTTAGCATATCAGAAGATATATCAGAATTCTTCTCTGTAACTGTATTTCATCAGTAAAGAGGACTTGGGGTTTCCACATTATCTTATTCTAGGAAATGCATGAAAACTAAAATCTCTGGAGCTAAGGGCAAAATTAAAGAGCTAGCCATATAATATCATTCATTAGTGACACAAAGTGATGTTTTACATACCAGAATAACAAGGTCCTCTTGATACCACTCTTATCTCTTTCTGATGCTTGCAAGCAGCTCTCCTGAGGAAGCATTCATTTTGGTAAGTGTCTCCATTTGATCCACAAACAGGAATATAGTTTGTGTCACACTGAAAAAGAAATTATAAAGTAACTCAGTCATAGAAAACCATGTGATTAATCTCAACTGCATATTAATACATAGGAAGACAGTTGTGTAAATACTGTTACTAGCAGTAACTCATAACCCTGCTTGCTAAAGAAAGATTTAAAATATGTTAGTTTCTCAATATCACTATATGTATTCCTTCCGGATCACTGAAATAATAGTCCAACTCCATATGGGCTGAACATAGGAATTCAGAAGGAAAGATTAAAAGAACAAAATAACTATAGTGGGACTCATTAATGGCTAGAGGGAATATGACAAGCATCTAGAAGTGTTTGAAGGATAAACACACTGAGAAAGGAGAGAACTTCTTGAAGATAATAAAAGAATGTATCACTAGGCACAGTGGGATGAAACAGAGCAAAAGAAAATTTTAGGTGAACAGTGCTTAAGGGGAGACTTGGTAACACTTTGATCATAGAAGGATCTTTCAGGGGAGGTGGAAAACAATCACCACCCCCCATTAAATTCATGAGCATCATGAGTCTGATTTAGTTGGTCAACAACTATAATAATGCTTTTGTATTACTATACTGAAAAATTTTGTGCTCAAAGTTAGTGTATTTAATAAAAAGGAAGGAAAATTTATCATTTGGAGTGGCTTTGGCAGGAGCAGCCTGTATTTTGCTATTTTCTTACATTCTAAGCAAGATGGATTATATACCCCTTGTTTGTGTAATGTGTATTAAAATGCTGGAAAATACACTGAGACAGCCAATCCACCTAACACCTGCGAGTGCTGCATCGCTCCCTGAGGAACTGGAGATCCAAACCCCATTTCACTGTGTGGAGCTCTGGCTGGGGCTGAAATGGTATCTGTAATTACAAACACTTTTTGCATCTTTAAAACGCTAAGGCAAAGAAAACCCACAAACAACAAAAAGCAATGAAGAAAGACACAGACTAGCCACCAAAATTCGCAGCCATGTGAAGTGTGTGATTAAACTGGTATAATTCAACCAGTGACTGTTCACATAGAAATAGCAGCATTAGTTAAGCTAAACTGCCCCAAAATGACAAGAGTTTCTTCTCCAAATTCCAAACAAGTGTCTGCCACAACAGTTTCTTTGTGCTTTGGCATACACAAACCTCAAAATGCTCAATTTTTGAAACATAATTTTGAAGTGAATTATCCTTTCTCCTTTGTCATCCTGCCACAGATGACCAACTTGAGCTAAGCATACACAAACAGAAATAAATCATGCTGCCAGCTCTGAAAATTATTTCTAACAGTTTTGTAATACTTTCCCATAGTAAGTAGCTCCCAGACATTCAACCACAACCATCAGTCCTGTCATATCTCACACTGAACAGTCACTTCTAGGGAATAATTAAATGGGCAACTCTTCAAATGAACAACACTTTCCAATAGATCATTCTCTATTCAATCTTAAAGTTGCTGTGTTATTTTAAAGTTGCATGTTTCTGTCCTGAGGATAGAAAATGAGAGGCGAAGTGATTCCTTTTTTATACTTTGGTAAGACTTCAGCGATTCGGTACAGCGTAGCCAAAAGTTCTCATGTAGACATCCTTTAGGAATAGAGTGGTTTTCTTGTGAGGAAATCCTCTAACAGCTTGAATGACCAAAAGGACGAAAAGAGCATCTCTCCATGGATGGGATCTGCTTTGTGCAGCAGCCCCTGGGAAAATCCATCTGGGCTCCATCCAATGCTCTATGATTGCGGAGTGCCCAGCATCTGAAAGGATATAAGGTTTACTCCCTATCTATATTCCTTTTCCTATTCTGTCTTATTAAAGCAGTTATCTTATTAAACCATTTGTTATCAAGCTTTTCTTACTGAGATCAAAAAAGAGCTCTGTGCCAGCTCTCTCTCACCTCCCCATGCCTGTCCATAACTCACTAGGTGGTGATCACTTTTTAATTTGGGTTTTGTAAAACATCATCCAAACAACAGCAAAAGACCTTTCCAAAAGTTTGGTGAACACATGTTATCTCCCACCTCCATTATAATAAAAAGGAAGTTATCCTTTTTCCTGACTAGGCCTGCAGAAACTCAGGATATCTCTAAAGTCACTGCAAGCAGAGCACAACTGAATCCTTCAGCACCTCTCCTACAGTCTAATTCATAAATTTGATTCTGGGGAAACAAACTTAGGTATCTCACTTGATGTTAGATGACTTGGTAAGAGAGGGAAAGGTGTTCAGAGAGGTCACGGCCTGCAGAACTCTTGCTGCCATGACATTATAGCTCTTTCAGTGACAACGCGGAAATTTGTCAACCAGTCATCTCCAAAGGGGATCCTTGGAGGAAAAACTACAACCAACTAATAATGAAAGTTTTAGAAGACTAAACAGCTAAGAAATGATGCCAGGTCAGGTGTGGTGGCAGATAAAGAGGAGGAAGAGGGAGTGGTGGTGCCTGGAAGGGAACTGAAATCTCTGTGCATTTTCCTGAATCTGAGGGGTGGTTTAATCTGAGGGATGGTTTGTGCCAGCCTTGGCTTTAGTTCAAGAGTGGCTGTGAACAGCTGTACCCCTCTGTGGTGGTAATAGTTGCAGCTGAATAATTAAGGTTGAGAGTTACAGGAAGAATTCAACCTGCTATATCTGAAAAATACACCACCTTCTCCTCACCCGTAGAATTCTTTCCTTAGTGCGTAGGATTATTTTTTTAAGAGCTACAGGTAAACTTACAATTGGCCTAAAAATAATATTGATTTTAAAACCAGATTCTTCAAAACAAAGTATCAGCTTATCACACGGGTCAGTTCCTTTTTTAATCCTCATGACCTGGACGTTAGGAAATCATAAAATTTACTATCTACAGAAAATAAATTACACTTTTGCTTAGCTTAGGGTTGAATTTCTTTTCCTTTTTAAAATCATTATTAGGTTTTTATTTTATTAGTTTTCATAAATAAAAGTTAGAGCTAGAGTGAAGGCTGATGACTAAACCTCTTCTCCTAAGAATTTTTTTTCCCTTTAAAAAGAAGTCAGATCCCATTTTTCTTATGGGATGTAAGCTGCAGGATGCCTTCAGCACAGGTACCCACCTGAACGACACTACATCAAAAGCCAGCTCTGAAATACTGGAAACCAAAACCAATATATGATCATACACACACTGTTGCTATTCTGGTTCCCCTTGATTTATTATTTATTGGAAACAGAACACAAGATTATTTTAAAACACTGAAGGATAGCCCACTCCAGGGCCAGTTGATAACACTGCCACCTCTTGCAGTTTTACCTGGAGTCTCATAATATTTGATACATTTGCCCTAGCTATAAATTGTGAAAAGAAAGAACTTCATTATTATCTAAAAAGTGAAGGGTGGAAAGAGAGGAAGGACTGCCATGATAGTTATCAAAAATGTAAACTAAAGTTTCAAAAACCAATGAATCACATTGAACTTGCTATTTACTACATTTTAAAAGTTCAGAGGATTTTTTAAAATCAAACTTCCATACTTTTTTTTTCATGAGGGGGACTAATTCACAATTTTCATTCATAAACTTCATGGTCACTGGTGATCCTGTTATTATCTGATATTCAAAATACCTTAAGATCTTCCAGGGTCTAATGTACCACATTTAGCCACCAGCAGAGCGAGGAAGTTTCCTCTAAATCAGGGTTGTCAAATACATTTCCACGTTTTCAAAGGAGTAGTTACATTCATACAGTCCTAAAATTATATTCGGTCCTTTGAAGGCAACCGTGAGGCTGATGTGGCCCCCGGTGAAAATAAGCTTGACACCCCTGCTCTAAATACTGGGCATTAGAGTAAGCAATCCATAATAAGTACCGCATTTAAAGTATAAAGGTTCATCTAGTATGTGTGACAAAGCTTGTACACCCTGCTCTGGGTCACCTCCCTTCCCATCTCGGGTCTCAGGGCAGGATGAGGCAAGGTGGGGATGCAGAGTGGGTGTCGTTCGGTGCTTGGTTGGTCACAGGTGGGGTTCCTAACTCACATGGTGGCCCTTCATTCTTCCCCATGTTGCTCTGTGCTGCCAGCTGACCTACCAAAACTGTGCAGGGAGCAAACGTGATGCCACGCTCTCCACTTGCTCCCTGAGCACACCCTGGTGAAGTTCAGTCACGTACCATCTCAATCAGCGCCATGAAGGAGCCCATGGTTGCACTATGTAAGCCTGTTGATGAGCAAAATTTTTGAAGTGATGGTTCTATAAATACTTCAATAGACCTGAAAGATTGGACAGAAATAGCAAACAAAAAGGTGAGCAGCCCTTACCTGGAACTGACATACACATTTAACGCCATCGCCCTCTTCTTTGCACACTCCTCTGTATTTACACGACGATTCATCACACACTCTTACGTCAGATTCTCTTACATTTAACTCTGTGAAAAAAATAGAAAAAGGAGACAGAAAAGAAATTGTGAGATTAGTAATTTTGGGGACTGCCTTGTTCTTAAACCCACCAAGCCCCCCAGCTGCCTTACCCTCCTACAGAAATTAAAGGAAAAAAGCTAGAGCTTTATCCAGATTGCCTTGTGTTGGCTCCATCCTGCTCCCCAGAGGCAGGTCCTGCTCCTCAGAGGCAGCTTTGTCTGGCTGGCACAGCAGCTGTAGCTAAATGTCACTTCACCACACAGATACAGAGCAGGCACGTGTTTGCATTCCATTCCATGACCCCCTCTTCTGGGGATGCTCCCAGAACTAAACCTTTCTTCACAGAAGTTGCACCTCGCAGCAGTCAGGACAGCTACATGAGACATAGCCCGTGTTTCTCACCTGCTACCTCTTTTTGCCTTACTCGCCACAAAGGAGCCGAAGCAGAAAAAAAGCTAAACCATCACAATTTCTCTGCCCAGTTTTCCAGTCTCTGGCTTGCCTACACTCTTAACCTTCTAAAAATAAACCAAAGTGTGTTTAAACTATTATAATTTGCTCGTATTGTAGGAGCCGGAGTAATGAACCAGAGCCCTCTGTCTTAGCTGCTGCATAGAAACACAGAGCACAGATGCAGCTTCTGCCTCAGCAAGCTTGTATTTGGTTTGAACTATATAAAGAGAGAGTAAAAGAGGTTATTGGTGGGATAATTGAAGTGGTCAGGGTTAGCCTAAACGTGACCTTGCCACGCAGTGTGGGAACGGTGCTGTTACTATCGATTGCAATTAAAAGGTGAAAATAACACCAAGGGCTCTGGAAAAATCCCCTGCCACTGTTTAAGGCTGCCCTGATACCAGAGGATATCTTTCAAAGCTGTCTGTACTTCGCCTTGAGCCAGAAACCTCCAGGACACTATAGCAATACAGAAGAAATGCATTGATAGCGGTGTGATTTAAAATAATGATGGTGACTTTTAATAAGCAAGGCCTATGCAGATAACTGGGTTAAAGAAAGCACTGAATGCCAGCTATTCAGAGATGGGGAAAAGGTAGGTCAAAAGCAGAAGAAAATAATGCTTGCTGCCACTTACAGTCTTAAATAGGCAGTCACCCTCCTGCTCACAGCAATGTCAGCACTACGGTATGACAGTGACAGACACCCTAGAAAACTGCTCCTGGGGGTTTACACATTAGACACCCACACACATAGTTTATATAAATATGTAAGTATATAATAATTGATGTAATAAATTATACTGTGTGTCGTATGCTTCTGTATTTAATATAGTGTAATTATGTATTTTTTCATAGCACTAAAGTTACAGGGTTACAGCCCAATGGAAGGTCCAGTTATAATCCAAACATTTTGTCAACTGTGAGAAAAAAATTGAAAAAAATATTTGGTTTTTTTTTCCTATATGTCCATTATTCCTGAAGGCATAAATGAGGAGGGCAATGTGTATAACAACGGGCAGTTAGGTATCCTGGTTGCCATCACAACCCTGTGCACGTGTTCTCTAATGTTGCTCTTAATGTCGCCATTTATCAAACACGAGTGCGGTGTTGTAGGGACCAAGTTAATGTGACAGAACATCACAGCTTTTCAATTTAGTGTGTTCATAACTTGCTCCTGAAGGAAATGTGCCTTTCTTTCTCCTCGTGAAGATCTGTTCCACGAAGATGAACAAACTATCAAGATTAATTAAGGGGAAATGATTGTCATTTCTGAAAGAAGGATCCACCTTTCGGTGATACCACACTTGAGAAAATGCAATTTATGAAAGGGAGTAACCAGATAGACAAATTACAGCGTGAGCAGCTTTCAAAATCCTGTTTTGATCACCTCGGGAAAATAAAGAGATGCAGGTCCCCATTTCTCAACACTCAACTGAGCTCGCTGGACTCTGTGCTTCGCAGCATCCTACCCAATACCTCAAATCAGCAGAAGAAACCCCTTTGTAGCTGCAACTTGTACTTGAAATCCTGAGGGACTACATGATGTCCAAGCACCCAAGTGGGGTTGTGCAGACCTTCCCTTGACCTCTGTGTCCTCTTGTGTGAAGAAGACACACGACTGCCCAGGAAGGAGCATCCTCACCACAGTGTGGGGCGAGGGACCTCACTTTTCTGTGTGGGAGGAGAAGGATGCCAGGGATGTCCTACCAGTCCCCAGCTAAGCGGTTCAGCATCGAGGCTGAACCAGAGATGTACTTGTTCCCAACATAGCTATTGCTCTGGCTGCAAAAACAGTGAGAAAGGGGAAGATTTCAGAACAAAACTATAGCAGGAGAAGTGAAGATGGGGGTGGGGAGTGGGGCATCAGCTCTTGTGAGCTCCCCTCACCTCAAGAAAAAAAGACTTCCTTTTTAAAAAAAAATCCATAGGAAGAATTAAGATAACAGAAAGCACACAGTTCTAAGGGTTACTTAATTTTAGGATTTGACTGCCTTTGGACATAAATGAATAAATACTGATGATAAGCTTTTTTTGCATGAGACGAACGCTGAGCAGAGAAGGTCATTCAGAGACCTGGGGCCAACATGATTTTCCAAAACTGTACAAAAAGAAAAGATATCCTGGTGACCGGCACTTAAACGTGACAGAGGAACTTTATTCCATTACAGGATGTCACCTGATCCCTCCCTCCATTCAGCGGCAAATTCCAGCAGCTGCAAAATCAAGCCTCTGACATGTGCGTGATTACATCTGATGGAATCACAAGTACCAGGGAGTGCGGGGGCCATAATGACTTTGACATCTACAGCATTCAGTTCAGAAACGAATAGATGAGGATGGAGGTTAATAGAGCGATGTGAAGAGGAACCATAAATGTCTCACATGTGTGAAATATGCTCCTTCTTCAGTGGATTCCCCATAGAGAGAATTAAAATGGAGCTTTTGCAATTATTTCCAGAAGAACAGAATCATTATCATCATATGTGAGAACAGACCCATGAAAAGAGTAAGAACATGTAGCAAATGGTTTAGGGTGATTTCTTACATGTTTCTTTAATGACTATCGCAACTAATTTCCCAGACTTTTAGCAGATACAAATAAGAGAAAGCCTCAGTGTGATTCATTATGTACAGCAAGAAGATGGTAAGTAGTAATCCATCAACTCCCAGGAGAAAATATAATTAGTGCAATTAAATCAGGCTTCCAAATTTATGATAAAATTAATCTCCAAAGACCTGAAATGAGGTATCAAAAATGATTTGCTGGTATCTGTTCAGCCAATAAACTTCCTAGTGGTGTGAGGACTGACCAGCACAGAGCAACCTGCAGGAATTTGGCAGCAAAGACCCACATCAAGGTCTTTCGGGTTTTTTTTTTTCCTCTTTTGAAATGAATTCACCTTGTGATAATTTGATTCATCACTAAAAATGGGGAAAGCCTTCTCCATTTTTATGCCTTTCAAAAAGTTGAACTTTTCAGAAAGTAGTACTTCAGAGAACTTGAAGCACAGCTTGATAGAAGTAGCTAGAGATGGGCTTTTTGCCCGTGACCTCAAAACGCATTGCTCTGAGGCATGAACCTCTTGGTATAGCTAAATTACATGTGTCAGAATGCTGAACCTGAAGATGAAATCAAATTTGTAGACTTAAGAACATCAAACATGTTTCTTCCATCTGGATACCTCGAGAATAAAATGAAAGCTAAGATGGGCAAATCTGGTAACTTTGTAAGCAATTTGTTTTTCCAAAACTCATGTTTCTCTTCAGGTTGACACAGTACATAATAATTATGAATGGATATAAGGAATCAAAAAACACCCTTCCCATGTGGAAGTGAGCATGCGGGTTTAGTAGCAGTGCTGCCAGATTTGGCCCTCTTGAAAATTTCAGCTGTGCCTGGGAACAACCACCTCTGCCTGCCTGTTTTCTGTTTCCTATGGGAAACAGATCCCCACCCAAACAGAGGATCTGCTGGGACCCCCTTACCGCCTTTTCTTCTTGACCCGTGGTTTTGGTACAAGAAGGGTAGGAGCTCACACCATTCTCACTAGAAGGAAAGAGCAAAGCAGTGCAGGGCACCTCATTGCTGCTTTTCTGTCCCACAAATTGGTTGTTCTTTCTGAAGCCAAGAGTCTGCTACTCTACAAGGTTAAAAGAACCCCCAGAATTGTAAGCACAGCTGTAGTGGGTCAACATTGTCTAGGGAAAGGGCTCAGAGGAGCAATTATGTTGTATAAGGGTAGGTTAGAGCCAAGGTATGCTGGAGATAGTGGCATTATGACTGGGTGAGCTCTTAGGACCACAGAAGAGAGTCAAAATCCAATGCACAGAAAACCTATAACCTGCTTGATTTTGGGAGTCAGACTTCTGACTTTGGCTTGATGTTGGCAAACCATTCTGGTTTTGGCAAATTGTTTTGGAATGACTGGAGAACTTAATGGGGAAAGAAAAAAAATCTTTCCATTAAGGATTATAAAGCTGAGCTGCTGACATGACAAGTACAGTAATAGCCTGTGTCTTAAATCTAAACCTTGAATAAAACTTCACCTGCCAGTCACACCCTTTGCCCCACAACAAAGATGATACCCAGACACAGTTGTTCCCAAGCACAGCCTGCCCACTTGAACCATGAAGGTGAGTTTGAGTGACAACAGAGCTAACTAAAATAACTGCAAAAAAGATTCTCCAGGGAATATTTTGGATACCTCGGGACAAATCTGCTCATATCCAGCTGCCAGCTCAGAACAAAACAGCACAGCTCTCCTGTAGGTCCTGTCAGTCCCATGCAGATATACAAGCATCCCAGCTGGTACTAGCTTAAGTTACTTTAGATTGTCATCACCTAGAGTGACTTTCACATTGGTTCAGACACTTAGCTCACATGTACATATCTACACATAAACATCTAGCACCTTAATCTACAAGCTTGGCCCCATCCCACTGCTATTCCAAAGTGCACCCAGTACAGCCATTCCTGCCATAAGTCATGGAAATGCTTACAGAGCCATTACACGAAGTCTGTGGACAGGAGGCATAATTTTGGGAGTCCCTGTGTGTGATCTAGTTGTTCTGACACTGGCGAAGTGCTGGCATACATGTTTGGAGTGAGGCAGCATTGGTTATTCCCCATTTCAGCCACTGGGTACAAATCTCACAGACAAATGCAAGTTACAGCCATGTACAACAGAACTTGTTTCTACCTATTTTATTGCAGGTCTTCAGCTCCCCACTGGTTCCTACTACACTTACTACACCAGTTTCCCCCCTTAACCAATCTTTCTTTACAGCTCATCCACTACATTTTCTCTGTTCCCTTCAAAACACCAGAGCAACATTCCAGAAACAGGGCACTTCTGCTTTGCAAGTTGAAATAAGAAGTTTAAGGGGAAAAAAAATCTCTGAAGTAGGGGGGTCCATTTGCAGAGCCGTTGAAGAAACAATGACCAAGCACTGGTGGAGAAGGAGCATTCCCCGTACTAGCACCATGCTATCCCAATAATGAGAATAGCTAAGAATAGTCTTTTCCCTGGAGACTTCGTGGCTTAAGATAGTGAAACCATATGTTGGACTTCTAGTTTGTACAACAGAAGTGTGAAACAGGAACACGGACGCAGACACGTGCACATCTCAGTTCTTTGCAGGAGATAGAAAGCAAAGGTTGTTTGCATGGTGGACACGGATACTTTTATCTTCTACCAGCTTCAGTGTGCCATATCCAGCAGCGCTAACATGACATGTCTTACCACAACTTCTGTGCTCTGTTTCTCTAGCAAAAAGCAAAATTAGGAGCCAAACTCACCTAACGTATGCCAAATACTGAAGGTGAAGTGTTGTTCCACCTGCTTTGCGCCTGTCTGAAGATGGTTTATCTTAAAACAAGCCAGCACGTGCTGTTCAGACATGTACCTTTACACTAACAGTTCCGAGGGAAACGAAACCCCCCAGGCTTTGCATCAATCTCTTTGACACCTGACACTGATACCATTTGAATAAAAACACCTAGCATTTACTCCTGCTTTTTCTTCACCTCATGTTCATGAAGTGTTTCACTGAAACACAGCTCATCCTAGCAGACAGTGAGTGAGCAGCCACCGCTACCTGTCCCTTGGTGGAGGAGGATCCCTGGCTTTACCGCTGCAAACAAAGGAGCGAGCGTTGCTTCTCACTTCATTGGTTAGAGTTATGGTGCCATCAGAGACTATGACCTTCCTAACGAGTATGTTATCATTGACAAAACCTGAAAATACCGTTTATTTGGTAATTAATAAAGTGTCTCCATTAGGTTATCCATATCTCTTTTGCTGTCCCCATCCATTTCAGCAGTTGTGGATTACAAAAATCGTGATAATTTGCATTGTAGAGTTTACATCTGTTGAATTTTCTCAGAATTTCTTCTCAGAAGTTGTCTGAGGTTATGGGGGAGGAATAAAAGAGCAGACAAAACCCTCAGACAAAGTTAGTAATTACTTGTCTGAATAAGTAACATTTACGCCAAACAAGTCAAAGCAAGACAGAATGGATCATGCTCTCTTGTTCATAGCAAAAAGTATATTTTTCAGAAAAGAAAACAGAAAATAAGACAAACTCTTCTGGGAAATTATTCAGAGATAAGGAGGATGCCATTCAGAAACTGCATGTGATGGCTGTTGTCATTGATTTGAGGTGACATTTTAGCAAGAAACAACTTATAAGAAATTACGAAGGTGGGGAGTATAGACAATAAAAAGATAAAAATGAGGGAAAGAGCTCTTTCAAAAAGCAGTCAGAGAACAAAAAGAGGAAAATTAAAATATGTAACACAGGATGATCTAAAACAAATATAAGTTTAAATAACTGAGACATTTATTAACTGAAACTTATTTAAATGCCTTTTCTGTGTATAATTTTCTTTCACACTTGCATTAGTAGAAAACAATTCGTTGGAACAGCCTACATGTTTTTTTTATATATNTTTACCTTAAAAAAATAGACAACAGTAGTCTAATGGAATTAAGACACTCCCAGACATTTTTTGATTGGTCAAGTAATGGATGCCTTGGGTGGCTGTTTTCAAAACAATCTTAAGCCGTATTACAGGACTAGTAAAACCTGTTTTGTTGTGTCTTGATGCAATATTTAAGGTTCAATTGTGCAGAAAAAGAAAGCTGTACTTCGGCTCTTGGGAATGCTAGCCAAGTGAATAAAGCTTGAAATATTTCCCTAAAACTACTTTTACAAGGCTGCATTAACATTTGATTGCTTCAGTGCTGTCCATTTTACCTAGGATGATTATACTGTTACATTTCTAGTCGCCTTTTAAAACAGAGAAAAACAGAATGCATACGTGCTGCTAAAGTAATTAGTATTCTTGTACACAATAGGAAACCACAGCAAATTTGAACAACTAGCACTCACACAGCAAGGTAACAAGATTGGCTTTGAACCTGAAAGTCTCCTACACCGCAATTATTCACATTACCAGTGTGCTTCAAACTAACTCTATTCAGTGTGAAAAAAAGTAAGGGAAGTGCCATAGTGATGAGTGTCTGGATGACAGCTCTGTCAAAATATTGGATTCAGCCCATGGTGCATTTCTGTTTCCATCATGCAAAAAAAAAAAAAAAAATTATTTGTGGAGAAAGATGAGGCACTTTTTTGTTATATTAAAAGCTTTGACAATATTTCAGAAATTATGTATAATCTGTAGGTAAGTATTTCAGCAAATGGTACAAAACGACTAGTTGTGCAATTGGCTGGAGGCAGGTAAACATGCCATGAAAACTTGAGAGAGTGTTCTCTCTCATGAACACTTTTGTAGCAAGGTTTAGGCGGTACAGCAATCCGGCCTTGGGGACACAGGTCTGGTGTGCTTTTCTTTTAGCAGTTATCCAGGACACTGACTTCGAAACTTGCTTACAAAGCAGCGTCTGTCTTACTAGAAAAAAAATCCTGAATATGATTATGCAAGGTTGTCATAAATAAGTTAGTATGTCACTGCATATTTTTACATAAAATTAAAATAAAATATTAGAAAAGAAACATGCATATTTACAGCAAGATTGATTACAACGCGTATTATCAATCTCTAGTTTCTAAGGAAACCAAGGCTGCGCAAGAGCAGCAGCTCTCCAGATGTGTCTCTCTTGGTTTCTCCCAATAACTTTTGTGCTCACTGGGCAATTCCAGCCAAATCTGGCAGCAGCAGAGGCCTGGGACCATGTGCTTTTTACAAGTTCACGAAAAATCAGTGGCTGCTTGGAGAAGATGGGTCCAAAGCCATGCTAATTAGAGGAGCTGAAGGAACCTACATTGAGACAAGGTTCATGCAACAAAACCAAACACATGCAATGTGTTTCTTTTCACAAACATGTGCAAGTAAGTGGTCGTTGACTGTCTCCCACTCATGGCACTGTTATGCTCCTTGCATATTGAGACTTGGAAATTTAGACTTGGATCTTGTAAACACTTCTAAATACATGCACTTTTTAGGATACTGGGTAACTTGTGCTGCTGAATGCTAACGCCTATACAAATGAATGCATTCTGGTAGGATAGCTTTAAAAATAATGTTCTTACACTTTGCCAGCCTTTTTCAACTAGTGGGACTCCTACTAAATTTTTCATATGCATGAATTATACAGTTAATTCCTGATAGTTGTGCAGCATGTGCAACTACAGTCACTGGGAAAATGTTATTTGTCCTTGTTGCCTTAATGCCTACTTGTGCTGTCTCTCAGTCTGAAAAACAGATGGTCAAATATCCAAAACATTTTCAAGTAACTTGCTGAGGTTGTTAGATCTTTTCTCTCCCCTGGCCCCTGAATTTGGAAGTTTAACTTGCTTTCTAGCATCATTGCCCATGTAAGAACAAAGGAGGCAAGCATACTGCTCCCATGGAAGCTATAGATTTGGCTAATGAATCCATGTCCTGTAGTGTCTTTCTATGCCAATTACAAATCAAGGTGAACTCTTTTGTCTTTTTCATAAGGTAAATCTGACAGTTATTTTGCTATGCCTGTAGCAGAATGACAAGCTGTTCAAACACTCTGGAACACCAGAGCTCTCATTTATACTCCTGAAGAACCTGAAGGCCAAAGCAAAGTAAAACTGTTACAAACCAACATCAAAGCAACCAATTAGTTTCCTTAAACATTGCAGGGAATTTCTTCTTTGATCTGTAGGTGACACAGGTAACTCAGGTTGATTCTAAATTGCAAAATGGTATTGGCCAAATGTTGATCTCATTCCTGGCACAAAACTTGAAGGCATTGCTTTAGGGACCACCTTGACAGATTAAGAGCTGGAATAGAGGTAAAATGCTTTATTGAGCTTCCAGAATAACAGGATTTGTTTACAGGTAGAGGACGGATGGCTAATAGATCTATCTCGCCATGGTGCTAAAAGCACAGCTTCTGTTGTCTGCTCCTCACTTCAACTTCTTCTACAGCAGAAGAGAAACAAGCCCTGGTGTCAATAGCGTTCTGGTGCAAAGAAGATGTAGCCTTTCTATCACCACTTCAGTCGTCTTTCCTTCCTCATCACTGCCTTCAGAGCTCTGTGCTCTGGTCAGAAAAAGGAGCCTTCGCCTCTGTGAGCAATAATAAGGGGAGCAGTAAAAGAGCCTGATCATGAGGTTTTTTTTGTCATTGTTGAAGACCTGAATTCAGTAGAAGCTTGAGCACATCAGAAGTACCTTAGTTTACCACAAAGCCCATACATTTTCTTCGCTCTCAAGGTCACGTAAACATATGCTTGACTTCAGCGGTCTGGAAATCCTAATGTGAAGAGAGACTCGATTTACACTTTTCTCAAGGAAAGTTGTGGAAGCTGCTTGGCTTCTTATTGTTTGTTTTACTTCACTTTAAAGATATTTCAGGGACTGGGAAATTAAAGAGAACTATAAATGCTTCATTAACCTCACCACTTTCCTTTTCCCTTATTCTTCTTGTGGTTCCAGTGTCAGAGAGATGTTTAAAGAGCAGCTGAGTCTTGATCCTTCAGAGCTCCACAGGCAGCTGTGTTTGCAGCTGGGGAACAGCAGCCCTGGTGGTCAACTAATACACTTAGGGATGTGTTGTCCTCCTAGGAGCCATTTCCTTGTGACTTATTTTGAAAGCTTTAAAATATATTCCAATTTCTATTTTATTTTTTTAAATGAAAAATCTCTCAAGGATAAGGGAAAACACCAGAGGAATCCAATAGGTTTTCATGGACCTTTGGGGATAAACCAACACCATACTGTCATAGATTATACAGCACAACTCCGGTTATTACACACACTCTGCATGTTATACAGAGTATAAATGATTGCAAAAAATTTATGTTTCATGGGAAAAAAAGAAATATATTAAAAATGCAAAAAAAATATATATACACACAATCCTAACCCAGTATTTTCTGTAACTATATTTTCAGTGTTCAGTATTGACTCCTATGCTACTCCCCTTCCACTTTTCCATTTATCCTAACATTTTTCCTTTATATTTAACAAGACAGAAGAAAAAGGACACTATCTGGAATGCAAAGTCCTTTCATTCCCAGCTACAACACCAAGAAAATAGGTGGCTTTCGGTGAATTTTCTAGAAAAATACTATTTTCTACAAAATGGTTTTCAATGAGGAACAACTCTATTTGAAATGGTGTTTTACCACCTAGCATACATAATCTGAGGCTCCAATCCTATAAATGCCTGGGCAGAGACTTAACCTTGAGCATCTATGCAATCTAAATAAACTAAAAGGAACTAATCATGTGTAAGATTAAGGATGCCTTTAAGTGCTTGTAGGATCAAGGACACAAGCAATTTTTTGAGGACCTGATTTTTAAGCAAATAATAATTAACTTGATTAGGGCTTCCGTCTATTGGGCACGAATGCAGAGAATTACAGTGTAGAGAAATATTTTAAGGCACCATTTATTCTTCAGATCTGAAACTTTCCCTTAAAGGCAGCAGAAAATATCTGAAAATAAGTTGTCAGTGTATTAATCTACTCTTAATTATTCACTCTCTAAGGGGAAAATGCTGCTGTCTGCAAGATGATTTGATAGCAGAACTATAAAATGTGGCCTCTAAATATCTTGGAATTTAAACATTACTCATCACTTCCAGTCATTATCATTAACAGCTATGTGAAATATCGTAATAGCTAGAGGCTGCAGTGAAGATCATATCTCCCTTCTGAAAGACACAGATGAGAGCCAGTCCATTTCTTACAGCATAAGCAGAGAAGTCATACAAATGTGATAAAAATTAGATATGATCGTGTCCATTTCAGTGGTTGAGGAAGAAAAGTACAGAGTGATAAGATGATTTATCCAAGGCTACAACACAAGGCCAAGGCAGGGTGCCACAACAGAACTTGTCCTTGTCCAATTGTTTTGCCACAAGGTTATCTTTCCTCACTTTCATCACCTTCACTTTAATAGAAATATGTTCAATACCACACCTAGCAAATCATTATGATCACCAAAAACAGAGCACACAGAAAAGATTTAGGGAGTACATGTCCGTTAGTTTAAAAAGTGGGAGAAAAATTAATACTAACTCGCTAATGTTAACTAAAGAGCTACGTTGATATATTAGCCCAGCTTGTAGGACT
This sequence comes from Pampusana beccarii, assembly GCA_013399365.1. Taxonomy (NCBI): domain Eukaryota; kingdom Metazoa; phylum Chordata; class Aves; order Columbiformes; family Columbidae; genus Pampusana; species Pampusana beccarii. Next base: position 645,589 of record VWYH01002074.1, read on the forward strand.
CATTTGCTGTATTCAAATAGCTGATAATTGCTGCTCGGAATTCAAACTGTGCTGCTGTGATAGCGTTTCAGGCAGACAGCACCACGCAAATCCAGAAACGTGTCTCATAGCCCCGCTGGGAAAAGCTCTTGTTCATTCAGAAACACAACATTGTATGGGGTTGGCTCTTGAGCAGCAGCAGCACACAGGAAGACAGAGGAGCCTGAACACACTTTTGGGGTGTGTTTCACCCTAGGGAGAGTGAGACAGAGAGGCAAAGGGACAAATAAGAGGGTAAGTCGGGCTCGAATCAAACATAGATACCATTTTTCAGAAAGGACATTGTCTTTTGAAGGGTGTGAGGAAAAGGATTTCTGCTCTGTGATTTCTCCCACTATCAAGCAGCTCTTGCCCGTGCAAGGCTGACTGGACACAGGCAGAAACTGGATCCAGAGTATCCAACTGACATTTTCCAAAAATACCAGCAAGTCACCTGCCATCTGAAGGTGACAAAGGTTTTGGAAGCCTTCCTTGCAAGATCTGGAAACTGTAAACTTGTCATCAATCTTATTTCTAAGTTTACAAAAGTGGAAGAGCCAGCCCAACTTACACACGAATTTCTGAAATAAAGTAAATTTCTTGTATGTATAACCTCCATGCTATTGCAACACAGACTACAGGTCAAACTTGACAATTCAGATTGTGGTCATGGGATAGGAAGATCATCATCCCAGAACCAAAGTTCAAATCTAATTCAGTTAGTAGAGCCTGATACCCATCTTCTCTCTGGAAAAGTCTGACTGTCTTTGTCAGAGAAAATCAGAAACGTATTTTGCACGCCACAAGTACCCGTTCAGTGACACTTCTGAAAACTGTTTCGGAAGCTTCTGCAGAGGTGTGTCACCACCTCCATCTGAATACCTAAGCAGATTGATGGGTTGAACACTTGGCAAGGTATTTATCACTACAACCACCCACCTGCACTAGTGTTTTCAATGTTAATAGAGGCTGATGGAGCTGAGACAAAGAAAAAACTTACAGAAAAGAGTCTTCTTGCAATTATAATAATTATGAATGTTTTCCATAAGCTCAGTCAAGCTCTTTAGGCAAGATTTCCACTGGCACTGCTGATCGATTCTTTGTACACAGGATTACTGAAGGTCCTGTGAAAACAAGCAACTGGAAACATTTTCCCTCCAACTCCCTCATGTTGTTCACAACAGTTCATACAAATACAACCTTACTTGTAACCAGGTGAGGGAAATCAGCAGGGCTTCACGGCCAGCTCTTACATATTATATTCTGCTCCAAGCAGCTGTACATTCAACACTTCGCTAGGCATTAAATTTACTCTCAAGAAACATTTTCTAAGAGAGATGACAGAGTTATTGCACTGTTGCAGCTGTGGAGACAGATGGCAGTATGCCAAAACTCCAAGAAAATTTTAAATTAGAAATCTGACCATCTGCTATAGGTGGGGAAAGGAGTTTTCATACCCAGGCTCCTCCCCCAGTTCTGCAATTTTCTTGTTACTGAAACACATGATGTGGTGTGCAACAGATACCATATGCTTTCCAACGATTTCTTATTTGCAGCTGATAAGCACTGAAATGTCTTAAATATGGAAGAGAATAAGGAATTCATTCTTAAATTGCATTATGCTCTGCTATTACTTGGCCTATGACAAAGCAGGGCAATACTTCACAAAAACTTCCAGTTATTTTGGGATGCTTCCTATAGTAAAATCTGCTTAGGTTTACTTGTTACTTGAAACAGGTTCAACAAGAAGAACATAACATATTTTATCACCATCCTAACTAGCTATTCAATTAACACTTATAGCTGGTGTATCTCTAAACATTAAGGTAAACTGTTTAGCAGCTTCTTTAGGATGTATTAAACAAATGGAAGGAGGACTCTCTTCAGATAGAAAAATATATATTTGGGGTCTTTATCCCTCATATAATAATGTTATGAAATTATCAATAAATACATAACATTATTAATACGTTATTAATGCTAACATGGTGATTATATTGCTTTTCTATAATTCCACATCATAACCTGAAATAATTATAGAAAAGTATAAAAATGGACCTAATGTATCACATTATACATTCGTCGATGGGAAACCACACTACGTACTGGAACACAGATGAATATCGCAGGTCCTGGCACTCAAATGTACACCCCAGTAGCTTGTTCAGTCAATAGTGGAGATGACTATATAAAAGAAGATTCTAGTTAAATGTATACGCTAATACTAAATTTTAATTGTATATATCATTGGAATCCTCCATGCATTACTCAAATGATCACCTTGTTTCTATTTTTGCTGTACTAAGTGGGGTGAAAAACAAGGCCTCTAAATTAATCTACAGACATGTATTGACTCAGTAGCTACTTCAAAGGTCAGCTGCACATGTCAGTAGGAAATTTTTTTTTTTTAAAAGAGCTTTCACAGATTCTCACAGCAGATAAAACACCTGCAGACGGTTCCAAGACGCAGGCTTTCTGCAGAAATTTCTCAGAGCCCATGGGCCACCGCTTTCTTTCCAGGTCTCTGCTTCTGCCTGCACAACGCTCTATGAAAAATGACTGGGGTCTCTGGGGCCATTAAATGCACATCTTCAAAGACAAATGGCTCACAGGATCCCATGAATAGGCTGAAGGAGCTCCCTTCTGCAATCCAAAATGGTGCCAGAGACACTCTAGAAGTGAAGGACTGAGAGAGCTGGGTCTGTTCAGCCTGGAGAAAAGAAGGATGAGAGGGGATCTTACTTACGCTTATAAATAACTCAAGGGTGGATATCAAGAGGATGGGACCAGACTCCCTTCAGTGGTGCCCAACAACAGGATGAGGGGCAACGGGCACAGACTGTAGCATAGGAGGTTCCATCTGAATATGAGGAGAAACTTTACTTTGAGGGTGCTGGAACAGGCTGCCCAGAGAGGTTGTGGAGTCTCCTTCTCTGGAGACATTCAAAACCCACGTAGACACATTCCTGTGCGATCTACTCTAGGTGAACCTGCTTTAGCAGGTGGGTTGGACTAGATGATCTCCAGAGGTCCCTTCCAACCCCAACCATTCTGTGATTCTGTGTGATTCTGTAATTCTGTGTTTAAATCCTAAAGACAAAGTCTGCACCCTACCTTGGTCTCCTTTGTCCAGAATGAAGACATTTGGAATATCTGCTGTGCGGAATATTTTTTTTTGAGAATGCTCTTTGCAATCTGAAGACATAGCTGACATACCTTTAGAATACTAAAAAGTCACAAAAACTATTATAAACAGATGAGATTGTTTAGGGACAGAGAAGTCACATTTCCTCAGCAGTGGCATTTTAGAATTACTACAAAGAAATGCCAAGAAACATGGCCAAGACTTATTTTTAATACATGGCTTTTATAAACAGATCATACCTGATACTGATGGGCAATTATGCAGTCACTTCATCAGCTTTCTACCCTTGTTAAGTTTTTGTCATTCTGTGAAGGTTTCCCACAAAAACTGATTTTGTGGCGAGTCTCTTGGTGATTTGGTGACTATGGAAATACATTCTGTCTACATGAGGCTGTCTGAAACATTAAGATATCAAATACATAAATCTGCTATCGTGCCACTGCAGGACTTCAAAAATATCATCAATATGTACTCTGTAATACCACAGATGTCTGTAGGACTTTAAAACAAAACATGAATTTCAGAAGAAAGGTAAATAGTAATTCAGATATATCAAAATACAAAAAAGAATAGATAATGAAGAGCAGTGAAAAGAGTCAGAAAAAGGATAGCAGGCATTACCAATAAATAAGAAAACCTCTTGGGAGGGCTTCAGTAGTTACTCTTAGTTGCCCCACATAATAAGAGTTTTCAGCATTGCTTAGTGGCCATGTAATCTTTTTAAAATTGATTTCAAAACATAAATTTAACATCTTTATTTTAAATTTAGACTTTCATTAAAAGGGCTCACAGCTGGGTGCTTTTAGAAGGTTTTGGGGAAAAGAGCAGGCTAGAAGCACTCACTGTTTAGAACAGCATGAGTCTTTTACAATGTCTTTTGATGGTGCATTGCAATTTTACACATTTTTGTGCATTTAGAACTTCATGCCTTTCCTCCCAGTTCATGCAGACTTCTGAAACAGCCATTAACCAACACATTAACATGAAGACCAAATGCTTTGTGTCAAATGACATTGTATGACACTTATCGATACGTTTACGCAAAACCCTACTGCAGATTTCCAAGGCTGTCTCACTGTATGTATGTGTCTGAGCCATGGTTTTGTATCGAGAACAATAAGCAGCTCCTACGATGAGCACATGAACCGAAGCTGCCCTGGGACCGATCCTTCAGCACACAAGGGAGAAGGAACACGGGACTGAACTTCACCGCTTCTAACCCGCTCAGAAAGTGTGAAGCCCCAGAGAGACCCAAAGAAATGTGTTTTCTTTCCTTATCCTATTCATTTCTTTCTTCTCACCACAGAATATTAACCCCAGTCATCCTGCCCTGCTCAGCTGGACCGCATCCTCCAGTGGATGGAAAGGACCTTTAAAATAATGCAACTGGAAGACTAAATGATCAGCTTCAAAGTTCCTCATGTTCCTTTCTCTGTTTCCAACTCTATTGTGAAGCTATGTGCATTTTCCCTATTTTGTATATACAGAAAAAAAAACCCAAAACTTTGACAAAGTCACATCTTCATCATAACTATGATCTTGCATAATTAAGATGACCAAAAAGATCCATAATTCATTGCTAGCATTAAAATGTAAGATATAAATAAAATGGGCTGAAAAGTTAATCTTTGAGAAGCATTGTGTAGAACCCATCAACAACTTAAAACCTGTCATCATGGGTGAGAAAATTTTTTCCTATTTTATCTGTGACTAATCCAAACTCTATTCTTTCTTTGCTCAACTCTTACCTTTCTTTTCTAAGAGTTGCCATCTCATTTTCTAATTTTCACAGTGACTTAGGGTCAGCTTTCAACCTGGAACTTGTATTTAGGTTGGAACACATTGGCAGCTGACCCTTTGGAGAAGAAACTGGGTCTGGGTGGGTATTGCAAAAAGTACCATCCGCATTTAGAATGTGCAAAAAGTAAATAAAGCTTTCCAAAGGAAATAAATAAGAAAACTGTATAAAAATGGATTATAGATTGTTGTAGGCTACCCTACACTTTTAAACCAACTAGGGGACCAATTCTCATTGTAAACAAAGGTAGAGGATAAAGATGGCAGCAAATCTAAAGCAAAAAAGCAATTATATGAAAATGCAATTATGCAACATGAGTCTACTTCTTGTAACCTCAAACCTATAAGCAATGATAGATCAGTAGTTCTGTCTTTGGAAACAGTGACTGCAAATAGAGTGTCTTGTATTTTCTACATGAGCAGGTAAAGATTATGCTGGTATTGATAAGATTTGTATGTATTATAGAAATAAAACCAACTTTTCTTGCCCAGGTCCAGCAGAACTTAATTTATCTGAGCAGCAAGACAGGGGCATTCTCTGATTCTGCCTTTTGGGCCCTTTTTCTCACCTATTACATATGGTTTGAACAATTCTTTAAACAAGTTACTAAAAAGAAATGTAACATTTCCCTTCCTTTTCCCAGCATCTTCATTTGAGACCTATCTCTTTAATGGTCTCTGAAAGCAAAGGCCTGTACAACATAGTACAAAACACGGATACTAAAACATTGCTTCAGCCATCAAGGGAGTATTTTCTCTCTTTCAGAATACCTGAATGTTGTAATTCTTACACCTTTTCCTCATCATTATGGCATTTATGCTTCCTGTGTCTGACATTTCAAACTTTTCTTAAAGTGTCTTAAAGGTCACGTGCTCCGATTTTTTTAGTGGCATTTGAAGAGGATTCTTTGAATGATGTTCATTCAGTATTGCAACTTTTTTTGTTGTTTTATTTATATTTAAACTACTTTATTAATATACTAGGTTAGTATCTTTTTGCAATTGTTTTCTACTCCATAGTTTTTAATCCTTTCTATGATAAAAACGAAACACTGCATTTTCCTGGTACGTGAGTGGGATTTATACTTAATATAAACTTTGCAGCTTCTGCATTTGAGTGACTGCCCCAGACAAGTCTCAACTGCTTAAGGAGGAAATGTGAGCACAGGATGCAAAAGAGTCTCTCAGTGCTCCCTAACCAGCCCCACAGTCTTGATAACCAGGGGTTCATGGCTGCAGAAGTGGTCACAAGTGCTTCTGCCCTGTAGTCTGAGCAAAAAGTCAGATGATTTAACCCTCCAAAAATCTCCTGGGACTTTTAAAAGTCATGGAAAGATAAAATGGAAATGAATACTGGTGTTATACCTGGTTGTTATGTTTCAGATTATTTTAGATCCAAAGCCCTTTGGCTGTACATGATCCAGAACAGTGTATATGACAGAACAATGGGGAAAACACAAATTATAGCATTAAGAAATTTTAAACATTATTTAATATAACTAAAAGTGCAATAGCATGAAAAGACCACAGTCACGTGGAAGGCACTTTCCACAAACGCAATGGCTGACAGTCCGTGCCCAAAGAGCAAGAAAGAGCCTTTAGAAAAGAGAAAAATGCAACAAGAACTAAACAGCTTCTTTCCCTCAGCGTTTACTGTGAAGATGGGGAGAGGTTCAGGTTCCCTCCTCATACACAAAAGCCTGGCACCCAATGACTGATAAATTTTCAGTTTCCTAATTTCTGAGGGATTCCTGTTGAGTGTTTCCAGGTAAATTAGTGGAAAAAACTATATCAGAAAACAACAGCAACAGCAACAACAACAAACAAACAAAAATAAAAACAAAACCAAAACCCAACAAGTTATGCTGTGGAAAAGCCAACATGACTTTGCAACAGGTATGGCCTTTAAAGGACTAAAGCAGCAGGTGGATGAGGGAGATCTTCACATGCCTAAATGTGCATTTGATAAAGGCCTTCATCAGAAACTCTAAATAACCTAATGCACCAAAGAGTGGTTACATGGAGAAAGGGTTGGCTAATGGAAAGGAAACATTAGGGCACAGAGAGTCACTTTTCAGATCAGAGGGATGTCCCCAGCAGAGTCCAAGAGCGGTCTGTGTTCAGCCCTGTTCTTCAGTCTCTTCATAAATGATCAGAAAAGAGTATGAACAGTAAGGTGAAAAGACTTTCTGGTAGTATCAGGTTACTCAGGGTGCTAAACAAGATGGCTAACAGGAATGTTGCAGAAACCTTGTGAGACCAAGTGACTGCATTATAAAATGGCTGATGTAATTCAATCTAGAAAAATGTTAAACAATCCATATGGAGAAAAATCCAACTTTCTATGCACATATATATTAGAGATAGGTCCTGAGAATTTTATTACCATTTAAGAACAAAATGCTGACATTATAATAGACAGTTTTACAAAAATTTTGGGTCCACACTTAACAGTGATTAAAAAAAAACAAATTGAATGTTATGGATTATTAGGAAGAGAACAAAGAATAAACCAGAGAACATTATTATGCCACCATATAATCTAGAGTGCACCCTGCCTTTTTAATAATGTGTGCCGTCTGGTCCATTATCACAAAAAGGACACAGCAGAATGGAAAAAAGTTCAGAGATGACAAAACCAAGATGAAAAACATCAAATCTGGTTCTGTAGAAAAAACAGAGTCCAAACACATATTTTTTTTTTCCTTTTCAAAGATATTCCTAAATATGTAACAAACTTCAGCATGTTTTTCTGCAGCTGCTGTACAACGAGATTCCTGATGTTTACAGCTGTAAAGCAATTACAGACATATGGGTGAAAATCACCATGTAGATAATAACATCATTACCCAGCATTCTTGAGCGAGAAGGAGGAAAAACTTTTCAGAAAACTACTGCCAAGTCTAGAGCGTTGTGTCACAAACCAAATTTAAAGGCACAATCTTCTAAAATTATCCTACACAATTTGTGTTTCTGTCCACTAAGAGTCTCGCATTCTCTAAAAAGGCCATTTAGCTTCCTCCTGAGATAAAGAAAAACCCAAAACTGCTATTTCTACCCTCGTGCTACTAAGTGTACTCCTAGCTCCTAGCCATGTCCATCCTCACCACTCAGCACAACTCTGAGAAAAGCATTTACTCAGCATGGAAATGAAAGAAGAAAAGAAGTCCTTTCCAGGGATATAATCCATGTTGCTTTGTGGTCTCCACCTGTCATAACTTGGGCAGCATTTTGGCTGCCTCCCAAAAGGAACTCAGGTAGTTAATTTGGTCCTGGAGGAGCACAACATTCAAGCTAACACCACACTGTTTCTTTTACTGTTCAGTCCAGCAGCTCAGATCTACAAGATTTTTACTTAAGCTATTGACCATTTCATTCAGACACATCTGATCAACACCCGCGCCAGGCAGACGTTATATTCCCCGATCTTCCCACATCTTCTCCACCAGGAGCCCTGACGCAAGCCTCTCTGGTTTCCCAGCTCCACTGGTTTCCCCAACTCAGGCTGAGATCCCTGCTATGGGCTGTAGCAAAAGGGCAGACACTTGCAGTCTTCTTCTAGTACACTGCCTTACGTTGACAGGACATTACAAAAAGCAAACAAATAAATAGAATCATAGAATAGTTTGGGTTGGAAGGGACCTTCAGAGCTCATCTATTCCAACCCCTGCAATGAGCAGGGACATCTTCAACTAGATCAGGTTGCTCAGAGCCCCGTCCAGCCTGGCCTTGAATGTCTCCAGGGATGGGGCATCTACCACCTCTGTGGGCAACCTGGGCCAGTGATTCACTACCCTCATTGTAAAAAATCTCTTCCTCATGTCTAGTCTGAATCACCCCTCCTTTAGTTTAAAACCATTACCCCTTGTCCTGTCGCAACAGGCCCTGCTAAAAAGTCTGCCTCCATCTTCCTATAGGTCCACTGATGCATGTATCTGAACACTTTTTGGAATACTGAAGTTTTACTTCAGTCCATTCCAAGAAGGGATGCTCTTTAGAAGTAGGTGAAGGTGTATTTAAGGAAACATCTGTGGATTTATATATGCAAGTCAAGTTTCCTCTATATTTCATCTCTCTAAAATGGAGTCTGGTTGACAAGAATGATAAAGTGAAATTTTCCCTTTCTCCACAGATAAACACAGTATGATCGAAGAATTCTCCCAGCATTTTAACGATGCAGGTGATAGTAAATAAGGCTTGTCTCCCCTTCTGACATGGGGAAGAAGGAATTCAGCTGGACTTTTCTCTAGCCTTCCAGGTTCCCTCAGTGTTCACCACCTTCAGTGTCAAGGACGTATCTCTGTGCCATCTGTGACACATGTGGGTCATATGGCATCACATTCTAAGCTGAATACGCTATCTAAGGATTTTATATGGAATAAAACTGATGGGAAGGATTGAAGGAGAAGCAGGCACGTATTATACACAAAGTTGAAATGTAACAGTAAGCAGCAAATGTGACCCAGGCCATGTTTTCTTGAAATTCAGACAACAGGTCTGAAGTTTAGAGTCCTTAAGTTTACAAATGCTTGTACTGAATTTCGGTGTTTGAGGCACTACACAGAAAAGCTTCCATATATAAAAATCCATCAAAACATGTCATCAGTATTATATTACAAATGACCGAAACGAAACCACTTCCCATAAGCAATGAAGATACTTTCCCAGCATCATTTTTCAATTTAAGTTACTATTGCAACTGTAGTGTGATTTAAAATTGTAAGACAGAAGGGTCAAAGAATATTATACAGTAGGACAGGTGGTTCTATGAGATTTTCTCGGTATAGAAAGGAACACTAAATGAAGCCGTATGAGATCCTTGCCATAAACCTCTTTTAGCCCAGAGGTAAATTTTCTGAAGAGTTGTAAGTGCCTGCAGACAAAGGGAATAAAATAAGCAATGTCTCCTCAACTGTAACTGTAGAATAATGGGGGAGATATTAAAATAAAATACCATGACAGTTTATCAGGAAAAAAAAAATGCATCCTTTATGTTTTCCCCTCATTTTCCAACAGAGCCTTTCCCTCTGTGAGCATGGCAGTGGTTAACTTTCCGTGCTACCACTAGAAGACATACTGCCACCTGCCCCATCAGATGCCAAGCACCCTATGACACAGCACAGGCAGAAAGCAAACAGAGTAACAAGTTGGTAGTACACTGGGCCCCACAGAAGCAAATGTTGAAGCCTGTTAAAGCAATCTAGGGAGAGGGGAAAAGGATGCACAATACATTAAGGCTGAAGCAGATGGGATCTGGGAAAAAACAAACAAACAAAAAAAGGGATGTCCATAAAGCCTGGGACATGACTACCCAGTCACCTTAAGGCAAAAAATCTCACAAAAGAGGAGGTTGGCCTGCACCTCAGACAACTTGCAGCAAATGGGACACAGCTCAAGCCTGTTCACAACCCCGAGGCCCTAAAACGACTCCCAGCTACTCCTGCCCAGAGGCAGAGTCCTTTCAAAAAGACCAGATTGCTGCAGAAGCACACCTAGATATCCCAAAGCAAGAGGAAACAAAAGACTACAGGGTCTGTGCTGTAAAGTCGGCATAGAAACAATGGGATTCAATTAAAAGTACTGGAATAAATAATACCTTTCTTTTTGACTGAGCAAACTGCTGGAGAAATGCTCCACATGGCATGATTTCTTGCACTGCCCCCTCACATTTTTTTTTCATTCTTAAGTTTCCTTTCCTTATTTCTTTTTTTTTAAATTGGAAGAATTTGCCAGGCTTGTTTTCTTTATATTAATCAGATTGTTTGAGAAGTCAATTTTCTGGTGGTGTTAGGAATTCCCCAAATAGGAGAAACTTGTGAAAAAATCAAAATAAACCAAACATATTTTCCTCCCAAATAGTAATGTTCACAATCACACTGTTGTCATCCAAATGAAGTTGCATCTCTTAACTGTATTCTGTAACCCTGACGTTAAAAACAACCCACTGCAGATATTTGCATTCTTTGAACAGTAAATCACTTATTACTCTTTCTGTTAGGAAGTTCTGGGGAACATTTTAAGTGTCCAACAATGAATTTCATTGTTTGTATTTTTTTCTGTTGGGGCAGAACTTCAGTATTAATCCGTCTTTGGGTTGTGGTTGGATGTTCAAGAGCTCTGCATTGGCTCACTCCCATTGACTTCAAGTTAAAACAGAATGATAAGAGTGTTTGAAGATTCTAACCTAGAAGTAAACTTGACTAAAATGGTAAGTCATTAAGCCAAATTTGGAAGCTGTAGCCACTTACAGTAGGAATATATTTGACATCCTGGTAACAATTACTTCCATATTTAACAGTCTGGGATGAGTGCTGGACTGAATTTTTGTTACGAAAATATATGAGTGGATACCACTGTGAGTATCTTGGGTGCTCAGGTCTGAGAAAAAGAGTCTAAAAGCGCTCCAGTCTCTCTCAGGCAGGATGAGTGCCCTGCCTGCTCCGCATGTATTGTTACATATGTCAAGTAAAGTACAAATCAATAGCACCATTTTAAAGGCTCTAAGATGTTTGGCCTTGAACTCCATTTTTTCTTTCGCCTAGCCAAATGTGGAAACAAAAGCAAGCCTCCATAGGCAGAGGTGAAAAGCAAGTATGTCTGTCCTTTTCCCTTCCCTCTGCCCTCCCCCTCATCCTCTGAAGGAGAAAAACCAGTATCCCACCTCTGAGGAAGCATCTACACTTATTTCCATGCCCACCACGGTACAGCTGAGAAAAGACAGTGAGGCAGAAATTGAGGAAAAAGCAAAAAGGAACATGAACATATTTCATCTGAGAATATTTCTGACCACACAGGTAACATTCAGGTGAAAAACAAACAAACAAACAACAAAAGCAAAACAAAATATAAATTTTTTTTTAAAAAAAGGAAAAGGGAAACAACAACAACAACAACAAACTACTGAACCCTTTTCAAAAGCCCAGGAGTTAAAGAAAGCACAGGTCATCATTATCAAAAGGCTGAAGTGGTTTGCACACTACTTGAAAAGCTTAAGAAGTCTACTAATTTACAAGTAAGAACTACAAATTATCACGATGCTTTGTAATTTGACCCTATCTAAATAGTTCAATATTCACTGTGTCTGATGTAGAGCAGTCTTCCATTGCACATGTATTAAATCCAAATTAATTAATGCTGAAACCTGTTCTCCAGTAAAATAATACTATTTCATTTAGCATTTTCTCCCCAATGAATATATGGTTATATTCTGTTTATAGGCTGGTTATAATTTTCCAGTGAAATCTAGACCTCTGTTACAAGGTGCTGTGTCTACAATGCATGTTCTTGAAATCAGAAAGTTAGCATACAATTCAGTGTAAATGACATTTGCTCAGGACTAGTAATAACAGAGATACTTGGCTGAAGAATGAGACGCTTCTCTAAAGGTCTAAGGACCTAAAAGGAAATGATGGTTTCTTAAGAGGGAACGATTATGTTCTTCAGAAGTTCCTGGCTCAGAATTAAAACCTAATCCTAGTCTTGGAATCAGACCCTGTGCTAACAGTGAGTGCTTCACCAGAGTAACTGCCAAGTGGATGGTGACACAAGGTAGCTTCTAGCTAACTGACGTGTTCAGATGTTAAAAATGAGTTTTACCATTCCCATGCCTTTTTCCAAAGACATTAGGATCTAAGTATTGTTCAGTCTCACCAAAGCAAAGTTATTTTAGATAACTAGAAGTTACTATGCCATTATCAGTATTCAACTTTGCTTGAAAGGCATCACTAGGAAACAAGCCATGAGGTGCCCTAGCCCTCTGTAATTTGTTCCGTTTTCTTCCAGTTTTAAAGATGGGGAACTACTAGTCACTACTACACCCTAACTACAGACACAAATAGTCAGTCATTGCTGCCACCATCATCAGTAATAATTATTCACCACTGCTGTTTGCAGGCTTGCATGGAAGCCAGGTTGCTCAGGGATGCTCCACCTGAAGGCTCTTTTTCAACATAGAGTAGGTCACTTTTCAAACCCATATACAATTTACAGATGGTGGTGCAGGTTTCAAAGTCAGGCAGCTGCCATGAATTTCCATTTGCATGAAAGGAGTCACAAAGCAGGGAACTAACGAGGACTGAACTAGTAGGTGCCTCACAGTTTGCTGTCCTGCTTCCCCTAAAAACACACAGGAGAGCACAGGCAACATCAGCACTACTGAACCCTGTGACTAAGGAGTTGTGGCAAAAACTTTCGAAATGTTCTTCTAACCATGCGTCACAAGAGAAACTTAAGTTCTGATTGAGAATATTCTGTTGGCTACATTTAATGGGGAAAGAGCTTGCCAATTCTTCCATCAGCAGAGCACTATGAAGCTTTTTCTGGGTAATTTCCAACAAGAGTAGAAGTAGGCCAGCCAAAGCACTGTAAATAATACATGAAGGAAGACAGAAACCTCAGCACTTGAAGGACAAGACTTAAGTTGCCTTCATTGTGACTGTGATATCAAGACTTCTCTAAAAAAGCATTTTTCCTTTGCTTAATTATGCAGAATAAGTTGTGTCGGATGTGGAAAGGAAATACAGGATTAGTTGTGTTTAAATCTAGAGAAAGTGAACTGAAACCACCACTAATCAATAAAGTAAGTTTCTAAGTGCAGTATTTCAGTGATTACAGTGGAAGAAAACTGTGGCAACCCATAAGGCTTCAGAAAGAGCTACAGGACTACAAGCTGAAGGGAAATTCTCTCTTCTCTTGATTCTCCTGGACAAAAATGTATGATAAGCTGTTGTGAAAATGGAGCAGAATTCCTCATTCTCTGTTTGTAAAGCAAGAAACATATAGCAAAGGTAGTATTTTCCCAGGGACATACAGGTCTGGGTAAGGCAGTCAGATTCCCAAATAAAGGAGTTTAAAAAAATGTGTTGTTTCTGCTAATAATAAATCACTCCTTTGTACATGTATGGATTGTGCGTGATGTCAATGATTTTGAAAAGAAGAAATTCCTTTCACTTGAGCCTCAGCTGATCTTTCTTAGCTTATGAAATATTTGTGAGTGCTGCTGATAGCGCTTTGCCACACACAGAGACTGGAAGCCCCTGAACTGACAAAAGAGGACACCGGCTGCCTCTTTGTTGCTCCTGGAGCACAATAACTGAAGCCACGGAAAATGTGCCTCCCTACAAATTGTTTTGTCAAAGGCACAGGCTCCTTCCTTTTTCAAAAGGTATAATGCACAAAATGCTTTTAAACTGTAGCTTTTCATTTCCATTCACATTTAACTGACTCATCTGAAAGAACAGCCTCCAAATAACAATTTATTTTCTTTCACAAATATACAAAGCACTAATATTTTGGCTTGGTTTTAGTGTTCTGTTCCTCTGAAAATACAAATGGAAGGGTTAAATTGAAACAACTACATGTCTATAAAACTTTAATGAAATTCATGGGGGATTTTTATCTCATGTTTATCTGTAAAAAAAAAAAGACGCATAGAGAGTAATGTCTTTTTATATAAAATCCCATCATTTGAGTATTATGCTATTATATATTGTGTCTCTTAATTAGAAAAGTATTCTTAGAGCTTACTTTTTAATTTTAAAAGCAAGTAAACATTTTTGCCATAATCATAAGACTGGAAAATGAATCTTTGTATTTTACAATACAGAATTTGCCCTGTAATAAGTACAGAAAAGTGAAAGAGATGCTTCTTTCTTATCTCGGGTAAATTACTATAATCGGATTGAAAATGCAATAGGTTTTCCAGTATCCATTTTATACAGCTCCCCTAGAACATTATCTTAGTGCTAATTTGAAGTGTCATTCCCAAATCTCAATTTATTTATAAAACTAATCTCAATACCAAAAGGATATCATTTTTGAAATAGCCTTTGCAGTGTGAAAATCACAGAAAATGGGGTTAGAATACAAACAATACCCGTATCTGTAATCTTCTATTATCGTGCCAATTATCAGGCATTAGCAAATGCAACTAGAATTTTATTCAGCTCATGTCCCCATTGCTCAGGGCTGTGCATCTGACATTTGTGCATGTTGTCCATTTCTCTCTAAGCTATTGAAATTTTTCTTGATATAAAATGTTTGTGTTGGTTTTTTTTTTCTCAGGATGGAAAAATGGCACATAAATTATCTGACATTTTCTATAATAGCTATCAGATGTTTTGTAGTAAACAGATTATATTAAACAATCAGGGGCTCGCTCTGAAAAATTCATCATCCTTTCCATGAATAAGGATAGAGAAGTAGACATCCTAAATTTAAAATATCAGAGGCAGACACATACTCTGCCAGCTGGCCATTCTGTCAACAGCACACATTTGCATTGTGTCTGCGTATCAGATGTTATTATAAAACAGGGACCCACCCAAACCACTCAGTCACCTTCTTGCCATGATGGATCCACCTCCTCACCCAGCATTTGCTACTTACATCCACAAGGCTGTGGGACGCAGGATGAGGAGCAAAGCAAACCATAGATGATGCTTTATGATATCAAATAAGGGGAATATCGTCAGTGCTTTTCAAATCTTGTATTTTGTGGTGCATTTGGCACCACTTAGGCTGATTCACGCTCGATTAATAGAAAAACAGGAAACAACCTCATTTGGTGGTTGCCTTTATGTCTGTGGAGGCGCTTCCCTGGTTTTGTTGCACTCAGTAGTCTTGTGACTGTGGCCAGCAACATGTCCCAAACCTGCTCTGAGCCCCCTGGTGTTTCCAGGCATGCTCAATCCATGGTCACAGAATCACAGAATGGTTGGGGCTGNAGTCTGGTCCCATCCTCTTGACATCCACCCTTGAGATATTTATAAACATTGACGAGATCCCCTCTCATCCTTCTTTTCTCCAGGCTGAATAGACCCAGCTCTCTGTCTCTGCTCATAAGAAAGGTGCTCTAGGCCCCTAATCATCTTCGTAGCTCAAAGTCCTCCTGATCTGCTGTTTGGATGAACCACTGTGACTGAGAAGACTGTGTAGTCTAACGTGCTTCAGCCCATCCCACTAACAGGTGATGGGAAAGAAAGAGCACAAGCACCCTCCCTGCTCGGCTGCCCTATGCAAGTCCCCTGAGCCCCACAGAAGAGGGTGGGAGCTGCTGTGTGACTCTTCTTCATCCTGCACAACAGCCTTGACAGCTGGGTTGAAAGATCCCAAACCTGAGACACTAAGGTCTTGCTCAGCTTCTGGACAAACCTGGACAGCAGCTCACAAGTTCCAGTCTGCTTGGTCCACCTTCAAAGAACAGCTGCTCACAGTTGGGAATAACAATAAAAGTGATATAATCACTTTTCTGGAAGGCCTGAACACTTTTTTCCCCCCTTTTCTATTTTTTTAGTATTTTTTTCATAGTTTCTAAGTCCCTATGTCTAGATCAAGGGCAGTTTCCGCTTCTTGTAACTCAGAGTCCCACAGCTCTGTGCCAAGAATTAAGATTCAGTCCTCAGGCTGTTCCAGGCTCAGCACACACAGGTAAACGTGTTTATGAACTTCAGTGCAAAATACTGCTGTGTTTAAAAGTTAGACTCCATCCCTGTTAATTTTCTGAACTGGGGTAAGATTTCTGAATTAATGTCAGAAATAAGTCTTCTCTGTTCATGTAGGTAAGGGTACCCCTCATGATGTAAATATACTTAACAACATTTTCCCTTGCTTTCTGTTAAAACAGGCTCTGGGAGAAGTTGCTTTTAAGATATCTCAATTGGTTTTGATTTGTTTTCTTCCTTTTCACAGTCCAATAGCATATTTCACATTCCTGGTGAAATTACTCATGGTTTTTAGCTATCTTGATATGGCATCAGATGATATTACAAATATCATCGTAGCAGTGAAACGTTTTCTTTCAGGAATATATTATCATTATGATGAGAAATAGTATTTGCAAGCAGAGCTCATAAGAAAATTTAAGTAAATTCATGTCACTTCATCCTTATTTTAAGCTTTCTTTGATTTTTTTTTTCCAGCTGACCATAGTTGATCTTTGAGATAAAACACTAAAAGATTTCAAATTGAGAAAATACACTATTGCTGAGCTCTATGGAGATCTTAAAGTGAGGAAAGAATTGCTGTCATTTGATCATGCTGTTCTTAAGAGAACTGTAAATCTTGCATTTTTTACAAGATCCATTTTAATTAAAAAAAATAATAACACTTGTGAAAATCAAGATACATATCTACATAATTCCTTTCTTTAAAGGTCCAGTTTGGTTCTTTTCCTCTTCCTCCTGTCACATTTGCATGAGATTTTTCAGTAAGGGCTAGAAATATGTTTTTTCTCTTATCGCTTTTTCATTTGCCTCCTTATTCTCTGATTCTGTGCCCTTATTAGTTGGTTTGTTCTGTCTCCCGCTTGTAAGGCAAAAGCGATATTAGCTAGGCTGTTTATTCCCAGTAGCTGATGAACTGGAAGCCACATTAAAATGACTTTGTAAAGGGCAGAGCTGACTTCCACAGGTACAGGTGGAGAGAAATGCAGAGAAAGAAAGAAGCACCTTGAGGCAGTAGGCTGATACTTAAAATGTTCCTTCTGATGCTGAATGTGAATTGTATCCATTATGGCATTCTGTTCCCTAAATATGACCAGGTTTTTGGCTGCGCAGACATGCAGGGATCTTACTTATGCATTCTGGGGGTCTAAAATAGGTAGACAAATCTGAAAACCACCATCAAAATAAGTGAGGTAGAGAAGCCATTATTAGAGAAGTCTTTATTTCCTTCCCCCTCGCTCTCTCTTACAGTGTCTGGAAACTTGCTTTGCAAAAAATCTAATTAACTTATACGTACATTTAATTGCAGGCAAAACCTGTGGAATTTTCTATTGCAAAACTCGGTCCCCCCCCACCTCATTTCCAGCAAACATAATTGAAACCCAGTGGTATTCCACTAAAACTAAGCTAGCTTTCTTACACTCTTGAAATCAAACTGTAAAAGACACATAAAGTGATAAAGATGATCAAAATCAGTGCTTTCTGCAAAATGTTCTTTTTCAAGACTTCCACTGTGATTGAAACAAAAGAGTTTTGATTTGCACCTAGAAGAGCGTGTGAATTCAAAAGCTTCACTACTCCTGCTTGAACCAGTGGAGGAGTCATGCCCCAGTGCCCTTGCACAGACGTGCTCTGCAGTCCCCAGCACACTTGCAATGCATACAAGGATGCTCTTGTGAAATAGCTAGCTGAACCAGGGCATGCCAAGTCCTCACTTAGATACATGCTCCAACTGCTGCCACCTTTAGCATCGCTTCCTTCACCCACAGTCCCAGCAAGGAAACTTTTTAATTCCCGGACTAAGCTCTGGCCTCCCTGTCAATCTGAACAGACTACGAGACGGAGAGGCAAAGGCAGCGAGCCTCCACAAGCGGGCAAAGTTACTGATGTGTTTCCTTTGAGAAACGACCATCTGCTCTCTTAGCAAAGAAACACTGTGGCTTATTATGATGCCATAAACTTTATTTCAGCTTATAAAGTCTCGATATGCTGTAATAGACCAACTACATACAGGGATATCATGCTGCTACCGAGCTGTGTGTGATTCACTTGCAATGAATGAGCTAGAAAGAGGCACAACTATGTAATGTCTGGGCAACTCAAAGATAAACAACATCCACCCAGATGATTCATGCAACACCTTTGCCAAATGTTTCATCTAATATGGAACAAAATCTTAGAAAAAAAAAAATCGCTCCTTTTCTTGTGTAATACGGTCACCTTAATGCTCATCTCATAAATCCCTGTGTTACCCTGCAACACCTCCCCTTGCTCAGTGCAGCTGAGAGATTCTGGAGGTGGTTTTCACCACCAGCTCCCACGACAGCATGCTGGACCAGAGGTTTAGCTGCCAAACCACTGGCTTCTAGTGCCATTTTGTTAGGTTGGTGCAAAAGTAATTGTGGTTTTGGACCATGAATTTTAAATAATTATAACTAGGCTCAAACACATCTTTATTAATCAAAATAGAAACCATTGCAATCAACACATTTTTGCCAACGAGAAATGAGTTGGTTTATTCCTGTAGCATAAAAATACATGCTTTGGAATTCAACAAACTCTTGCAAAGCATTTTCTGCATCCTTCAGATTGTGGAAGCATTTTCCCTGCAAAACATTGTCGAGACGCTTGAAGGAGTGTTAGTCAGTTGCCGAGAGGTCCGGTGAATATGATGCATGAGGCAAAACTTTGTAGCCCAATTCATTCAACTTTTGAAGAGGTGGTTGCACGANCATCCTTCAGATTGTAGAAGCATTTTCCCTGCAAAACATTGTCGAGACGCTTGAAGGAGTGTTAGTCAGTTGCCGAGAGGTCCGGTGAATATGATGCATGAGGCAAAACTTTGTAGCCCAATTCATTCAACTTTTGAAGAGGTGGTTGCACGACGTGCGATCGGGCATTGTCGTGGGGAAGACTTGAGCCCTTTTTGTTGACCAATGCCAGCTGCAAGCATTGCAATTTTCGAGGTATCTCATCAATTTGCTGAGCATACTTCTCAGATGTAAGGGCTTCACCAGGATTCAGAAAGCTGGAGTGGATCAGACCAGCAGCAGACTACCAAAGTGAATGATGATATTTTTTTGGTGCAAGTTTGGCTTTGGGAAGTGCTTTGGAGGTTCTTCTCGGTCCAACCACTGAGCTGGTCACAGCCGGTTGTCATACAAAATCCACTTTTCATTGCACATCACAACCCAATCGAGAAATGGCTCATTGCTGTTGCATAGAATAAGAGAAGGTGACACTTCAAAACGATGGTTTTTTTGATTTTTGGTCAGCTCACAAGACACCCATTTACCGAGCTTTTTCACCTTTTCAGTTTGCTTCAAATGCTGAACAACCATAGAATGGTCAACCTTGAGTTCTTCAGCAACTTCTCATGTAGTTGTAAGAGGATCAGCTTTGATGATTGGATTGCACTCCACTCGTCATTGTCAACCTCCAATGGCTGGCTACTACACTCCTTATCTTCAAAGCTCTCATCTCCTTTGCAAAACTTCTTGAACCACCGCTGCACTGTACATTCATCAGCAGTTCCTGGGCCAAATGTGTTGTTGATGTTGTGAGTTGCCTCCACTGCTCTAAGAGCCATTTTGAACCAGAATAAGAAAATTGCTCAAATCTGCTTTTTGTCTAACGTAGATTCCATAGTCTAAAATAAATATAAAATAAACAGCAAGTAATAAGTCAGTAGCAATAAAAGAACATAACGTGAGAAAAGCACATTAAAATGATGTGTAACATAACCACATTTATTTAATAATATATTTCGATATCAAACAGCAAATTTCAACAACGCAAAACCCACAATTCCTTTTGCACCCCCTATGCTATGGGGTATCTGGGAGATGTGCATGGGGCTGAAAGACAAAGCATGAGATTCCCATGAGTACCACATCCTTTCTGTGCAGTACCTTAAATGCAGGTAGGTACCCTGAGATGGCACCACATATGTTAAAATAGCAGGTTTCTGCTGTAATACTAAGATACTTACATTTTTTGCTAAGTAGCAAGCAAGCATGTTGTTACAATTGCTACCAAACTAAGCACCCTATGTGAGAGCTACTTGTCATCATTTTCAATATCTAACAGTAGGCAGGCTTCAGCGATGGATTGTGGAAAAACCACTGAAGAGGTCCTGAAATATGTTAGAGCCCTCATACTGACAGTGAGAGCCAGTGAAAAACAATTGCTACCAGGAACAGTGGAAATACTTCATGCTGAAAAATGAACTTGTTATCTCACACAGAAAATATGACAGTCATCCCATGTCTCAAAGAGCACTTGCTACACAAAATGCCCTGTCTCTCCTGCCAGAAGCCCAACCACCCGTTCCAGGCCAGAAATTGCAGCGAAAGTACCTGCTGCCCTCAACTGAAATGTGACGATATCACAAACCTGCAGCCTACAGATTGGCCCAAAAGCACTGAACGATCTTGTCTTATCTACATATAGCACTACTGCTGAGGCTGGGTTGCCAAACCTGTCTGCAACTTTCCTCAACCTGTTGTTCCAAATCCACAAACACAAGACACGGCAAAGACAGATGGTGAAGCACACTGGAACCAAAATACTGTCTTACAGGTTCAGAACTCTAGAAATCATGGCTAGTGCCCAGTCCCATTTTATTAGATAAGACTGTCCTAAATTTCAGACTTCCAGAGTGGCACAACAGGACGATCTGCAAAACAAAACATTCGATCTTGACGACTTGATACCCCACCACATGTTCTCTGGAGGCACCACCTCAGACTAGCTCAGGGCTGGCCCCACGTCCCGAATTCCCATGAGCACCTGGAGCAGGGTGCATGCAATCCTTAACTGAATCCAGTGCATGTTGACCAAAACCACCCAATGATGTAAATCAAAGCACAGCAAGTAGGGGCAAATTGGGGATTCACTTTGAACCAGGAAACCATTTTAGAGCTCAGATGCCAACTTTCAATGGGACATCCTCAGCTCTCAGCTGCCTTCTCTGTCTCTCCAGGGGCTGGATGAACCCTTATTGTATTTAGAGGGCTGCCTCAGCTGCCTGTCTTCTCTGGGGAGATGGAAGCTTTCTTCAGAGTGGTGGCCTGTTTGCAAAAAGGTTTTAATTCAGCTAATAAACCATTTTCCAGCTGAAACCTATGCTGTCAAGAAATATCAAATCTACAGCAAGGAAGAAAAACAACAAACCCAAATCTCTGCAGGCTCTAGTGAGAACAAGTGATTTTACCTCCACTTCTCCCAAGCTGCTAGCTATTTCTGTTTTATTTTAAGACTTTCTATTCAGAACGTTCAAAACAAAAGTGGTACAGAAGGAGACGCAGGAGAAGGCCCTTCTGCTGCTCAGTGCCTCTGAAAGGCAGAGAAGGTTGGGAAGTTAACCACAGAGTACTGCTGACTTGCTCCCAGAAAGTCTGCCTTTTTATTGGTATTCTTTGCTGCTCCTGACTGTAGCAACTGATCAGAGAAACCACACAATTCTGAAAAGCAATTCATCCTGTCTGAATGGCAGGTATTCACACTGGAGAGGATCTATTTGTGCCCATTCATATCCTCATTCAAAAGCATTTCTTCATCTCTAAAAGGCATTCTTGATAAGATCATTAAAAAGCAAATAATCAATGCGCAAGACATTTACTTCAAAGCTCAATCAAAAACTACAGAAGCAGGTAAATTATTTGAACATTTATCTCCATCTCATTTCATTATTTGCACTTATTTCTGGCTACAGAAGCAACTTTCAGCTTTTAAGGGACACTCTCACCTGAAACAGTCCGAGTTTATCTTAAATTTTTGTTCAGCTGCTCACTCTGAACTCAGGTTACACCTGGGTCTTCCCTGAGGATTAAGGACAGACCTGACTGATAGAAGAAAGCACTGAGGACAATATTCATGAGCTACTTCACCTCTTCACAGCAGGGAGCAGGGCCACAGAGTGCTCAGGATTTGATAAGAGAACACCTTCAGAGAACGCTTTACTACTCATCAATTAATTTTTACAAAGGACTTTGCAGATGAAAATCAGTTTTCAAACAGTAAGTGTTATTGTAAGTCACTATGAGGCAAGGAGTGCTCAAATCTAGTAGCAGGGAAGAAGGCTGGAAAATTTTGAATGCAAACCTGAGTTAAGGAACAGAAAACAACAGTGTCAGAAAAGAGGGATGGGAGATAGCTAATACACTTTCCGTAGGAATTGTTCACAGATCCAAGTGCAAAGGGAAGCGGAGAAGGAGGGAAAAATGAAAGAAAGCTACAGTGGTTAAGCCTTGCAGAGAAAAGATAAGGGCAGCAGAAAAGAAGAATGATTTAATGCTAGCTAAAGTGATTACAGAGAACAAAAGGGCTCTTATAAATATACTGCTGCTGTGAAGGGGGAAGAAACACCAGCGAGAAATTATGACTGTGAATAAATAAGGAGGGAAACAATACAAAAGTTGACTGTAAAGTGGCAGAGCACATGATTCCTGTCTTAAAAATCCCAAGTCACTGATAGAAAAATATTTTTTCCGAGAGGTAAAGGCAATTAGGAAATTAGTAGATTATTGTAAACATCATTTCCAATAAATGAAGAAAAAAAAAAAGTGTGTAGAACCATAAGCAAAAAGCCAGCACTTAATGTTAATTTCATCAAGGAAATCTTTTAGAATGAGTGTTTTTTCTTAGCTCTACAAAACTGGACAGTATCCACAGAGCGATAATATTGGGTTTTTTTAAACCCTTTGGCAAAGCATAAAAATATATAGAAATAAAGAAAAACAGTGGCTCATGACTAAATAATTCTGAATGTCATTTTGTCTCAGACAAACTCCATTACCACTGTAAAATGCAGTTTTCAACATGGTCCTGTGCAACCTATCTTTGAAGTCCCTTAAATCAGGTCTTTCAGTACAGATAAAAACTACACCAAAGGAGTAAATTTGCATTTGATAAAGCAGGAAAACGATAATGTAATATTAGAAATTTAAAAGATTAACAATTCTGAAGATTTGGATGCCCCACTGAACTGAAATGATGCTCTTCCGGTGGACTGCAAGCATAATGACCACATCTGAAAGCCAAGATTTGGCCAGCTTTGGTGTCTGCCACTTGGTAGCCGGGCATTCCGGCACACTGAAACACGCAGGGGATTTCTCCGTCCAGTGGACAAACACGCTGCCCAGGCTGCTTGCGTATGGCCACAGCCGGCTCTCCAGCTGTGCCAGGTGTGCCAAGGCACGGGCACCCACCTTGCAGCAATTCTGCCAAGCCTTCTCCTCTGCAAGCCACACACTGTGGGATCTGCAGATTCAAAGTGGAAAATACAGCTCAATATATCCTCACATGACGCCTCTCAGCCAGCAAAAAGATATGAGTAGCTACCAGCAAAACTCTGAAATTGAGGGTAGCTACTGGACACCTTTAGTGAAGAGGGATAACAGGGAAGCTTCAGGAAAATCAGGAGCTTTCTCTGTGACTTTCACTCATTAGTTAAAAAAGGCCAAATATATTAGGAAGTACTTGAGGGTGTTAAGACACTGAATTCTGTCCACACAGATAACGTGATCAAAAAGCATAATAAAGCAGAAGAATATAAAAATATTAATTTATTTTAGCTCAATAGAATCATAGAACAGAATACCAGGTTGGCAGGGACCTCAAGGATCATCCATAACTGAACACCAATTTGTAAATGCAAGCAGAACAAACTATATATATACAACACAACTAGCCTACTTCAAAGTGTGCAGGAAGCCATTCATCATGGAAATAAAAGGCTTCAACTCAGGAAATACCATTCAGATATGGCAGTGGTGTCCTGGGCCAGAACTCAGTGCAGATAGAGAGGAAGTCAGTTTAGTCTTAGGGACAACTAAATACTCTGCAGCCAAAACAACCCCTGACATCTCTGCGCCTGAACTGCCACGATTAATTATTAAAACTCATTTCAAATTGTCTGAGTGCCTCTGAGAGACCTCAAAGTGCAGAGGAAAAGAGATTTCCCTCCCCAAAGCTCCCAACACACCTTGACCACAAGGACCTGCCAAGCAGTTGCAGATGAGTGATAGACAAGGTGGCCTTGGCAAGCCCATGAGGTGCCTCCAGACAGGGCATGAGAGGAAACACAGGGAAAAAAAGAAATCTTTCTTCCTTTGTTTGTGCAAAAAAAAGCAGCAAGGCTTCTTACAAATGGATATAACCAACGACAACAGAGTTGAGGCACTTGCAGCCTGGGTCAAGGGGAGAGGGAGAAGGAGAAAGAGTGTGAGCGGCAACAGTGTCTGAGCAGAAAGAGATGGGAGCAGGATAAAATGAAAATGCAACCCTCTTGACAAGGGTAAGAGTTACGGTAGGTCTGAAAACAAAAGAATAAGAAATTTGAAGTAGAGGCAGCCAAAGGTGTCAGCACAAGGATTCAGAGAGGGAGGTAATAAGGTCATCGTGACAGGCAAGAAAGGGGATTTTGATGGCTGCCTTTCACGGGGCTTGAAGTAGGAGGCAGAGGTGTCAGCAGTGATTACAATAAGCAAAATGGGAGGCAACACATAGATCTTATTTTTTCTGTTGCAATAGCAACAAAAGGCCAGCCAGGATAAATGTTTTTCAGGAGTAATTATCAGGATTTAAACAGACTTTAAATATGCAGGTCACAGAGGTGGTGGTAATGATGCAGAGTTGCAGATATAACACTAGCAGAAGAGAAAGGGAACCTCATTGTGTTTCCTGAAATTAGGTTTGGGGAGGGATTTGTGCTTAAGAGAGAGTAACAATAAAGATTAGCCTATACCTGCACCATGTCTGAATAGACCTATATATATATATATGTATACACATATATATGACAGGCTGCCCATGAAGGCTCCCAGGGAATGCTACAAGAAGCCCATTCACAAACTGTTACTGTTCACCCATACAGATATGCTGTCTGCTGCTGTCATTTCATGAAAGAGCATCAGCAGAAAGCATGAGGAGAGGAGAGGAGAGGAGAAGAGAAGAGAAGAGAAGAGAAGAGAAGAGAAAAGAAAAGAAAAGAAAAGAAAAGAAAAGAAAAGAAAAGAAAAGAAAAGAAAAGAAAAGAAAAGAAAAGAAAAGAAAAGAAAAGAAAAGAAAAGAAAAGGCCATACTCTGAAAATACTTTTTTTTTAAGCAAAGGCATATATTACAGTAAGTCAAAGCTACCACAGTGAAGTAAATGATGCCAGGTCCAGAGCTTACTTCAGGTTATTTGTCCAGATCATTAGAAACCTCAGTGAGAGAAATTCACAAACAAGGATGCAGAAAAATGGTGTATTTGAACAAAATAAGAGGGGAAAGTTGAAGCAGCCATCAGGGCATCAGAGTTAAAAACGACTTAGAACAGGACTGTTTGTGGGGAGGGCAAGGGGTTTTTTTGAGGACAGAAGGAATCGGTGCCTGCTTTGTAGAAGGGCACACAGACATATGACCCGAGTGTGCAGAAGACAAGCTGTGACAGAAGAAAGCCAAAGAGGCAAGAAAATATTTTCAGCAACGGGTCCCTGGGTGGTCCTGAGATTTCTTCTGTGGAGGCACGTGGCTGACGTACATGCCAGGCACGAGCCAGACCTGGATGCTTTGAACAGGAGGAAAACGGTACCCAGGGTTAAAGACAGACTGGGCAGAAACGAGACAAGAAGCGAATTAAGGGAGCTGGGAGCAGTGAGGGGAAGGATGGGGCCAGGAGTGAGGTGTCAGGGATTTTGATGGACGGGAGGTCACAGAAAGGCCACGTGGGTACCGGCAGGTGGGAAAGGGATGAGAGGTTTCTAAAGAAAGGTGGTGATGGCCAGGAAGAGGGGGCTGGGTTGGTGGGAGGTCGGAGAGCAACTGTGTCCCCATCCCAGAGGGTGGAAGGGGTGGGTGTAAATGTGTCATTTGTTCAGTATTTCATGGCTCTGTGTCAAAGGGCACGATCCTTAATAGCATAAGCATTAAAATGTGTGACAGGTTGAGGTTTTATATCTTTTTTTTTCTACTCTCCCAGGCCAAATTAAATGTCTACGTTTTACATCCTTAATTTTTTCAATGATTTAATGTGAAGCTGCATTTTTAAAAAAACACCAAACATTTAAGCAAGTTTACAGCCAAATAAATAGATACAGCCCACCTTAATAGATAAAAAATACCACAGCATTTCGAATGCCTTTGAGTGCTGGTGTGAACAAGAGTAACTTGATTTTGAACTATCATTATCTTCAGTGTTTATTGTTGTGAGTTCTGCTTTTACTGCTTTGCTACTGTATTCGATAAAAAGCATATCACTTGCCCTGAAATTTAGCATCTATGTACCTACCACCCTTTTCCTATAGTGGAAAAAGATTGATAAAACTTCCCAGTACCATGGTAAGATTTGGATTCTACACACACCCTCTCTGTTACTTTATTTATTAAGAAAGTGAGCAATAAGAGTACGAAATGGTCCTCTGGCTGAGGTTCAGCACAGGTAGGGTGCAGAGCAGCATGGTCAGGAGGACACTGCAAAACTCAGTTGGCATGTAGAAGAGATTTCAAACACTTGTAACTTGATAACGCTGTCGTTAAACTATCTATGGGGATAAAAAGAAACCTGTTAGAAGAAGATTCAGGAAGATAAGGAAAACATTAAAATCCGTCTTTTTCTTCACACAGTTTTTGAATTTCAGTGTTGTTTTAAGGTTGAGATTTAACCTTCAAAGCATTGTCTTTAAATATTGGCTGGTAAAAATCACAGACTTCAGGTTACAAATTCATGGAATGGTTTTATAAATGCTCTTTTCTCTTCTTGTTTAGAGAATGTTAATTGCTTAACTGAACACTGCATTTCTCTGGCAATCCCCTCTGGCCTTTTTCTCATAGCTGCTCCATTTTTTGAGCCACATCCATCACCTTCCCAAGCACTAGCACGCAGACACTCAATTCTTCAAGTAATGATTATGTGAAAATAAAATAACACGTTAGCATCCTGAACCTCCCTGACGCACATTGCTGTGGACAAAAGGGAAGACGTTGACCAGACACTTTATGGTTGTATTTCACCCTCTCATACTTTTCCTCGAGTTGGACTCCTCTTTCCTAACCTTCAGGGCAATCAGCTTGCCTACACTGGAAAAGCCACCACTGCAAGTACTCCCTGTTTCTTATCAAATCCATACATGGGAAGAGCTGTGCCTCCTATTTGAAAGCTTTGTTCCCTTAAAAGCATACATTTCCCTCTCAAGATGTCATCTGCATTATTAAGCCTATTTATAGATAAGTCAAATGAATAGCAGATGGCCTGCGCAGACAAGGATTTTCAGGCACGCTGCAGCCCGTAACATCTTGTCTTCAACTTGGCTAATGATGACCAGGAACAGCCATCTGCGACCTGGAACACACGTCTCTGAATGTTCTACATCGGTAATTGCAACAGCAGCGCTGGCTAAGAAGTATTGATTGGAAACCTCGATGGATTATTCCAGTTTTGATCAACCCAGAGGGAGCGACACGGCGAGGCAGCAGCGTTGCTGGGAACTGAAGCGATTCTGGCAGGTTCTCCCCTCCTCTGACTCACAGATGGCTCTTCTCATCTTCCCAGGTGCCTGGGCAGCTCTCACATAGTTTTTACTGCCATCAAAATTCCCCAGAATAGTCTGCTTATCGAATGGATAGCTTCCAGCATCTTTACTAGAAGTTCCCTAAAAGTAGCTGTTAGCTTTAAAGAAAACAACCTCCTGTCTCACAGAGTTAAACTTTTTTTTTGAAAAGCCAGGGTGAATACTTACAACAAAGGAGAGAACAAAATCTTTTGAACAATAGTGTTCAAATTTTAAAATAGAAATTAAAATGCTAATTCGAACACAGTGTCTTTCTTCTTCTTGTTATTCCACTTACATGCAAAACCCCTAAATTATAACTTGTATACAGAGGAGGCATTTATAATTAACTTATTTTCCTGACAGGTTTATTCTTGTGTAATATCTAAATATTCATTTAAGACTATTTTTTCTGTGCTTTATGGTATACTAAGATAAATTGATACAGAAGGCTAGGAAGGATGGTGCTCGAATGAGGCTAATAGTCACATTTTTGTTATGTGGAACAGAGGGAAGAGCTGATCTGTTTCATCATTTCAGCAGGCTTTTGTAGTTTTTATTTTTTTAGGAGAATCATAATTACCACTTAGAGGAAGACAATTGTATAATGGAGAACAGTCATTTCACAGCCTTATTCCTTTCAGAGACACTTTCTGGCATCGCAAGTCTCAGATTGCTCTGAAAAGACCCCAAGGAGTTCATTTATTTACCATCAAAGCTAAAGGAAGAAACTACAGAAGCGAAAGGCAGTCTTCTCTTAAAGAGACATCACGCTGGTTCATTAGATTCGTAAGACGAGCACAAAGACCCTGGTCAGATTATGCTCTACTCAGATGTGACCTAGAAAAGAAAAACTAGGGATAAAGGACTTAGGCAGGTAAGTAGTTACGTAAAAAAAAAAAAAAAACAACAAACCCACTAATGAAACTGTCTTGCTCTCTTTGCAATTATTTGCATTAAAAATTCTCCCAAGCAATGGACTCCAGCAACTCTTCTCCCCTCGCATCTGAAGTGTAACAGTCGATGGAGATATTTAATACCACTGATATCTACCAGGACAGGAGCTGATCGGAAAATCCATTTCCCCAGTTCCCCAATGCCAGATATTCTTCAGTTTCCAGAAATAAGAGTACATGTTTCCTGCTACTGTGAGACAGGTGAGAAAGACAGTTTTTATCAAGAAAGATGACATTAAAGAAAAATAGCAGGATTATCCATGATTACCTATCTCAAGGTTATAAAAGCATGATGGCAGGCTCTCCGTATTACAGTCAAACTAAAGAAATGTTGTTTGGTCCTATAAATTAAGGTTCCCTGCGTATGTTTTTCTATTTCTACATTCCCAAAGTTTGTCTTGGCCATTATTGACTGTCTTGTCTTGTTGCTTACTTCTAAGAGCTGAGACTTTCAAAATCTCATCATTGCAAGCCCTGTTAGCATCACTGTGCTATTGTTTCCTTTCCAAGTGACAGAAGAATCAACCGAGAACAGGAAGGGCTAACATCTGAGCAGAAAGTGCCTGTGTTGTGCTTATAGCAAAGGGACTTGGTGAGGCTGTCTCCGGTTAGTTTAGTCTGTGTGTGTAGGGACCATATAACTAGTTTTTTGGCTGGTTTTTGCAAGTCTTGACAAGGTGGTGGTTGCTGACTAGCTAGAAGTGCAAACTTATTCAAACATAAAAATGAAAGTTAAGGTGTAATACTCTGGGCCATGAAGATATTCAGGTAGTTTATTGACATTCGTTGGACGCAGCTGAAAACCATTTCTCATAAAATTTAGGGGATACATTATCTTGCTGAGAGATTTATTCACTTCAGTTGCAGGGATAGGCTGGATGTTTCTTCTACACCTCTCCTTGCTGCTTGGGGAGGTGTCCACGCTGCACCGTATTTTCTAGATGTATCTGGTTAGTTACGTTACTTCATGCTATGTCTTAATGTGCGCACTTCTTCAATGGTCTGCTATCATCCCTTTCTTCTCATTTAAACTGATGATATCTGCATTGTCACTTTCCTGATTGTGCTAGAGGAATTCTGCAGGAAATATTGATTTTCATCTCCTGGAACCAACTTGATGGCAAGGCTATGGTGTCCACCCCCTCCCTCCTTCAATAGAGATGCTGAATGGCATGTGAGTGACATGCAAAGCTGAGCCCATTTGCTTTCCAGCCAGCTGAACAAGTTTTGCTGTTGTGTCACAAAACCTATTCCAATTCTGGGAAAATTCACAGAGGCCTCTGATCAGGTCCTCCCTCAGCATGGAGGATTGGCTCAGTTTGCTGAGGTCAGGGGAGCTCTGGAGAGAAATCTTGTTTCTCTGTGGCAGAATGAAAATAAAGGACAGGACAAGCTAATCAGGAGAGACTGCATAATAGATGCAGCTCCTTACACAAATAATGCCACAATATACACCCCTAACAATTCAAGTTAGGCTGATGTTGATCCTGGGTAACATCACACAACAGCAGATGAGCAATGAAATGAGTGTGCTGCTGCCATCTTTGTTTCTTAATTTATTTTTATTATTGTGAATCAACAGTTTTATGACAGACAGCAAACTTCATACTGTTCTCTTGTGAGATTACTGTTTCTTCGTGAAGGGTAACTATATCAGTAAATGGACCTTTGCAAAGCAATTTGTTTAGAATTAATTTTAAAAATCATGCACAAATATCCATGATACTTTTTGACTTAAAAATCCACAATAATTGTAAATCTGGAATTGTGATTTCTGTGAGGCCATTTTCAACGAGACGCTCAGATACCTATTCTGGGCCTGACACTATTCAACACTTTTATCTGTGGTCTAAGAGAAAATATAGTCTTTATCTAAATAAAGTTCACAGGCCATACAATAGCTGAAAGGGTGAATGATGGTGGAGACAGGCTGACCTACAGAGTGATCAGTTTTGCCTGGTAGCTTGGTCTTGCTTGAACTCCTGAAGGGTTTTTAATAACACAATACCAAGTCAAGGCAATGGCAAGAAAAAGAAAAAAATGGTGTTTGTGTCTGCAGAACAAGGAGCTTAGTCATGGTAAAACTGCCTCAGAAAAGGATTTAGAAGTCTCCAAAATGAGTTTGAAACCTGTAGCTAACAGGAACCGACACCCCTCTTCCCACTTCCCTCCATCAGAGAAACTGTGTTAGAAGTCTAAGAGATCGAGGACAAGCCATAAAACCAAAATCTGCAAAGTAAAAACCCTGCTTAAGTGATTATCAAGCTGTTTAGCTATACATGGACTCCTAGATCAAAAAGCACGGAGATCTTCCAGACGTGTGGCCTGTCAGGCTGCCCTCCTGGGCATCGCTGGCTGCGGCCACAGCCCCGGTCACCCGTCACTCCAGCCTGGGCCCTGCTGGGACACCTTCCTGCCATGGTTAACAAGCATTTCCTAGGTGAGGATCCCATCCAGCACTTCTAAATATTGGTGAAACATCCTCATTTTCACTTACTACAGGTCAGCAATAGTGACTGACAAAACTCCTCGGTTCCCTATCTGAACATTATCAAGAGGTACAGTTTAAAATTCTCCCCGGTTACTGTTGAAAGGGAAAATATTTAATTCCCTTTCTCATTGTTTCTCAATATATATGTATCATTTGGGTTTTTTTTTAATTCAGAGGAAAATACTTATTGAATGTTTCCCTGAGCTGAGTGCTTTTCTGTACAACTATTGGAGATTCTCTACTCTCCCACATAGTAATGAAAAAAACACCTTTAATAAAGTTTTTTTTTCATCCTATTGTGCCTTGAAAAACATTGTGGTGTTCTTACCTCTGCTGGGCATTGATTTCTTCTCATTTGTGTCCTCTTGCTTCCCTTTTCAACACACTGCTCTTCCTAACACTAGATTTGTATCAACATCCTTATTTTTCATTTCATAACCATGTAAGTGTGCACATATACACACATATATATACATATATATACACACACACATGATGGACTGGATGACCTCTGGAGGTGGCTGGCAACATAAATATTCCATGGCTCTATGATTCTACACACACACATATATATATAAAAAAAATGTAGGTGAACCTGTTGATGTGCACGTGGAAACTTTAATCTACCTATTAACTTTGCTTCTCTCCTGCCTGCACCAGACTGTCAATGGATAAGTATACTCAAGCATTTGGTAAAATATACTTGGAATTTAAACTTTAAAACAATATGAATGCTGGAGGAAAACAGTTTTTCCTTATAGCCTAATTAGTGTTACGAGCTTTGTGAAACCGGCCCTTTTAAAACCCCAAGTACATATATACATATACACTACCCTTAGTATGCCTGAAGTTTATGCTTTCATCATATTACTAATGTGCAAATGGAAATTACTATTTGTACCTCACAGACAACCATTTCTCTGACAAGTTCATTATTTTCTACAAAGGGCAGCTTTTCTCTGCCACAGCCACCTCTAAGTGGGGAAAGTGTCCCTGGTTTTCAACGAGAGAAGACATCAAAGCTCTGATTAACATGGACTCTTGTTGATGACATTTTCCAGACACATGCACGGATGCACAGTTCCCCGAATCCTGTGCATCTTCTTCCCATCATCATTGGGATGTGCCGAAGTGGAAGAGACCCACAGCACCCCACTTCCAGCCCTCTCCTCGGTGCCCTGCCTGCAGCCCTCCAGCCCCCGCCATGGCTCCTCAGCCAAAGCCAGCCCACCCGCCCCGGCTCCACTCCCCAAAAGTGCTGCTGGGGCCCCTAAACCTCAGCAGCAAAGCAGGACTCGGAGGTTTGCAACAGTTTTCCTTAGACAGGCAATTACATGCTACCACCCCACACCTGGGACTACTAGCAGAGGAACCCCACTCCGTGGTATTTACAAATTTCAAGGACAAAGCTCCCACACATGTTCCTTGAACCCTGGCTGCTTTGTATTAGAATCATAGAATGGTTTGGGTTGGAAGTGACCTTCAAAGGTCATCTAGTCCAACCCCCTGCAATGAGCAGGGACATCTGCAACTAGATCAGGTTGCTCAGAGCCCCATCCAGCCTGGCCTTGAATGTTTCCAGGGACGGGGCATCTGCCAAATAAGAGCTTCACATATACACTAAACATGGCTGCATAGAGAGAGTCTACCATCACATCCACCAGAGCCATGTGGTGGCCTGTAACAGCTTGGCTTGGGACAACACCTGCAACATATCCATAGACATTGAAGACCACTTACAGCTCGGTCATCTGTGATTGGAAACGGTTTCTATAATTTCTGGCATTGAGCACTAGCATCCTCTCTCACCTTGAAGCTCAGGAGCTGAGCTGATGATGCTGTATACAAACACCTCAGCAGAAAGATGTTTCCTGATGGTAAAAACCACTTTAATTTAGGAAACGCCAACACGGTTTGGCTGCTGGAAGCAGAAGCTTGAACAAATTTGAAGATACAACGTGGAGCAGATTTCATACGGAGGATTAACCACCGTGGAAACATACCTGGGGACCTGGTGGATGCTCTGCCTTTTCAAGTCTTTAAAAATCAAGCTGAGGATGTCCTCCTAAAATCCACATTTTAGCTCAACCAGAAATTATGGACTTTATACGGGAATTACTGAATGAACATCTAGACCACATGCGTACAGAGGTTAGACTACATGCTCATAGCAGTCCCTTCTGGCCTTAAAATTAAATTTCAGATGATTTCTCCTCCTATTTTACATTTTGTGATAACTTAAAAATGTAATTTCTCTTGGCTTAAAAAAAAACAATATGCACACTCATGTGCTTCGAATGAATTTAACTAAGGCTTATGTTTGTAAACCAACCTTAATCTGAATTACATTATATAAAGGCTGTTCAATATTCAAATATTCAAATGCTATTATTTGCCAGAGAATTTTGCAACTCTGCAATAATGCTGTGTTTCCATTTCATTGTATATTTTCAGTTATGGTATTTAAAAGACTACTTGCAAAAACCCAGCTTTAAAATACTATCCTCAGTGAGAGATTAAGGTGGAAGAAATAGGTAAAATCTTTCAAATTCTCTTTGAATTTGTCTTTAAAGAGATAAAAAACCAAAAGAATATTAAGCAGACTTTCAAAGACAGAAAACTACTTTTCCACAAACAATTAGTTTTACAAGGTCATTTGAAAAGCAAGTGCCCTATAAAAATGCTTTGTATGCTTTTTGCAATATTTTCATTTTTGTAATCATACATTTAACACAACCTGCAGTATATCATTCAATGATTATCCTTCCACATATTCTGTTGACAACTGAATTAATCTAATACTTATATATCAGACACAACGATTTATATGAACTGGAACTATATGTTAATTATCCAATAGATATAAGCTCACGGGATTGCTGTACAATGTAATTTCTGCAAAAAAATACATTTTCCCTCAAAGCAGTTAGCAGACTGGCCATTTATTACATCATGGAATGATAACAAGAGTACAAGGAGGAGTTAGAAAAAAAAGAGATGCTTTACTACATATATTTGTAAAGTTATCTAGTAAATATTTTGATCTAGTAAATGTTTGTCTTTAAAAAAACCCACTTTTTCTAAAGAAAGCATTTGCATTTCTTGCTAAGCAAACAACATCTTTTTATGCAAGTCTTCTGTGGATATTTGCCAAAACAGAATTACATGCACAATTTTTTTTCCTCTGTATATACAAATATGTATAAATGAGAAAGTTATTTTAGTACTTTGTAAAAAATGTAGACAATAACATCTAAATCTCTTATCACAACCATGAAATATTAAAGTATTGACTGTTTTTACTTTAATGTATGCGATCATATTTTCATCCAAACCTGTGTTTGCAATCTGCCCCCTCTGATACTCCTATCATGCCCCCAAAAAAGGATATTGCAAAATAGAAGATCAGTGATTTTCGTGGTCTGTGGGCAGGTTGGTCGTTTTGGGGTAGAATAACAGGGTGTTCAAAGGCCTATTAGAGAAGTGCTTGTGGGACATACATGTCTGCCCATCTACCCCTTCGAGGAGTCAGAGGGACTATTCTGTGCTCTGCAATATTAAGATTTATACCGACAAAAAATTTGATATTGTATTTTTAAAGCACTGGCAGAGCATGCAGAGTGTAGGAAGAGGCACCCCTTAGTTTTTGTTAGCAATAGCAGGAAAAGTTGCCAAACTCATGGCTGAAATCTTCATTGAAACTGGTCTTAAGACTGTAAGAAATATGTTCTGCTGCTGCACACAGACAGACCCTGCTATTTATACTTGTAACAGTGCTGAGTGCCAGGGAACCACACCACCTCCATAATTAGGAGTCTGCATCCCCAAGACACAGCTACTCAAACGATGGTTTCCAGAGTGGGTCTAAACAGTGAGTCAGATTCATCTGAGGTCTGGAGCAGAAAGAGGGAGAGACAAGATGCTTATTTGCTCATGCACCAAACGTGCTCAAGGAGGCTGGATACAGCTGTGCTGGACAAACAGCTCCGAAAAATCCCATCTGTCCAAATATCCTCCCCATACAGCCACAATCAATACATTCTGACTGCTTTAAGTATCTGCACAGACTTCACATACTTCAGAGGGGGATAAGGGGATGTTGGTATAAATGTCTCAAGTAGCCTCATACCACAGCTTGAGCAGTAGGATTAAAATTGGCATCCAGAACAGCTGAAGACAACACTGGATAAAAGTGATAGATCCAATCACAACTTTGCTTTTTTGTTCCTCCTGGACCAAGGATGCTTCTCAGAGAAGGACAGAACGATTGTGTCTTCCCTTTACTGCTCCTAGCACTGGGAAATACAATCTCGGTTGAAATTCTTGTGCTCTCTTGATTGCTTGGTCACTTTTAGTTAGAGTGCAAAAAATGCATCTGACGTAGTTCATCAACGGTAAAAGGCCTTTGTCCTGCCATAAGAAATTCAAACTCTGTACAAGATGAGAAAATAAAAAAATAAAATTAAAAAAAAAAAAGTAGAATAACAGAGTGAGCATGAAGCATAAAGAGTTCTTGGAGGATGTGAGTTTTGATGAAGGAGGAAGAGGGCACTTGGGTGAACACAGAGCATGCCTGAACACAGAAACACTAGGAAACACATTGCATATCCAGTGATGATGTTTGTGATGGTCCTTAGGCCCAGAGACAGCACGCTCCCAAGTCCCCAGGGGGTGCTCCATCTCCTGCTGAGACGAGCCATGCTCTGCCTCAGACAGCTTGACAGCGTCTGAGTCTTGACGAATCTGGCCCTCCAATTTTTCTCCCGTTGTCTGCATTTTCCTGCTCAACTCTTGCTTCACTCATAAACTCATCTAAATATAGCAATATAATCAGCATCCAATTTTCCCCAGGAGGTGGAGAGAGAAAAAGGAAGGATCATACATGACAAATGCTATCTTTCTGTTTAATGCACAGTGGGCAGGTACTCAAACACTGCAGCTATGGGCTTGTCACAGCAACATATGAGCAGAAGAGGATGAGGTAGAAGGGCCACCTTTATCTCTGCTGTCCATAAGCCTGTTATGAAATGATGAAATATCGCAAGGCTGACGAGAGGAGGAGCGGATGGAGAAGGGAGAGGATGGAGAAGGGAGAGGATGGAGAAGGGAGAGGATGGAGAAGGGAAGACTGCCTATAAGAAGAAT
Source organism: Pampusana beccarii (assembly GCA_013399365.1). Classification (NCBI taxonomy): domain Eukaryota; kingdom Metazoa; phylum Chordata; class Aves; order Columbiformes; family Columbidae; genus Pampusana; species Pampusana beccarii. The sequence goes on from VWYH01002074.1 coordinate 682,113, forward strand.
CTCAGAGACAGAAAGGGCAGCAAAAAACAAGATAGCCCCTCCAAAATAAAATAAAATAAGGATAAAGATTCATGAGATCAAGAAAGCAATGGATTGCAGAGGAAGTTTCTGAACTCTAAGTTGTGTCCAGTGTGAAAAGCTGGAGATGCTGGTGTGATGCTCTTGCCCAGGGCTGCTGCCAGAGAATGGGACAGTTTCTGAATTTGGCAATAAACTGCTTCCCAAAGGCCACAAAACCATTTATCAGAAAGCTATTGACAGAAATATTCTTGCTGAAAAATATATACTGTTTCTACTGGAGTAATTCTGCTGGCACACTATTTCTACAGGAGTTACTCTGTTACTAGTACACTAGTAATACTATTGCCACAGGAGCACATAACATGGGAAATGCGCCTTAATAGGCACAAGGCCTTGTGTTTCATCCAACCTTACAAAAATTATACACATACATAATGCACATGTGCTGTGTCCAGCACTAACCCACTGTGGCATTCATCTGTCAGACAGCTCAGTCAAACCCAAACACTGTCTGAATGTCAGACAATTAAAATCACGTTGTCCCAGGGACAACCTCAACATAAAAATCACTGTATGTACAAGATAAGCACATCAACAGAGCATTTGCTTTGTCCTCCTCATGGTGTGGAACATGGCTTATGGGAGTGGAGTATGACCTGCATGGCGTCATGATGTGAAAACAAAACCAGACACTTGTTACATCATCATCTTCCTCTCTGCTCCCCGGATGGGTCAGCAAAACTTTTCCAGAACCTTTTTTTAGTCAGGCAGGTGCATTCAAGGGAGGAATATTCAGCTAGAAGACTTTCTGATTAATCAGTCACTGGCTTGTGCTGCTTCTGGGACAGCACACCAGGGCACCATATTTCACCTGGGGCTGAAGAAGAACCAATAACTGTGTCTCCTGTGTTTAATATATGTTTTCCAAAACGTAAAAATTCACTTTCAAAAAAGGGTCTTGGTTTCACACAGAAATGTTTATTTTCATCCTTTTTTCTCCAACCAGTTTTTCTCCAGAAGATGCATTCTCTTATACCTCTACTATGCAACAAGGTGCTTTTTTTTTTTACCAAGTCACCAAATCAAGATGTGTCAATGGCATTTAATTATAAGTCATTTAAAGACCTGAACAGAAAGTAACATTAATTTTCAAAAATATCTTGTAACACATAGAAAATTATAATAGTTTCTGAATTGTCTATCAAAAACAACTCGCATATTTAAACTTTAGATTGTAATATTAAATATGAAAAAACTATAGGTAAATGCAATGACTTGAGAACCTAAACCAGAATATTAAATTTAATCACAGAACCTCTTGCAGTTGCCAAGATAAAAGTCGATGATGATCAGTACGTCTACATTAAACTCTGACAGTATAACAACATAACATTTATGTTGGATAATAACTGTGTAAGAGAGGAACAAGACTTATTTTTCTAAGTCACAGATATAAAATTACAACATCATTTGTGCATTTCTACATAGAGACTATGAGATAAAAATATAACATTGGGTGACTCTGTATTTATCAACAATATTAATCAGAGGAAAAAAAAAGGGCACAGTTTCTTTGTCACCAACCTAACCTTCTTCATCAAAAGTCTGCAACATATAAGAAAATAACACAAAAATTAACACAAAATAAACACAAAAATTAATCTGTCTTATCAACCTCATTCATTTTAATATGGAGCTCTAAGAATAAAATCAGAGCATGCTCAGAAAACACCAACAATACAACATAATTCTTTGTAAATAGACAGCACAACTAAAAGTTCCAATGAAAAATTTCAGTTAAAACTTATTAACCAAATGTTTTGAATGAATTAGGTGTGAATAATAAACACAAACCCAAGCCTGTGCATGTTACATATTTCTGATTCCAAACCAGAAAAATACGTAGTCAGTTTTAATTTAAATACTTGATCCGTCCAGTCACTGCAGATTAAGTCCAGCATCATTGTGTGTCTTAATTCAATTTTGGATTTGAACATACATTTTTCTGAAATTAATTAGGAGGATATTTTGAAAGGTAACAATGAACATTAACTAAGTAACTTCAGCTTTGAAAATCTCATGAATGATAAGTATATGCAATTTATTGCTGTATAAAGATATGATAGCAAACCTAAAATTATGTGTGTCTTTCAGGGTGGGTTGTTTTTTTTTAAGTATTCTTGATCTAATATTGAAATCTGTTAAGTCTGAAACGGCATTAAATCCTTTTGAAAGCATCTTCATTTTCAATATTTAAAGCAGTTGAGCACTCCAGCTCTGATCTAACAAAACAGTTAAGAACATAAGTATTTGACTGCAGATTTAAGCACATGCATATTTTCAGGATTAGGGGTTTAATCTGTCATTTTTCCTCATGGTCTGTTTAACCGAGAATATATATATGTATTTTTCTAACTGGAAACCACTAACTGATTAAAGGATTTAGAAGAGGATGCGCTAGCAAGGGGAAGGATTGTTTTTCTGGGTTTTTGTTTTAAGAAAGACAGAAAAAAGAAGCAATAAGTTAGATTTTGATGAACTGATTTCCCCCCTCCTGCTTTCTAGTGTGGGAGGGTTTTCTTCAGGAATCTTCAACACTTTTCTCTTTCCTATTGATTTATTTTTTTCCCCCCACTTAGCCAGTTCCCCAGCTAGAGGAAACACCACCCATTCCTTTCTTCTCCCTCTTTAAACACCCTTTCTCCAGTTGCTTCTCCAACAGGCTGGTCGCTGCCCATGAGCTCTCCTGCCCTGCCCTCACCGCCGTGTCCTCCTCACCATGTCCTGCCTCAGCCACCCAGAGCCTCTGCTCTCACCACCACCCCCTTTGCTCTCCACGGCTAGGAACGGTTCCTATTCTCATCCTGTGGGCTTCTGCTTTCTCCTTTTTTGAGGCCAGCAAGATTTTTACTCTTTCTTTCCAAGCTGATGTCTCAAAATCCCCCTTTTACTATTCCTTCTGTTCTTATATTTGCCTCTTCCTCTTCTTGTTTCTTTACCTTGAGTTGAAGCAATTTTAATCTTCATTCACTTCTGACTGAAGACCTTTCCCTTCTTGCTTGTTTTAGCCTGTCTCAGCCACTTGACCAAGACTTAACAATGAACTCCTTCTATCTTTTAATCTTCAAATTCCCCTTCTCTGAGCAACAACTCTCCTCACCTGCCATCCTGCCACACCTCTTCTGACATCCAGCCAATTACCCTCTCTAGCTCCCCTTATACGCTAACCTTCCACAGACTTTTCCTACATGGACAGACACAACTTCTCCATGTCCTCAGAAAGCTCTCCACTTCCACTACCTTCCTGCTGTCCTGTCCACTTTTGACTCCACACAGTGAACTGTACACAACTATCTTGGCAGCAACGTGGCGGCGGTAATACAAAGCTTAGCACAAAGTGAAAAACTTACCCAAAAGCAGGGTGAACAGTCTGGCATTTCACCCACCCTGATCTCCTCACAGTCAATGTCCTCTTCCTGGACAAACAAGGACATCACGTCTTGTTTAAAGTCCTTGCCCTCACCAGCCTAAACCTATCTCCTTTAGAAAAGTCGTTCACCCGCTGTGTTTTTCACAAGTACGTCTTCACATGGCTCGGACTATTCCCTGTCTTGAGTTCACCTTTCTGGCAGAGTGCCTGCTTGGCTTCTCTGAGAAGAGTCTTAATGAACTGAAAACACAAAAAGGGAGTACACAAGTGCAAAAACAGATAGGAAAGGCAGGAGGAGGATAAAAGCATAGCCTGGGCACTCTGGCACAAAAACAGGAAGGCAAAAGCCCAGCTGGAGCTAGCAAGGGACATGAAGGTTAAAAAGAAATTCTACCAGAATGCTGTTTGCAAGAGGAAGGTCAGGAAAAATGTGAGTCTGTTGATGGATGTGGAACAGATATGCAATGGGCATCAGAGAACAGGCTGAAGCACTCAGTGTCCTTTCTCACAAGTCTTTGTAGACAAAGCCTGATCTCAAGTCTCAGCAAGCATGAACCCCATTCAGAAAACAGATGGCCAGCCAAGAGGAAAGTAGCAATAGGTTAGAGACTACTTAGAGAAGCCAGATATGTTCAGATCCATCAGGCCAGGTTTCACCCAAGGTTCTGACAGTGTTGACTGATTTGGTTGTGAAGCTGTTGTCATTCAGCTGTGAAAAATCAAGGTCATAGGGGAAGGTCCCTGATGACTAGAAAAAGGCTAATATTATGCTTGTCTTTAAGGAGGGCAAGAGAGAGGACCCACAATTAGTGGATCCATCTCATCTCAGCCCCTGGAAAGTCACCTGGCAAACATCCTTTTGTAATCCATATTTAAAGACCGACAGAAGGAGAAGGCTAGCAGAAGCAGCCAGCACAGATTTTTTAAGGGCAGAATATGCTCAACCCAGCTTATTCTCTTCTACGAAGAAAGAGTCTGAAGGGAGAGTGGTAGATGTAAAATATATTTAGACTTCTGACACCGTCTCCCATAGCAGTCTCCTTCTCAAGTTAACGAAACACAGGTGGGACAAACTGATCAGCTGCAAGTTAGCTGGACCACCAGGCTCAAAAAGTAGTGGTCAATGGCTTGACATGCCATTGGTAGCCAGCAACAAGCCAGGTACGACAGGGACATGTACCCTTGACTATCTTCATCCATGGCCTGTGCTGAGACAGAAGAAACCATAGGCAGGCTTGCAGGTAATGCCAGGTTGCAGGGAGACACAGGAGTAGAAGGACAGAAGAGCCACTGTGTCCTCAGCTTCCCTACTATCCAGTGCCTGGGAAGGCTGTCTCCACAAACACAAGGGAAAAAAAATGTAGGCAGTATTTCTAATCAACTGTCTTACTAAAGTGGAGCGGATTCACATAGCACTCTCAGAAAAAAGCCTGTTTTTCCTTGTGTTTTGTGCTCATGAGCCAAGCTGGCAGATGTAGGTCTTGTAAGTTCAGGTGATAAAGCAGACCCCGAGAGACGCTGAGTTTCAGTAGGTTAGAAATCATTAATGTTTCTATTACTTGTTTGATTAGATGATTAAAATTTCGCACCAAACATGTTTGCAGAGATGCTAACTCTGAAAAAGAGGATTCCTCTGAGATAGAAGGTTTATGTTTTGTTTTGTTTGGGGTTGTTCCGTTTTGCTGTTCAAGGTGAACTTGATCGCTCTTTTTCATTAGTTACTGTGCTTTCTTGGTTTAATCCAGTGGGTTTTTTCTCCCTACAGCTGCGTCTTGTTTTCCTTGCTTGTTTTTGCTCCTCATAGAAGATACAGTAAATTTAATAGCTCTGTGAGTCTTAAGCATATTGCTATTGCTGTGACTGCATTATCATGAACATTTAATGATAACGTATTCTCAGTATTTTGTTAGCCAAACATGCAACTGGTTTTAACTTGCAATAACTGCACAAGCCCATTAAGAGCTGCTTCCCGTTATGCTACCATATTACTTTACAGGTTCCAAGTTCTTTAGTGGAATAAGAAGTTTAATTGCCCCTCGATTTCAGGAAAGACAGTGCCTAACATCTTGCATTAGATTCCTGCCTCATGTTTTGTCACTTCACTCTCTGCCTATATAACCTTTCTTGCAGTTAAAATTCCTTTCCTGCAGATAAATTCTGTCATGTGGAATGGCAGAAATAAAAATAAATATATTTAATGAAGTGTAACTTGAAGAACAAGGCAAATTAAACAAGAAAATGACTCGTATGGAGTGCTTCTACACTGGCTACGTAAGACTCTGCAAAATGGGAACAAGCGTTTTCTGACAGACCTCAGTTACACTGAAAATCTGCAGGAAATTTCCCTGGCAATGTGATGACACACCCCCACACACTAGTCCCCATCTTCAGAAAGATCAGATCTTTACTCCACAAGATTTCTGGCCATTACGCAGAAAGAGAAATACTGAAATTCATTGTTGCAGTGCTGTGATGAAAACCTATGGCATAAGATGTATTTATGGTCTCAGTGAGTCTGTCCAAGCCAGGGAGATGTGCGAGTCTGAATATGTGGTGCATTTTCATGGAGAAATACCACAACTCACCCAAAAGTCATTCCATATGTTAAATACATACATGGCCCCACTAACCAAACTTTTTCCTAAAGACTTTACCTTCCTATCTGGTTAACACCTGGAGTTCATAGGACCTTCTCCAGGTGTGGCAAGAGTACAGTTTTGCAAGGCTCACGTGCCCTCATTATCTATCTATCCCTGCTCTCTGTCTCGTGGTCCTGTCATGGCTGGTACTTATCAGAACAGTCAGTAAGCCAGAAATAACACTGAGAAAATAAAATACCCACTTTTTGCTGCATTACTGCATTACCGTTCTGCCACTTTTTAGTGAGGTGAGTCAGTTGAGAGCTGGAGTCATTGGAGGCTGAGGTACGTCAAGGTCTGTGACGGGATACACAGCGAGAAGCAGGAGGGTAAAACCATGCGCATGGTCAGTTCTCAATACCTTGGCTCATAAAACCATACTTTAAATTGGGCTTTCTGTCACTCCCTCCCCAAAACCAAACCCTTTAACTTTCCATTCCTCTCTACAAAACTGGCTTCCAGTGTTATCTGATTATATTGTCCAGCGGATTTTTCCGTGAGATAAATAGCATAAATGCTTGTTACATTTGTATTATTTTCCTTTCCATAACAAGAAATAGACAGGCTTACTGGACCTGTAAGAAAAAGCTGTACATAGTTTCTGCAGGCCAAGAGAATATCAGAAACATCCCCATGAAAAAGTGAGTCTGGTAGTCCAAAATGTTGGCAGTTTCTAACTTCTGAACAGCTTCTCAAGCAAATGCAGAGTTCTTTGATTTTAATACAACTTGCTAACTCCGAAGTTGCAATACGCAGAGCTGGGAACTGTATTCTTAGTTAACATTGTATAACATTTCCCATCATAAGATCATGTTTTAAATTGTTTATAGCACACAGTCTAATTGTTTTCATAGAAAATTTCCATTGTGTAGTTTTTAAGAATGAAGTTAGGGCACATACGGTGTTTTGTTTATTTTGTTTATTTGTTTAAGTAACAAAATCGCAACTTTTACCATTAAGATGTTTGAGCTTTTCCACCTTCGCATGCCAGAGCTGAAATACAAGGTGCAGTGAAAGATGTATGATTTTCAAGGCTCAGACTATTGTATTCTTTTATGTGGAAATACATTGAATCCACCTAAAATTTTAAGCTGTTAAAGGAAGCCTGTTACATACCATCTACAAAACTGGTCACAGGATCCCCCTTCCACACGCTCCGTCTTCATGGTGTTCCACGTGAACTGTGGTTCAGCACCAAAAATCAGCGCTGGCAAATTTGTATATTTGTCATACCTGTAACAATTGTATGGCATCAGCCGCCTCCTTGCCTGAGAGCAGAAAATGGTCCAAGTACAAAGGTGAGAATCGACTACAAAGGAAGGAGAGCTGTCAGCCACAGCAGAGGTGTAAAGAAGACCATGAGCAAAGCCAGAGGAGAGGGACCAGGGAGTGGGAGAGGCAAGGATGGTGAAAAACTAACCACTGGAAAACATGGGATCCCAGGCCTGGACAGAGAGCCCACGGTTGTCGGGCCTTTGCTTTCCAGTAAGTACACAGAAAAATTCTGTGCCTGTTTTTTAGGTGGCTGGTTGACAGGGGACAACTACTTTCTGTGGTATCCGTTATGCCATTAATTCAAGTGAGAGGTCTCTGCCAGGATATACTGGTTTTAGCCTTCCTCACAGACACTTGTATATCAGTCCATCCTATGCAACGCCAGTATTTTCCCTAGCTGTTAGTGTGAAGAGTTGATCTTTATTTTTTTAAAGTAACTTATGTTAAGCAAAGCCATAATAAAAGAGCAAACCAAGTACTTAGAAACAAGAAGATTCCTGAGTTAATGTTATTCGAGCAAATGTAATTTTTATGTCCTTGAGCAATGCTAGACAAGTTGCTCAAATCAGATTTTCGAGACATATTCACTAATTGGGCATTTCTCATTGTCTGCATGCTTTTTTTCTCAAAGCAACTCAAGAGAGATACAATAATTCACAGCAGTGGAAGCTGTTCGTTGAATACATCAAGTTCTATTAAAAAAACCTAAGTACCCTAATGCACTGTTTTCCCAACATCCAAGTTTTCACCCAAACTTAACAGTCTAATTAACACACAAAAAAATACGTATAGCAGTTTTCAGGCTAGTCCGGTCCGTGTATAAATTTCAGAGATCTCTAAAACCACATCCAAAAAAAGTTACTGGTTATCTTCCTGAGGTAGGAAATTTCTGAACATAGAAGTTATAAAAGCAAGATTATTGTAAGCATATTTACAGTAACATTCCTAACATCTCTCTATTCTATTATTTTACTATAACCTACATATTAAGCTTTTAAAATATTTTTTCCAATTCCATTGGTAAGACACTGTCAAGCAAACAGTATATAGGAGGGTCAGTCAGAAAGAAATGGGCGATTCTGAGGAGTAGGCTTGAGTGCAGCAATAATGATGAAGGAGGCTCGATGCCAGGGGAGATCTCTTCCAGCCATGCAGATGACAGACGGTCAGCATGACAGTCAGCATGCATGACAAGCTCTTTTGTGGGAATATTACCTTTCTATTTAAAAGCAGAGAAAGAAATATCTATTTCTAAGTCAGTTACAGAACTTAACTAGATATAGGTACTAAAACATCAGCTTACTTTAAAAAGTGAGCTACCCAACAAAAAAAAAATTAAGGGCTGCTGCAGTATTTGTGGTCTGAAAGATTTTAGTGCCAGCACTGAATGTTCTAAACTACAGACCTTTTCAAGAAGGAAACAACGGGAATACACTTCAAAACTTAATTAGAGTGAATCATACCTCCAGCTCCCCACAGACCCTACCAGTCTACATCAAAATTAAGGATTTATGAAAATATCTTAAGGAGTTACTGATTTCAAAAGAAAGACGAAGTATCTTTTTATTTTCAGAATATTTTATAGAAGCTAATTTGAACAGGAGAGTATTTTCCATCTAAGAGATTAAAATGTAACAGTTAAATCTGGTAGTTTCCAAATTAATACAAAAAACTCAGTTTCCTCTTGCAGTTCAGTCTCATTAAAATCCTTTAACAGATCTATAAATTAAAAAATCATTGTGGTGCATTCTTATGATAAACATACCTTTGTAAAAATAGCCTTAGATTCCTATTTTGTATACAGTTAAAGAAAATAAATTAACTCTTGGGTAACATTGCTGAAACATAAGCAGTATGAATGGTGCTGGAGCATAATTAGGTTTGCATAAACCCTCTCCTCCAAACACACGTATACTACACTATTTAGGGCTAGATCTGAAAACCGTAATTAAACAGTCAGAAAACCCCTGGAAAAGTAACAAAATAACCAGCCGCATAAAAGTCATGGGGAGAAAACAAACAAACAAGCCTCCAGTTGATCGTTAGGGCTTCTTAATGAATTCTGGTAATTCCAGCAAGTTACAGAAACCAGGAAGGACCCGAGCCAGGGGCTCTGCTCCTTTCAAACTTTAACAACTCTATTACGCTTCTAAAAAACAAATCACCGCTGAGGAGTTGCTTAGCTTACCGAAATACGCTTTCCTCCCGTATGCATTCTTGTCAGCTAAATCTATAGCTAATAATTCCTCTCTGCCTGCTTGTTTATCCTGACTGAAATACAAGGAGAAATACAATTCCCAAAGCTCCTGCTAAGTCCCTTTGCCAGCCTCAAAAGGATTTTCAGGGCCCGGGAGTCGACAGTCGGGCTAGAAGGCGGCATCCATCCAGCAAGGCATGTTCTCCTGCCTCATCATCTTTTACAGTGACAGCTGTCACAGGGCTGGTGGAGCCGCCAGATTTGCAGAGAACTGATCAACTCCAGCTTGCTCGGAGCTGAAAGCATCTCTGCAGCCAACCACACCGGCAAGCCGGACAAAGCCGCTACACCTGCGATGAATTTCGGACTGAAAACAAGCCTTATTTAAAGGACAGACTGGAGGCCACCTCTCCTTCAATGTATTTATCCATCTCCCCCTGTTCCCGTCGCGCCACTCATGCAGTATGAAGCAGGTGGAAATTATTCACGGTTCCCTGCTGGGGATTCCCTCGGCAAATGTAACAGCGGATTAGCCAGTTCGTGAGTCGTCTTCCCTGCGGCTCCCTGGGCCGAGGAGCACAGCTAGCGGACATTCTGCCAAAATACGCCTGGTGTCAGCTTACAGCTCTTGAGGGAGGCTTCCTAATTGCCATAAATTAGCTGCTATTACCTGGTTTACAGCGGAGAATCAAGGAACTTTCGACTCGTCGGCTCTCATTTTGCCCTCGCCTAGACACTGCAAAGGAGACCTTGGCTTTGCCAGGTGTCCTCCAACAGCTGGCCGAGTCGGCAAGGAGGGGAGCGCCTTTCTCCCCCCCAGGTATAGGGGGAGGACGGGGTGAGGAGGGGCATGAAACCAGGATCACAGACGTGTTATCACCCCTGCTTTGAATCATCTCACTGCTGTGGCACTGATAGACCTTGCGTTGCTGCCAATCTGAATCTACTCGGCATTTTCTGTTTGCATGCGGGGCCACGAGCACCCTCAGGCCACAGCTTTGGTCAGCCATCTTTAACAACGTTGTGCACATCCAAAATGGCAGGAAAAATATAGCCAGCAAAAATCTTCATATAAATATAGCAGGGAAAACAAAAATCCTACGTGTAAATATGCACATGACCGAATTCTGCCCTTTGTCTCACACCCATACAACTGAAATGAAATAAAAGCCCAGTTTCAGCCCTGAAATGTACAAACATTGATGGAAGTACAACTCGTATTTACACCCAGGCTCAAGCTGATTAGCACTGGAGCTGTGTAAGTATAATCCAGCACTGCATCAAAAACTACTTTTACATGCTCTGCATAATTTTAAGGCAAATATGTGTCTTCGTGGCTTGGAGAAATGTAGGTAATCGAGTCCATCTCTTTGGTATGGACTTGACTGCAGCTCCTGCAGGTCTACAGAAAACCACTGTTTCTACATCTGTAATCTGTAGAGCTGCATGAAACTAATATTTGCAGGTTCTTACTGCTTACTCTGTTCATAGAGAAATCTGTTTTTCAGGGGAACCATCATCTAGGAGCTCTTGTTGATTTTAAGCACTGGTTAGCATTTCTGGAAAAACTTCTTAGATAGTGGGCTTCACTCTACTGTTTAGGTAGTCAGACCATCAGCTCCTTTCCCCCGTGTTTGTGCAAATCTTCCTCCAGGAACCATTTAAAATAATAATAATAACACCAAAACCAACCAACAAAACCCAAGCAGGACACGGTAAGTAAGTGAAAAACAATTTAGGGATTACATTTGCAGGATATACAGGGACACTAGAGATTTTTGTTGTGTGTTTCACTGGCTGTTCACCAACCTACCAATCTCCAACCCCACAAAAAAAAAGGCCAAAATCTGAGGGCAGTACGGTATTAAGGTTGCCTGTCTCCTTGGCTGTTTTCAGAAATGAAAGTGGTTACTCACAGAAGACACACAAGAGTAGTTATGGGTAGCTTTCCACAGTAGAAAAGAGATATTTTCCTACCTACTTCTTTCAGCTACCTGTAGTCATAGAAGTAACTTTGATGCCTCCAGCTTGAGAAGGGACCCAGAGCTAGATTTGCCACCTGTGTCAAGTGGCCCCATACCAGCAGGGCCAGACCCTGCTGCTGCCCTTCATCCCTGCAGAAGCAGTCTGTACATTGTGTCGATTCCCAAAGACCCCAACCCATACGTAACCCTTAGCATGAAAAACAAAACAAAACAAAACAAAACAAAACAACCGCACCACAAAAAAAACACCCACAAACAAACAAACAAACAAACAAAACCCACCTAACAAAAAAACCCAAACAAAGGCACAAACACAAAAAAAAAATTAACAAGCGGAAACTGAGCACAGGAGCCACTTTTTATCAGTCTTTTCTAGCTGGAGAATCAATGGCTTCCCATGAAAAGTCAGAGAAAAGTCACGAAGAACTTTTGGTGGTGATGCTATTCTGATCTCTTGTAGCCTGAGTGACTGAAAGGGGCTAAGGATACACTTTCAAGATTTTTATAGAAAGATATAATTATGGCATAAAGCTAGTATTGTTATCTTATAATCTTCCATTAGGTAGTTCTGAATGCACTGTACTGTGACTTTAAATAGCATAGAAATATCTATTACTATAATATAGAATGCTAATAAATAATTCCTATGACAGAAGAGCCTGTGTATTTGTGAAACAAATGTGAAAGCAGTGAAAAACTTCATTTTCCTAAATCAACTCTGATTTCCAGAATTTTATACTGAACTTTTTTATCATTATGTTTGAATAATATTGGGGTTTAAGTATCTAATACACTACTTTAGATTAGGTTTATCAAGTATCTAATAAAGCAGAATGTTCTCATCCCCTTTGTCTTCTGGGTGTGGACTCTTTTACTACAGTGTAGGATCTTTTTGTTTTAATGCTGCTCTGCAGTGGATTGCCAGCTCGTTAATTTTTCTGCTATAACACCCAAATCCCTTTGCTGATCAGTGTGCTGGATGATTGATTCCCTGCTCCCAGACTAATTTTTTACATTGGACTGCATTTACCATCTGGTAGATAAATCACCCAAAACACTCAAATTTGGAGTCTGGTTCCAGTGATCCTCTTTGTTTGCTCAGCCAGCAGCATGAATATCACTTGCAAATGCGGAGGTTGTGTTCTCTCACCTGGATAACTTGTCTATGTTACAGACAGAGGGTTTAATAAAGAGCATAGGGATAATAATAAGCCTATTCTCACTTTAAAAAAAAAAAAAAAAAAAGAACAATAGGCAGCTGTTCTTTGTGTTTTCTAGCCAAATTTTTTGTTTCATCCCTACCATAGCCACTAGTTTCTGACGTGAAAAAGAGTATTTCTTACAGCTCAGAACCAATTTTGCACGTTTTAAATGTATATAACTATTTTCACAAATACATTCTTTGTAGGTGTAAACATCTAAGCAAGCAAAGAAAAGGACATCCTTTGCAGTTAGACACAGAAAAAATACAATGAAATAAACTGCCTTCCCAACCCATGTTTTATATGAGAAAAAATGTCTATAAGCTCAATAGGAGCCTGCCTATTTTATTTTCACTTTTATAACCTCGAAATGATACTTCCATAAAATTATACTTCCAATCAGGGCAGGGAAAAAGCAACTCTGCCTCTCAGAATTGTCTAGGCAAACTTCTGTGAAAGATGGAAAATTAAGGAAAAGCTGCCGGAGGGATATGGTGCTTTAGGAAGGTAACAGTCCATCTCCCCACCACTACCCATGGCAGTATCGCTCGGGGGGGGTCCATCCTCTGCTGCTGTCGTCTGCCCCAGAGAGCCCAATCGGCACAACACACTGACCTCTGCCTCTCCCAGGGGGATCAGATAAAGGCAACACACAATCAGAGTCAATACTAATTAGCAAAATGTAAACATTTAATTAGATGAATGCTTCCCTGAGTTTTAAAGCAACAAACTGCTAACCAGCCACAGTTTTTAATCGCACTTTCTATGGAAATACCTCTTGGAAACACTGTTTTGAGATGTCTCCATCAACCAGCTACAGACTTTATAACTTGGTCTTGTGTTTTATGGAGAACTTAGGGATTAAAACTTACGTTTTCAAAAGCACTCATTTTGAATGCCTACTCTACTTGGGGCATTTTCTGCACTGACACCTTCAGCTAGCGCAGATCTCGAGCTTTTACATTGCATTTGTGAAGGTTCTTGTCTGTACTAAAATTTTAGAGGAAATATGTCAACGTCTGCAAATGATATTTATCTAATCACTCATTCTTTGTAGTCATAATGTGAAACCATATGTGAAACAGTCTCTGAATAGGAGAACAAGTAAAAATCTCGTAAGTTGCAACACTGCAGGTTAAGGTGTATGCTGCAGATTTAAGCAAGGGAGCACTTTCTTACCTGCTGCTGAAATGTGTGTTTATAGAAGGTTTTTTTCTATAGTCGTACAAAAGGAGATGTGATAGCATGATTTCATTGTGGGCTGTGTGTTTCTTCTTCCATCATCATATACAGTGTGCACATGAGTTAGTAACTGAGATCAGTTAAGTGCTTCTTAAAGCAGGACTTTTTGGTCAGTAGTAGGTGAACACTAAAATGTGTCAAACTCCTGAAACTGGATGAAAACATGCTAGCCTGTGAAATAAACAGGGCTGGATCTGGGGTGAAGCAACTGGAGCTCCTAAAGTTGAGCATACGATGTTCATCTTGAACACGCTACAGTCATCAAGGGCAAATTAACCAGAGCTTGCAGACCCAGCTCTCTGGTTCACCTCGCCACCCCCATTCCTCCATCTGCTTCCACATTGATCCTGTGAGACGGGTGTGAGGCAGAAGGCACAGGAGATGCCCCAGGGCCTTTCCTCGAGGAATCCGGCTGTCGCCTGCCAGCAAGCCAGGCAGCTGGGATGAGGCTGCCGACGAAGGCTTTGCGGCCAGGCAGAGCCAGATTTCAGGAGGTTTTGGCCTCCAGACCAGAACTGAGAAGAACCATTTCATGTCCTGAGCACCCTTTTGTCTGTCTGCCAAGAACATCGTACCTGTCCTCTTCTCCAGCGGCGCCCCACGGGATGCTCTATGCATCTTATGAAAGCACAGAGAGTTTTGCACCTATTTATGACATACAAGAAAATGGTGAGGTCTCAGCCTGGTAGAAATGGGCTAGGGGAGGAGCTGGCAGCTACCAAGAGTAGCAGGTTCCTTCAGAAAAATTACTGACAGTTCTGTCTTGTTCCCTATTTTCTTCCCTTTCGTTTTCACATGTTTTCCTGCTGGTCTTAATTAACACTATTTTTGAAGCACGGATGAGGATCCTGCCAGCTTGCACACGGTTATATAATGTGAGTGTTTCAAGACTGTAATTGTAACTAAATTTATTTTTTTTCTAATACTTCAAAAGAGAGGTATTAGAAGGATTTAATTTTATTTTGAATCAGATCCTTTAAACATTGTTGCTGTAACACATAATCTATTATCAGAAAAGTCCTGTCTTTTCAGTCCTTAGAAATTGTCTACTATAATGAGAATTTAAATTAACCTAAAATAAATCCCGATTTGCTAGTCGAACACCGCCTCCTCACAAACCACATTATGATCAATGAGGCAGTTTTAGAGCAACTTAAAAAAATTGAGCATTGATATCAGTGCAACATTAAATTGCTCTCTTAAAGAGAGACATTCATATCAGCAATATATATGCAAATGCACTCAGAGCCTGGTCAGTCTCCCAGCTCCCACCCAGGCAGATCTGGGGATTGCAACTGGGCCAGCAAGAACAGAAGTCTTCTAGGCATTCTTCTAGACATGTCTTGTAGGTAGTCTTCTAGCAAAGAGATCCACTGGCTTCTTGATCCCCACGCCAAATAACACAGAAGTTTCCTGGTAAGAATCCTTAAGGGAAAAAACTGACCTGACGTTTTGATTTTTAAAAATAAACAAATAAATAAATTTGAGAACACATGAGCCAGAAATCCCAACTATTTAAACAACTAATGGCACCACTACATATCTACCTAATAATACAAGATAAAGCAATTCTCCTCTCAGATCCCCTTGAAGTCATCTGTGAATTAAACTAGAACTAAAGATGCACTGTAGCTGTTCATCAAGACAAAGGGACAGATTTAAGGTTCACCAGGAAAATTTAATTCCATCAGATCACAATTTTGATGGCTAAACTTACTCCCAACCAGATTTTGTCTGCATCTTCTTATCCTTTTTTGGAACAAAAATACCGCACAAAGACAACCCATTTTGCCAAGAAATGGTTTAATAAAATGAAATTTACTATGGATTGATTTAATCAAACAAGCCCTTCTCTACACACTTAGGAGCTCCACAAAATACAACTCCACCCTCTTGCACTCTTTCCCTTTTTCTTCCTGTATTTCTCTGTATTTATGAATTGCTAGAATTTCAAGATGATCTACACATAAACTACAGCAATTAGATTAGAGAGGGCTATTTAGTTTACAACACATCATTTAATTCTAATCTTATTATCTAAAGCTATTCTTGGGATAGAACCATTTTTGGTAAGAATAATTTACAATGAACTTCCTTGGTCTTCAGCTCTATTGAATAGTACAGACTGCTTTAAAAAAAGACAGGCTTTCACCTCAAAAACACCAAAACGTCCTCCATCTCCACTTTCATGCTACAGCATCTGTAGGAACTTATCAATGGGGATACACAGTAGTCTAGACCCAGAAGAACAGATTTTTTTTTTTGCACACCCTGCTACTCAGTATTTTTTCTTCCCCAAATGTTACAGCTACACTTATTCTGGGAACCACTGCCACTACCTGCTTTGTGGACACTCGCCAAAGTCTGACCGCAGGCTGGAAAAGTCACAAGCACTTTCAGCTGAGGGATCAATGGTGGAACGTGGTCATCTCTTCATAGGAAAATGGTAAATTGAGCTTCCTGTCAATATCTGGGATTCTCTGCTGTCGTACTTCTCTACTTAAGGAACTTGACCACAGATTCTTTTTTTTCAAGTCCAAATAAATATTCACTCTAACCTTTATCCAGTCTACTGCAAACTCTAGAAGAAAACCAGCAGGCTGTAAGTACAAAATCCTTATCCTTACATCAATACCAAAAAAGGGCCAGACCACTCTTATTAAACACACTTCTTGTTTTCCTTTTAACAAGAATAATCAGAGAGGTTTTGGTACCAAAATAATGCTTTCTTGGCAATATTTTCCACAACAAACATAGCTCCTCTTTTCCCCTTTTCAAAAAATGATGAAGAAATGGGACTCAATCCAGTCCCTTTAGGCAAGCCTCAATTGCTCCATCACACTACCAGTTCCCACTAGTGACAATGATGGAGTGACACCTGTTAGGAGATTATTTACTGCTATTCTGACAC
This sequence comes from Pampusana beccarii, assembly GCA_013399365.1. NCBI lineage: Eukaryota > Metazoa > Chordata > Aves > Columbiformes > Columbidae > Pampusana > Pampusana beccarii. The sequence continues at coordinate 699,015 of VWYH01002074.1, forward strand.
TTTCAATTTTATTTCATTACCTTTTGGCTCTTTAATCAGCATGAGAATCTGTACTGCAAGGACATTTCATGTATAGGTAATTACACTAAAGGGAAACAAATATGTGCATGTTACTGTCTGAGTTTTAATTTCTCTTTTTAATCATTGTTCTTACTTTTTACTCATAGTTGATTTATATTAATGCCTTACGATAGTTTCTCAAATTGAAATGTAACCTCACTGAGTCCAGATCATTTACTTCAGAAGCTCGATCAGCACAAACACCTATCACGGTTTATTTGTCTTGACTGTTACAACTCATTTATGGGAACGTAAGTCATAGTATCTCAGATAAAATAACGAATTACTCTAGTCCCATCTAGCATTTCAGATCAAGTTTATCCATGCAAAGATAAAAAGATGTGTACTTCTCAAAACAGTTAGGGTAGTTTACCTGAACCTCTACCTCTCTTTCATCCTCTGCCTTTACATTCTTGCCAACGTGGCTTTGTATCTGTAGCACAAATTGGTTTGGCCTTGTGTAACTTGGAATGATATACCAAAAACAAAAACAAAAACCAAACCCTCCTCCACTTAATCTTCACAAAAACCACAAAAGGTATGTCTGTTCCAGCTGATAAGCATGGATGAAGGCCAGTCTTGAGGCCACATCTCATTCTGTTTCAGAGTCCCCATTGAGCCCAAGCAGAAACTAAGGCAAACCTCCAGAGACTGGCAGTGCCTGAGGTTTATAGCCTCACAAATTCGTGTTCACCTCTGCCACGTGGATTGGGCACAGGCAGGGCCAAGGGAGCTCCAGGCTTGTGTTCAGCTCTTCCCTGTTACAGCAGGGACAGTCTGGACCCAAGCTTCAGACAACACACAAGCCTAGAGTGAGAAAGGGTGTATATAAAACTCATTTTGGCCAACCCACTCATAAACTCAAGTCTTCACCTCACAGTATAGATGTAGTAGACGGGAGTAGCTTTAGAACTCTTCCTATCCCAAGGAAAAAGGTGAAGTTTTCAGCTACAATAACTCATACGTAATGGGTAGCTTGCCTTAAAGTAGCGAAAGTTCATCCTGGCTTGAACCCTAAAACTGTAATTTGCCAATAAATACAGATAGCATTTTTGAAAGCGTATTTTCTCCTCAATGCTGATATATCTTAGATGCCTCTGAGAAATAAACCCTTGCAAAGGTGACTGAATTATTGTCATTCAAGGAAACTGTTTCCTTAGGCATTCAGAGCTTGTGCCCCAAATGTTGTGTTTCTAACCCAACCATATTCTTGTTCATTTAGGTTTTTAGCACTTTAAAAATTCTCCTTATCTCACTCTGCCACTGTCAAACTCTTTTGGAAGGAAGGAGAGTTAGCAAAAGCAAGCACAATGCTCAAGCAGAGATGGTTTCCTGATGATGCAAGGTATTCCAAACACTCTCCTGCTTTGGTTTGGCCGCCGTGACCTCAGATTTTGCCATTCTCCACCATCCCCACCAGCTGTCAAGCACTGAACAAGAGCGCACTACTGCTAACCTGCACACAGAATGAAGAAGATATGTTCTTCATTTCTAGTCCTTGGACGTAGCAGGTACAGACACATTACATACACCACACCAAAGTGCTACACAGATAAGGCTTGAGCAGGTAATATTTTTCTGGAAATGTGCCTGCTATGCCTCTTCTGCTAGCAATGGTATCCAGCCGCTGTAGGCTTAGGGATCCCTGACACAGGGTCTGGAGAACAGACCTGGTGGCATCTAACAAAGTAATGGAAACAAAGTCCCTAATCAAGCAGCCTTTGCTGCACATCAAACGTGTAGGGCAACAAGAACCTCAGCGGGAAATGCTGAGAGAAACAACTTGCAAATTCTGACTGAGACAACATTCATCAGTAGTGGAAAGTAGACAAGAACAAGGATGAGGCAAAAAGAGGTATCATTTTTCTATGGTAACATATGTAACTCCAGTGACAGTAGCCATACTTAAAATACACTGCTCCCTCTTTGAGTGTGTGCAGTAATCAATAATTGATGTAATTTTTCTCTTCTGTTGTTACACTACACAGGCTTAGGAACACGCTCCTGGTCATTCCTGCCTTATCTGCATTTAAACTGGATCTCCTGTTGCTTGCCTCACTAACCTTCTGTGCCCTTCTCAACCCTTCTTCCTCTAAACTCAAGGGAAAAAGCCATATTTTAAAACAGAGGCATATGATGTGGCCAGTTCTTGCTGCTCTTGTCCATCCTCTGTGAGTTGCTCCCATTCTTGGCTGTGTATCTTTCCTCATACTGTTTCCTTACTCCTTTCTGTTCATGTACCAGTCCACAACTTCCATCCCCATCCCTCTTCAGGACCTGCTCTTGTTGTCCAGCCTCCAGATGTTTTCATCCTACTGACGGTGTCTACCCCTCCCTTCTCATCCTATCACATTTTAAAATCTGAAAACATTTAAGTTTTGCTTGTGCTTGTTGTACTCATGTTGGCTCACCATGTTCTCTACTTCACGTCTCTGTTTTTGCTAATGTTTCCATACTCTCTGTTTGTCTAATTTACTCCAAGAGTTATGTCAGGGCAGAAACCATTTCTCTAAAGCATATCAAAAGTTAAGATAAAGTGTATATGGTGAAGGATGACTCCACTATAGCTTTCTCTGCTGTTCTCTCTGAAAATTTATAAGTTTTTCGAGAGCTTGTACTTCCATGCTCAATAAAGAGCCCATCATACATTCAACCATCACCGTATCACTGGATGGATATTTTCCTTTGTCCCTGCATGCCCTTCCCTCTCCCTAACCGGTAATTTCCATCTACTTTTATCTACAAACTATTTCAGACACGTTATGATTGTGCAAATGAAAAGAAGAGGAATTCTATGGAAGAGAAGGTGTCCTTAATTTTTCCTTGACCTCATTCAATCTCCAGTAAGCTATCTTGAACCAATTTTATCTTTAGTCACTTCACTCAAAGAGAATTTAAGAAACCAGGGGCAGCATATGGCCTATGAGACTCATAGGAGCTGTGTGGAATCACCCCAAACAAGCACAGTTTATCACATGAAGGAGCAGCAACCTGAAAAGCTTACCAACGTTATTCAAAATCCTGGGTGCACAAATCCAAACCAATGCACTGAGCTATCTCTCTTGTCAAGTCTGTGTACCTCTCACCAGAATTCTCAGAGTGTGGTCAGTTACCATCAAATTGCAAACCCTGTGGCTGCCACACGTGTGACCAGAGCACATCTCACACCAGAGGTTCAACCGGACTGAAACCGAAACTGAAGATGCCCACATGCAGTGTGTGTCTCCGGAGAGTACCGGCAGATTAAGAGCTCATGAGCTGACTACGTTTTGTACTTACCTTTACACTCCAGATGCTTAATAACCCCCTGTAGTTCACAGTCTTTACTAAGGACATGACTATCTTATAGCCTGAGCAGAGAAGCAAGCATCACGCCACCCTGCTCACAGACAGCCAGTGAATATCAGAAATGTTACAGAGGATGACTACAGGTAGCACTGGGAGTATAATAACGTCTCTAAAGCATCACTCCTAAGATTTCCTTTTCCAGAGACGTCAACTTGTTTTGTACCCCATTCTGGGTAAAATGGGGCTATTTCATTTTCCTAGCTTAGCAAATTATGGACTGACAGATGAACAGACACATTCAATTCCAAATCGTCATTAACTGCAGATATGTCTTAATTCTCTGTTTCCTGTTCTAATCACTTGATTATGTGCTCTGCCCTTGGATGATGCAATTATATCATAGTTTAACAAAAGACCGAGCTGCAATGCCTGTGCCAAAGGGACACAACCAAGTCTGAAAAGGCTATCTTAATTTTCCGGTTGTCTGCCTCTGTCTGCCACCAGCAAACTTTTTCTTAAATGGTATATTCTGGAGGAATAAAGGTGAGGAGTTCAGCATTTCCTAAAAATAAAATAATAAAGGTAGTCACATAATCAAGTGATGATAAAATTTTACAAGTTCAGGAACCATCCCAGAAAGTATAAGAAACTGTTCCAGAGCAGCAGGTCAACATGATGCAAATATTAAAATGAGAATATAACAGCAGAGAGAAGAATTTTGCTTCTCTGAGTATGCAAAGTAATTCAGAGAGTCCAAATGTTTGAAGAAAAAGTAGTGACAGTGGTTTTAAGTTTAATTTTCAGTATAAATAGCAATGTACATTGTAGCAGTCCACTGAGAAAGGTGCTAATGCCAACGTCTGGCCTCACGCTAAGTATGGGAAACTCATCTTTCGCAAGGAGTAGCTTATCCAGTAAAAGTTAATGAAGCTATGCAGAGCTAAGTGAGGAGAAAATCTGTCCCAGATATAAGGTGTTGATATTAGTTCTTTTGAGATTAATGTTGAGAACTGAAACACCGCCGTCTCGCATGAAACAATTAACACGTAGCAGAATCTGACTACTGTATTTTTAAATGAAATTTTCCTTCCATATTTTTGTAGTTACACTAAAAATAGCACCTGCCATACATACATATTTAGCACATATATTTGCTTCTACCTATTTTTAGCAGAACCAAATCATTATGAATGCCTTCGATACAGCGTACGGTTTTCTAATTCCAGGTTGGAAAGCCCTCTTTCCATGATGGTTTCTAAATAATGGTATCCGTGCGTTCCACAGTATGTTAGAAACTTCCTCATATATTTCATCAGCCTTCCATATTTAATCTCACTGATTTATGCACATGCTGTGGTCTAATGACCCACATGGCTCTGATGGGTAAGCCGCTAACGCCAGTGACACATTAACCTATTAACCTCTCTTTAAAAATAACCATGATATTCATACAAACAGAACGCAAAAGGCAGCAGTGAAACAGTAGCATTGTGGTATCACACGCTAACACAGTAGATGTCTAAACTAGCTAAAATGAAGAAAAAATGAGCATATCAAGAGTGAAGAGCAGTTAGATTTATTATATTGCAAAATCATTTTGCCACGGTTTGCTGGTCTGTGAATTTGATAGTCTGCTTTAGCAGCATTATCTGTATTATAAAATGGAATTGGGAGGAAGATCACTATTCCATTCACTCATTTCTTGAAAGCTGTTACACAGTTTGGGGACCCTATCCTGGGAGGTATCAAGAGCTCTTTCCGACGTGGAAATTGCCTTCTGAATCCCGCTGAAGACAATGGGAGTGCTCTGAGCACAGGGCAAGAAACGTTCATCACCTTGGAGAAGGCACTTTGTGCGGCTCTCGCCGGCAATCCTTGCAGCAGAATAAACCTATCAGTTTAGAATGCAGTAGGAGGCATAGACAGCAATTCTTGAGCGAAAAAATAAATAAATTACCTTTTCTAACTATTAGTTTTAGAAGAAAAAAAAGTCTTTCTAACAAATCGTAAACTTTATATCGCATGCATTTACTTTGTTCTACTTTAAAAGCACCATATCCCTCAAGATGCAACAAAACGTGCCACTGTCATGCCAGACCAATTCACCTACGTCGAAACTATACTATACCAGCATATACTTATGCATAGGATGGGCAGACACAATAAAGCATTCTCCTGTCATGCAACCAAAGCAGGAAAAAAATGCCTAAAAAGCTGCTGTCTAACCTCACCCCGAGTTAATCCACGCAGCGACCGGCAGCAGGACGGATGGTGAGGCTACCCCGGCTTTGCGGTCCGGGCTGCCCGTACGAACAGAGACCGAAGAAAGAGCCCATGTGAGCGCCGTAAGGGCTCGGGCTCACGGCTGCTGCCGGCTCTTCGCCCTCTGCCCCCGGCAGGACGGGGCGGCGGGGGGCACGGGGCGGCTGCGGGCAGCGCCCGGGGCTGCCGGTGCGCACCTGCCGGCACGGCGGCGGGAGGGCGGAGTGAACAACAAAAGCCGAGGGACAGCGGCAAACTCCGTCCTCTCGACGGGGGAGCCGCTGGAGAGGGGGCTTCCCCCGCCCCCGGGAAGCGGGATCTCCCCGCCGGCCGGGGCGCCGGTCCGCCGCACCCGGGGCCGGGGCGGGCGCCGCTCCTTTGTTTTCCACCGCCCGCGGGGCCGGGCCGGGAGGAGCCGGGGGGGCCGCGCTCAGCCCCCCACGTGCACGCGTGGGTCGCCCGCACGGGTGGGCGCGGAGCCGGGGGGTGCGCGGAAACCGGCGGGGCATTACCTGAGCAGTTGATGCCTTTCCCCTTGCCGCCGCCCTGGCACTCGGAGCCGGGCACGGGGTGGGAGGCGCGGCCGGCGGGCAGGGCGGAGAGGGCGAGCACCAGGAGGGCCGAGGTGTAGCACAGCGCCAGGGGGGGTCCCGCTCGCAGGAGCGGCCGGGCGGCGGCCGGGCTCTCTCCCAGCATGGCGAGGAGCGGCCGAGGAGCAGCGGCGGCGGCAGCGGGATGGCGGCGGCGGCAGGCCCGCAGCATCAACCGGAGCCCGCGGCGCCGCCCGGGCGGGACCGTCCTTTCTCCGCCGCGCCGGAGCACACCTTCAGCATCCCCGTCGCGGCGGCCG
>VWYH01002074.1:705480-752705 GCA_013399365.1 Pampusana beccarii
CGGCCGCCTCCGCTCCTGGCCGCCGGCGGGGCCGCCTGGCCCCGGCCGCGCTCCTTTGTGCGCGGCGCCCGGCAGCGCCGCCGCTCCGCCTGCAACAAAGGGAGAGGAGCCGAGGCGGCTGCTGCTACTGCTGCCGCCGCCGCGGAGGGGGAGGAGGAGGGAGAGAAAGGGGAGGAAGCACACGTGATGGCAGCCCCCTCCCCCGGGACCGGAGGGGAGGTGAGGGGGCTTCTCCTCGCTCGGCGGGCAGGGCGAGCGGTGGTGGCAGCGCCCGCCCGCACGGCGGGGCCGCCCCCGCGGGGAGCGGGTGGGGAGAGCCCGGCGCGGCGGGGGGCCGGGCCGGGAGGGTGGTGGGTACCGCCGAAAGGCGTGCGGGGATAGCGCTGATGGGTGAGCGAAAGCAGAGCGGGTCCCACGGGGCGGCGAGGAAGGAGGGCCACTGGCACGATTGTCACCCCGGGAGATGGTTTATTATTCCCTGATAAGCTGGCCTGAGTGGGGTTGGGTGAGAAAGCAAAGAGACCGTCTCTGCTATTGATTAGTTGTCAGGGTTGCGTTTAGTTTTTACTGAACGGAAGCCCAGCCCGTATGGCGGGAGCATTTGTGGCAATCCGAGTAAGTAAATATGTTTATGGTGAAAGTAGTGACTTTTGGTAACAGTGCTTTTATTACCTAGGGTTTTTCTAGTCCCTTGCATGGAGATGCAACGGTCAAAAGCACCGCACGGGTGCAGGGTGTCAGGCACACATCTTCAGTGCAGACCCTCAGCATGTCACTGTGTGGCTGAAAGCTTTGTGTAAATTGACAGCACCGTTACCACTTTTGCATAGGGAAAACACCGGACAATGCTTTACATTCAACAAGAATTTTTCCTGTCTCAGTTGTCACATTTTGTGCAAGTTTTTAAATCCACTGTTCAAACCATTCTGTTTTCAGGAACGATTACTGCTTGTTTCCTTGGTCTCTCTGCTGCTGCATGCCAACAGCTTGCTCTAAGGTATAGCTCTTGTGTGGAGAGATCTTCAAGTAGTTCATTAACCAGAGCAGTCAAGAATAGGGCCATAAATCCAGCAGTAAGCTTTGGGTAGGCACAGTGGTAAGACATGTGAAGTCCGATTGTTGTCTTTTTAAACACGACGATGAAGACATAAGTCCTGGATTGCCAAGACTGAGTGAGCAATTTTCTTTCAGCATATGGAGTTCAATACTGACTGTCTCTGCCAAGTAACGTTCCTCTGTAATTACTTGCTCCTTTTGCTAGTAGTGATGCTAGATGTCAGAAGAACTCTGCTCCTCAGTGAGGTGAGGTGCATTAATTCGCATGGAGCCTCTTCTGCTGTAACTGGGCTGCTGAGGTATGTTGGCCAGGATGTTTAAAGCTTGCTCAGATCTGCATATTGCAATCTGGTCTGCTAAGGAGGCAAACTTTTGGATCTTTAGGCCATTTGACTGGCACAGATCTTGTGTTTTGAAGGCAGTACTTTGCTGTTGCAGGAGCAAATACTCATATAACCCTTTCCATAACCACAACTACATCCATCTAATATTAAATATATTGTTTTCCTGCACTTTTTGCTGGAGGGCTGGACCAGACCTGCCTTATTCCCATGTTAGAAAGCTCCTTCTAACACTCAGCCTGGACATTTTCAAGATCAGGTAAGCACCTGTCCTTGTGCCATACACTATTTCAGTTAGGCATTTCTCTTTTCCTTGCACTCGAACCTATAATATATTTATAGGCAGTAGCCATAGACACTCTCAACTTGTCTAGCCTATCAATAAATGTTGTTAGTGTCCTCCTGTAACACAGAGCCGCTGTAACTTGAAGTATTCTGCACTAGATACAATTTGAATTCAGCTTACTTGTGCATAGCTGACATGGAACATGTAGCAGTTTTTCACATAGCATTGCCAGTCTTGGCAATGGAGGGAGTCTGTCCTCATTTCTTCCAGAACAACCTTTTCTCGTACAGCCAATTTGCTTTTCATGTGACCAAATCTCACTGTTGGTTTGGATGAGTGACTAATACAGGCAACTCCTTCTATTTTTCTCTCATTTACAGTCCATAATAAAAAACACTTTTTACAAATGTCTAAGTGCGTGACCCTATCTTTTCCGTTATTAAACTTCATGTCAATTCTGTTATTCCTGCCCTCAAGACTGTGTAGTCGTCTCTGTAGGATATTCTGAACGTCCTTTCTGTTGGCAGTCCTACCCAGTTCTTTGTGTCCAGAGCACGCGCACCTTCACAATAATGAAAATACGTGCAAATACGAGCTCTTAGTCCCAGAGTAAACTTTAAGAAACAGCAATAGTAACTTCTCCCAGCTCAAACACTCCCCTTCCAGGGCAGTGTGTTGTTGTATGTGGTGAGTTCCTAACTGAATCTGCAGCTTTTTTTCACTACCTGGTCTCTTTCAGTTTAACTAGGCAATCCCCACACTGCATCATATGGAAATTTTTAACAAATCCAGATAGATCGTAAATTAATCTCATGGGATTTGGCTTTGGGGGTTTTGTTGTTGTTATTTTTTGATTCCCAGAATGGATGATAGGCCATTTTTTTAGCTAGAAAAGCCATGTCTGAGTTGTGCTATCTGCCTGGATGCATCTTTAGCTAGTCTTAAGTGAGTGATACAGTCATGCTTGATTGGAAAATTCACACTATGCCAGCTGGGTATTCATTCTTATTCTGTTCTCTGATACATGTATAAAAAAGCCTTAAACACTTTCCTGCCAGCTAAAGAAGCAAAGGAACTCTGAAAGAATTTGAGCAAGCTGCTTCTGTGACACAAATTGTTACAGGCAGAGGGAATGCCATGCAGATGGAATGACAGATCTGGTATGTCTTTGAGATCATGCTAAACTCTGTCACATTTGGTACCTTCCGTCTTCGGCAAGTAAATGGGACCTTATTGCAATTATACAATAATTTCACTTCTGTTCACATCCAACTGCTCTCCTGTGAAAGCAGGAAGCTCTACAAATTGTTGAAAATTGTTATCTTGGGTGAGTTCTTGAACACCAAAAGCAGTTTTTCAGACCACTACTGGTACACATGCAATTTCTGCCCTCCCTTATTTTTCCCCAGGCATTGTAGGAAGGAAGATGCACAACCAAAGGGAAGCAGACATGTGCAGGAGCAGAGAGAAGCTTCCTGACCAGGGAGAGTGCTTTCATTTGCCAGACATCTGGATACAATACAGATACACTTAATTGTGAAAGCACTGTTCTATTTCATCTTGGAGAACAAAATGGAGGAGATCTATTAATATAATTTAGTGAAACCCTTAAGCCGTTGTTTGGAGCCCACTGCTCCCCTATGCATCAGGCAGCAGAATCCTGCCCTTGCAAGGTATTTTGCCAGAGAATTGTACTTATTAATCTCAACTTTTCATTCTTAACCAAATAATGCTTCCAGCTCCTCTAGTTGTGAAGCAGACTTCGGAAACATTACTAGTATAAATTGGAACAATGTTCACAGAATCAAAGAATCACAGGAAGATTGTGGCTAGAAGGGACCTCTGGAGGTCACCTGGCCCAAAGCCCCTGCTCAAGTAGGGCCATGTAGAACTGGTTGCCCAGGACCATGTCCAGATGGCTTTTGATTATCTCCAAGGATGGAGACTCCACAACCTACCTGGGCAACCTGTCCCAGTGCTTGGTCACCCTCTTAGTAAGAAAGTGTTTCCTTGATGTTCAGGGGTAAGCTCCTGTGTTTCAGTTTATGCTCATTGTCTTTTGTCCTGAGCCAAAGATCTTGTCTAACCACATCTAGAATCATCCTCAATAAAAGCCTCAAGACACAGGAGTCCTCTCATATAAACTATTTCACTTTTGGCTTTTTATCAAAAACACTTAGTTTGTCCACTAGTTGAACTCATTTACCTGCTCCTTTTTTTTTTTTTTCCCTACTCATTTTCTGTGCCCAAAATCTCAACAGACACCTATCTAAATCTGCCACCTTCAGCATTTATTACTTGGATAATACAAATAAGGATCTTCAGTATACAATCCCACTGCATTCTGATAACAAAAAAATGAGTGCAAAATCAAAACAGTCAAGAAAGGACCAGGTGGCCATGTCATTTATTTTCATACAGAATTCACTAGCTATTGAATTTCATATTTAATTGATTCACATTACAATTATTTTTCAGTGCCATAGAGTTTCTTCTCTGTTATTGCTGAGTGCTTCAGCAATCAACTGTGTGGCCCAGGATTTAGAGCGAGGTCACAGTGTAGGACATGGGAGCCTGTCCAACAGACCTCCCATAGGTTTGTCTTGCCAAACTCAACACCTGCCATACAAACATAACCTTGGAGAACTTTTCTTTCCTGGAAGGCTCTTTGCTGAACAGAAAGGGTGTTTAACACAGTACTGTCTCCCTCCTCTCAGTCTAGGACTAAATATATGGCACCAGTCTCAGATCAATACTTGCCCTCTGTTAAGGTTTCACATCTAACTTTTGGTGCGGAAGCTTCATCAAGCGATTCAAGTATTTAACACCACTCAAAGCTAGAAAAAAAAAAACAAAAACACAGTTTAGGCCAAACTGAAATTGCTGTCAGAGCAAGAGCAAGAGTTCAGGAAAGCTGGGCTTGATCCTGATGCTCCTGGGAGGGGGGAAAGAGAAGGCAGATGATTGCTTGTTCCCACTTCCCCCCAGTATAGCTTGATGATAGCTCTGGGGCAAGCAGCATGGGCAGTGTTTATTTTACCGATCCCCCAGTGCCCTGCTGCCCTGTGCAGTGGTGTCCTCCCCAGTGCCTAAGGCTGCCCCAATGCCTCACCAATTTTCGAGGCAGCAACTCTTTCAGGGTAGCTGTTCCTGGGAAGCTGAGATCTTTTTTCCCTTGCTTTGCTATGCCACTCTGCTTTGCATCTTATACTTCACCCCTGTGGTTCTTCCGTTTCCCTCTTTTTCTTTCAATCTCTAATTTTTCAGATGTTTGGCTGGATTATTTTTTTCTTCCCTAATTTTCTGCTTTTCCCTTCCCCTTTCGCCATGCTGACAGATCGGTTTCTCTTCTTGCTTCTCCTTTCCCAGCCAATCTTTATTCAGTTGAAAGACACCACCAAAACCCCACTTGTGTCAATGACAATTCTTAAGAACAAGGGTAGAGACGTTTCTTCTCACGTCTTCATGATGACACTTTTAGTTCATCTTCTCACTAATGTAATTATGAACTTGTCCCCACCCTAGCTTGCTGGCCCATTCATGTTATTGAATTTTCTGTCACAATGTCCCCACAAATCAAGAAATATTGCTGAGCCCATTTTGCTGCTGGAAAAAACGGGGCACTGAGAGATTTCTTCTTTCCCAGCAGCAGCCACGGAACACAAAGGATTCTACAGCCACTGGAAAACAAAATCCTTACCTTTCGAAACCCAGTTTCAAATGCACACTTCTCCAATGCATTTTAGCTCCTCCGAACACCAACATGTTTGTTTGACCTTTATTCAGAGCGATGGCAAGAACAGTATTGAAAACTGCAAAACATTCTCAGGGCACAAATACGTGCGCCCATTTGGTGTGCCCGTCTCGCACTGTCACTACGTACATATTTTTTGTTCTTACTTATCCATTCCAAACAATTTTTCTCCTTTCTTGGCTTATATAATGGAATACGAGCTGTCATTTAGCACCTTCACATACTTAGTTCTTTTAATCTTTCCTCATTAATCAATTCTCCAGCACATTAATCAGTTTGTTACTCTTTTCTCAGTTTCTTCTAATTTGTTGACATCTTTCTTTTATTCAAATGTTACCAGACTCTAACCACTGATCAGTAAAAGTAATTTCCAGATGTTGATAAATGCTTTTGTCACTTATTGATCAGACTATTTCAATTTTTTGTTAGCTTGAACCCCAGTGAATCATATATTTACTGCAGGTAATTCACACCATCATAACCTGTATGTGCCTAGGTGTGCCAGGAAGGTCACACCTTATTCCATTCTGCAGTTCTTCCATCATATCCATAAAATAACACTAATAACACTGATTTTTTAATCCTGCTTTTAGCTTTTGGCATTCGCAAGGGCAAAAATATATTTCACTGAACTTGAGATGTGTTGCCCTGACAGCTCTCTGTATTTTGAATCAGATGGGTATTCAGTTTGCTTGAAGTGTAATCTTCAGTTAATGAGTGCTATGGCTCTTGCCAATTATGCCCCTTGCTTTGAGAATACCCTTCACCTTGTTATCTGCAATTCTTAATCAAAATGTAAAAACAGATTAAAGAATGACATCTTTTATGCTGCATTTAATTGTCCCCGATGGCTGGTTTTAGTAGTACATTATATAGTAAAATATTCTCAAACACTTTTGTCAAGGGGCTCTGTAATTTCAATTTTATTTTGTTTTAATTTTTGCTACAGAACTACACAAGTGGATGCAGCATACAGCTTGTCAGCCCACTAAAGACATACAGAAAGGGACTGCTGCTTCCCTGCACTGTGACAGTGTGTAATTCAAAATTGCATAAGCCTTTCTTTATTGCTATATTGCATTGCATTTCCCAGCCTAATTTTCTCCAGCCTTCTGCTGCTCTCATACTCTAGTTTTGCATAACTTTTCAAAGTTTGTTAACCGTTTCCAGGAGGCTGCATGTTGATTTCTATCATTATACAATTAGCTTTCTCAGGCATAGCCATATGCGTTGTTATCAATAGTTATATTTCTCGTGCTTTTATCATTACCAAACTGTCCAAACTTCATTTTCTTAGTTATTTTAATGATATTTACACAAAAGAGACAGATTACATTGTTCTTGATCCACATTATATATAATGCTTATAAGCACAAAAGCAATTACATTGTCATTATGTTAATATGCAATGATATACTTAGGAAAAAAAAACTGTCAGGAAGGAGAAAGAGAAACTGTATTTTTTTAACATGCACAGAGATAGTAGCATATAAAATAAGAATTAGGCATGGTGCCAACTCTAACCTACTGCATGTTCAGTGTTAATGAGAGATTAGGGTCCAGAATAATGACATTCTTAAATAATAATGTATTCTTATCTTGTTCCTCCACAAAAATTCAGAAAGAACTTCCAAATCTCGTGGAAGCCCAGTGTGTGTCCATTAACATAGTAATATGCTTTTTCCAGTGGAGCACATCTGTAAGTATTTGCAAGCCATGGCTTATAAATGGGAGGTTTATTGGATTTCCAGAACCTTATGAAGTCTCCTTTGGTAGATAATAAAGCCAAATGAATAAATTTCCATAGAAACTTGTCTAATATGATTACATTTTTGCCCAGAAATATGAGACTATTAGGGATTTAGACTGTCCAAAACATCAGCTATCTTGCTCAATGTGTTTCTGTTTGTTTGCCTGAAGTTTTCAAGGTAAGAACAAGACCCATTGGGTGAGCTGTCACACCATCTGACAAGTGACAGCTGATGCACCTTGGTGAGGGTGCACCTGGAAATATGGCACGTCTGGCTGATGCATAATAACAGTTTTCATAGAATCATAGAATCGTTTTGGTTGGAAACATAGAATCATATAATAGAATCATAGAATCATTTTTGTTGGAAGAGACCCGTAAGATCATCGAGTCCAACCACAACCTAACTCCAGCACTAAACTATGTCCCTAAGAATCTTTTATAATTGTAGTGAATTAGGATGATTTTGCAATTGCATGCTCATATTAAAACAAACAAACAAACAAACAAACAAAAACAAAATTAAAGAAACACCAAACACCAAAACAAAAAATAAACACACATACAAAAAAGCTAGCTGAACCAAACATTTCCCATCAATCAGTTATGCGACTGTAATAAATGTCTAAATTCAAACTTTTTGACAAAGTGATTGAATAAGTAGCCCCTTAATATCAATAGCGAAAATTCTACTTGGAAAGACAAGAGATGAATATAACTTTTTGCAGGTAGTGCAGATCTCTTGACTTTCTGTAATCACATGGTTTGGTTTTATGCCTCAGTTTCTCCTGTCCCAGCTTTCCCTCAGGAAATGTTATGCTTCTTCCCCTGGATGGTTATATTGCGATGAGCACTAATTTGCCCAAGTCCCACCTGCTTCTCTCAGGTAAAAAGTACTTTTGGTTTAAAGACTGAGCTCCTGCTGCAGGACACTCCAGCTCTGCTGGGTTTTGGTGGCAAGGTGCTGCTCTCCAGGCTTCCCTGGCCACCAGCAGGCTGCAGGGCTTTCCTTCTTCTTCAAGCTGCTCTGCCACTTGACTTGGGGACAACTGACTTTGTCACAGGGATGAAGCCCCATTGCCAAGCTCCCTCAATCCCTGTTGTCTCCTAGTATGTCCCAGTTTTCCAAACACGTGCCTGGAGTGTGGGGGGCTATCTTTTCCTTTTGAGAGGCACATGGCTGGTGTAAACACATCCAACATAACCGCATTTGCATATGATCTTGAAGCAGTATTGCTGTATATTTAATGGTTTTGGTTCTCTTGTAGAAAATACAGGCAGCATTAGGGTGCTGATTCAGTAGGTATTGGAGTGCAGCATGAATTACACACCGTTTTTAAATGTGGAACTTTTGTCTGCATGACAGGATGCTTCTCAGCTTGTAAGGTTCAAATAAGACCTTCCCCTTGCCCCAGGATATGTGTTGTGCGTTGGGAAGAGGCACTAATTGCTTGTAAGTGGGGAGCAAGCTAAATTGGCTGAAATATATCAAGCAATATGAAAGCACTGGCTAAAACTATTAAGTGAGATGCACTACGTTTTACATAGAGGGAAATTATATGACTATCATGCAGCCCCAAGAGAGGCAATGAAATGTTATTTATATTTGATTATTTCCTCCCTCTCCAAAAGACATGATGTTGTGGATACTGACGTGAGTCATAGTTAACTTTCAGAATATCATTAATCCCTTTGTTCTTCGTCAGGTCACACACACTATTGATGCTTGAGATGATGAAAGGAGTTTTATCTCACAAGATCCTGAACTTGCTATTCTCCTTGCTTTTATAAAGGGAGAAATGAAATTGCATCAGAGCCACAAAAACTGCAGATTCCTCTAAAAACACGTATTTTACCAAAGCACTTTCTATACCTAGTAGCGTAATATGTAGTGAACTTATTGTTGACACAGCTCTGGATACTTATATTCCTTCTGGAATAGCACAACGTCATTCTGAATGTCGTGTGGAGCTTGACAATAGGATTGCTACCAAAGGAAAGAGAACTGGTTCTGAACCGTGTTCTGAATTTCAATCTGCTACACACAATGAACTTTCACATGAAGGCTGAAGGAAAATGAGAAAAATCTTGCTTTTTTTTATTTGAGTTGAATTTTATGGACCACTTTTTTAATCTTTCATTGATTAGTGACAAGCATCACTGAGATAACTCATTTTCAAAAGAATGTTTAGATGAATTTGTAGTAACGATGGTAGCATGTAGTCTGCTTTTAAGGCTCTATTCTTGGAATAAGAAACATTTCTGTTTATTCAGCACAATGTTTTAAATTGAGCAAGAAGATACATCATGGTTTTTAAGTTATGTATTTATCTCTGTCACTTGAGGTTTGAAATGTGCAACATCTATATTACTTACATACATTACTTTGAAATAACATTTTAGCATGCAGGAAAGTATGTTTTCCATCTAGATGTATAAAATGTATTGGTTCCAGCACCCCTAGATATGTACCCAGCTTGCACCACTGTGGATAAGGAAGCTATTGCTTGAGATAGCTTCCTGTACATATCATCTTTTCAGCAAGAATCTATCCCTGGGAACAAGCGGTGGAAGGGTTGTTAAAGTCTCCTTATGCTGTACAATATCACAGTTCCACCAGCATAACTGCTGCTGGGATGAGCTCAGAGCCAAATACGGTCAGTGCAACTGAGGAGAAACCATTTAAGCTGTTCTCACACTAAGAAGCAAGAAGCTTTTAGTTTGACCTCTAGAGTGCATATGCAGTCTTCCATAGCCTCACCACACATGAGGCTCCCACCCCACCAGGATGTTTTCCCTTTTTTTATCCCAGTCTCCACTTCCTCTTCCAGGACAAGACCCATATGTTGTGGTCACGCTGCTCACACAGTCGCGAACACGAAGAGAACAGGCTTGCTACCAAGAGAAACAAAAAGGAAAAATCAGTGAGTATGGATTTGGTGGCCTCCTCCTCCTTTCAAGACACACCTCTAGGAGAGATCAAAATCCAGCTTCTGTTTGCCTTCTGGAAACCCGCAGTAGCCAGATTTCTCAAAGCCACATCCTCCACCGCCTTTCTGAAAACCCTCTCTACAAGGCAGATGGTAGGCCAGGAAGGAAAAGGAAACCTCATCTGCCATGCAGGTCTTTGTTTTCGGAGTTGGGAAGAGCCTAAAAGCTCCTGGATGGGCAGCCGGATAGACCTCCCCCCTCGGCTGAGATGCTGGTCACGGCAAGGCTGGCACGGCAAGAAGTACCGCAGCTGGTGCTAACCAGAGCTGCCGGTTCTGACAAATCAGGAGAGAAATGGATTTGTCACATCCTTGATTTATTTCAGTTCATGATTGAAATGAAAGACGCTGAACTGTGAGGAACACTGTAGTCATAGTGATGATGAACAGCACAAGTGCATGTGAGCATGTATTTTATTAGAAAACTATTGCTGTACATGTTCGTTGTTTGCTGAGTGACTCCTGTAGGCAACAAACACTCTTCCGAAATACTGCTGTGTTGGTGGCTGTTTTTTTCTACATTTTTTTTAAGAAGAAAAGGTTTCAGTTTTGAGAATCTCCCCCCCAACCAACATTTATGTGGACTTAGCTTTATATTTTTCAAGAAGGTGATACAACTACTCACTTGGAAGAAAACATGTTTTCCTTAAGTATTTAGATGCTGAGTTAAAAAGTAGCTAACAAATACTCATGATACATAACTAAAAATCCCATTTTATTCTATTACATGCACTTGTATGTCTAAGAAGACAATACAGCTGATTTTCTTCCATTGTTTTGAAAACTATTGTGAAAGAAATAGAAAAAGTCTCCTGTTAATTTATGGTATCTGGGAGGAATGATGTGTGAGATATCTTCAGAATAAAGGAGTAGAACTGAGATGAATTTTTAATAAACTAATTTTTATTTTTGGTTCAAAAAATTCTTATTTTTATGGCTAGACAAATGAACATAAATTACTAATGTTGAAAAGGCATTTTTCCACTAGGGGAGAGAAATAAAATAATCCAGCACTACAATAGCATGATGTTGCTATTTCAAATGTCTTATTATCAGTTTGAGCCATCTGACTAATGAGATACAGCGAGAGCTTTGTTAGGGAATAGATAATCTTTTTAATATTGCAAAAAATGTAATTAGACAAAGAAATTTAATATTAAATTAAGAGAAACATAATACGAAGATACGAAAATAGGCACTCGTTATGTGTAGGCTCTAAGATGTCTATAAATTTGTTGACTCATAAGATACAAAAAGGCTCGTCTTGCCTGAAAAACCTGCTCTGCTGCAAGCTGGGGTTCTTGTGTAGGTAAAATAGGATTGTATATTGGTATAAAAATTTACAACGTGATCTCAAATATCTGGATGATGCAGTTGTATGGTTTACTTTTAGGTAGTCCTGTGAGGAGCAGGGAGCTGGAGTTGATGATCCTTATAGGTCCCTTCTAACTTGAGATATGCTATTCTATGATTTGGAGATACTGGGCTCCTACCATCAATGTCCTAGCTATGTCCAGATCAGGATCTGCTATTGTTTGTACGTGCAACTCCTATATATATAGTGCATACTAATATACAAACAACTTCAGAAAAACTTAGAAAAGTAGGTACAAGGAAATGTAGGAATGACATCTGGAAGTTTAGGTAAGTCCTCAGGCTAGAATGTGTTTTGCAATATTTTACTAATGCTTCAAAATGCCCAGAAATCCAGTGGACCATCACGCTCCAAAAAATTCAGTGTCCAGCAGTTTCCAGATCCTGGCTCTGTGGAAAACCTGTCCAGCCAGTTCGACCTCTGACTGTCAATGGCTTCCTGAACTCACCTGAAAAATCCAATGTTTAGAGTCTGTTTCATTCGCCCATTTAAAATAAAAGCTGTGATAAAGTTCTAACTGTCAGAGAAATGCAACTTCTGTTACAGCATCTTCCCACCACCTTTCAATTGCTCCTAACTTTGGTATACTAATTTATTCTGGTTAGTAATGTTCCAATTATGTTTTCAGCACAGCAGCACTTTCTTTTGAAGTGAATCATCAAGCTCTGTTGTATTATTTTAAACTCTGCATGGTAAGGCAAGAAGTGGTGAGACCTTTATTTAAGATAACTGGCTTTTTTCCATTATAAAATGTCTTGCATCAGTATTTAAGGAACTGTGGTTTCTCTGTGGTTCACCATTTGGCACCAGGGTTGGTTTTGAGTCAGAAAGCCAGGATCCCTTTTGTTGGTTTTATAAAATACAGAAAACGGCAAGTTACCAACTTCCAGGCCCTGGCGTTTTCCACATATGATTTATTTCGTCCAACCTGAAACACTGGCAAAACTCCTTAAAATGCCATAAAACCTGCTCCTGTGGTGTTCCAACATTTCAAGATAGCATTGCACACAGAGGAGGAAGATGTTCTGACCATCCATCCGCTCTTCTGTCCCATCAGATCACCTAAATATTCCTTGGTTGGTGGGAGATGTGCCCTGAACTGACCGTGCACAACATACCTGCTCGCTTCGCAGAGCATGTGGCAGTGCCCACAACTTCTCAAAACCACATCTGTAGCTGGAGAGATGAAAACTTGGTAATGAATTGCTGAGGTCAAGGCTATGTTTGCATTAGCAGGCATCAAAGACCAGCAAGAGCAGATGTGTAAAGCAGCTGGTTCTGAGGATCTTCCATCCTCGCAGTACACATTTGAGGATGTCTTCCATAAGCCAGGTTGAAGTTGGTCCCACAAACTGCACACCTATTGACACCTGGACTGCAACTTCCAGTTTAGCTTCATGCAAAAGGAATCAAAATCGTGAGTTCAGGAACCCCTCTATAACGTGAATCAAAGCATGATCACCAAGGAGGGCTGGGAAATGCACTGCAGGGCTGCATCACTGATCCAAGCTCACATAACAAGGTAGATGCACTGGAAAGAGAGGAAATGGCTGTGTTTTCTGTGTCTGAAAGGTGTCATTTCTCTCCAGCAAGGTTTGCTGTGTTCTTCTCCACAGGGAGCTGTGCTTCCAGGAGGAAGATGATGAAAATCCAGTGCCGGGTGATGAGCCGTGGCTCTGGTGGGTTGCTGTTGTTTCCCAGCTGAACTGAGGTGCTGGGGAGGCATGGAGGAGAAGTGAAGGCTAACCTACTGGTGTTTACAAACACACGTTGCATCTTAAATGATATCAGTTTGAACATTTGCTTTACTTATCATTTATTAATAACAGAGTGTATGAGCCCACAGAAAGCAAACAGCGTAACTTCTGAGCTTTGCTCACAGTTTCTAAGGAAATAGTAGGAAAGGGATGGTGTACTGCTATGTGTTAAATCGTGCACCCTTATTGATTGTCTTATAATGTTTCCATTGCAACCAAAGCCCAGCTAATAGAAATGCGAATACATGGCAGCTGTGGCTAAATCATCCTTTGAATTTGAACTAACTATTTCAACACCCCTCACCCTAAGCTCTGGCCCCAGGAAGATCACACAGGCTCAGCCCTGGCAGAAATGAATGCTGTCTAGGGAACTAGCATTTATCAGTCACCAGGAAGAGCATATCTGAAGTGGAAGTTCCCTTTCACTTGAAGGAAAAGGTTTCACAGTCCAACACAACACCTCACTAATGACTCTGGCTAATATTGTGAGATGCTAATTATGAAAATGCCTATGCAAAGTACTCATAATTAGTCAGATTGGAAAAAATATGTAGATATATTCTCAAAAGATCTGCTCGTACAGGGCCTGGATGACAGAAAACCAGCCACACACACCCTACATAAACATTTATTTTCCATTTACCTGAATAGTATCATTCTGGATCACTGGTTCCTTTCTTTACCTTTCTCTCCCTCTGTCTGTAAACTTTTTCACTTTTTGGGCTTAAATGCTGGAGTCTATTTATTATTTATTTTATCATGGCACTTCGGGAGAGAGGCATGGCCTTTCATTCTAGCACTTGAAAAATGATGTGTGAAAACATTGCAAGCAGATCAATCTCTTGTTTTTACCGCTTTGAGGGTGTTTTGACCTTTCAGGGTTTTAGCAGAACACTACCTGCAATCATCACCATAGCTTAGCAACTCTCCCTTCATGATGGCAATATCACATCTGAGCCAGTTTTAACCTGTATTTAATTTTTCAGGTAATACAGTACCACAGACAAAAAGATCCAATCTCGGTTTTGACGAAATACCTACGAGATGACAAAATCCTACAGATATGCAAGACGATCCATTCCCACATTTTAACTCTCCTCTCAGACAGATGCCTGGCTGTGACACAAACATAAACATCTCTCTGGTACCAGCTTCTGCAAAAGCCTTTGAGGTTTGACTTTTCTGAGCAGATCTGAACTTTACTAGGCTCTTACATAGGAGCTACATAAGTTATTTAATACCCATATTAAGGTCACTTATCTTGAATTTTTATTATCAGCTTCAGGTAATTTTACTTATTAGTCATAGGATACTTGGGCTATAATGCGCAAGTTAAAAATACAGCGAGAGTAGAGAACTGGAAAGAAATCGAAAATGCGTACGGGGTGCAAGTGACCGGGAGCTGGTGGAGGAGAGTGCAGGGGCCTCTCTGAGGAGAGGCCCGGGCTGCCCCATGCTGGGCACAGACGGTTCCAGCCAGTTCCAACAAAACCACCACAGGGCAGAGCTGAACCCTGCAGCAAAGACGGTGGTGCCTTGGGGAATGTGTGTGTAAGAAAGGGCAAAATGCTGCCTGGCAGTGAAGTGTGAGGAAAAATGTGACAGAAATAGATGTGCACGCCCTGAGAGGAGAGCTGAAGGAAGAGAAGGAGATGCTCCAGGCTACTGCAGCCCCTGGAGAGCACCATGGTGGAGCTGGTGTTTCCCAGCAGCCTGTGGAGAGGACCATGCTGGTGCAGATACCCCCCCTGCAGCCCATGGAGGTCCCCACACCACGGCAGGTGAATGTTTCCTGAACAAATGGTGGCCTCTGGATAGCCCACACCGGAGCAGGCCTATCCTGAAGGACTGCAGCCCACGGGAAGGACCCTGGCTGGAGCAGGGAACGTCATGAGGAGGAAGGTACAGCAGAGAGGAGCTGTTATGGACTGATCACAGCCCCGATTCCCCATCCCCCTGTGCTGTTCGGGGTTGAGGGCGATGTAGGCGGGTCAGGGATGAAGGAGCAAAGTTGATGCTGGGAAGAAGGAGGGGTGGGAGGAAGGTGGTTTAGTTTCTCACCACCCAAATCTATTTTGATTTGCAATAAATTAAATCAACCTTCCCTAGGTTGGTCTGTTTTGTCTGCGATGATAACTGGTAAGTGATCTCCCTGTCCTTGTCTCAATCCGCAAGCTATTTCAACATCTTTTCTCCCCTGTCCCCTTGAGGAAGGGGAGCAAGAGAGCAGCTAGCTGGGGGGCTGGCAGCCCACCAAGCTTAACCCACACAGCCAGCAAGCATCCTTGTCTGACTAGAAATGGGCAATCAGAAAATTTTAGGAAGCTCAGAGCTAAATCATGTGCTGTCACGAAACCTGATGACTTCTGAGTTTGTAGGAGTTTGATGTTGCCTTGAGCCTACGACTGGAAATACAGGCACTCCATATAATCCAACCTCTCATAGCTGCAGAGCACATAATGTGTTTTATGGTGAAATAAAGAATATTTTAAAGTTTACCAACTGAAGTTCAGTCGAAAGATTTAGTATTTGTTATAATAAAAATATTTTGAAAAATCTTAGAAAACTTTGATGAAAAAGCTTGCAGCAGCTTTTTGTGGGATGAGTTTCCAGCTGAACTGAACTTCAGGTATGTTATTTCCATTCTTCTCTGACAGAGGGCTCAGGAGTGGTTGACGAGCTGTTTGTGACTTTGTGAAAAATTCAAGAGCAATCCCTACGTCAGGACTGTGTGGATCTGACTGGCAGCCGGGCAGAGCTGGAGCAGGGGTTGCTCAGTAAATAAATCCTCAGCAGTACGAGGAAGCAAGCCAGCAAGTGCCAGACCCCTCAGGGATCCAGCTGCACACCAAGGCCACCACTATTTCTCAACAGATCATCTGGGAAGCCACTGGTTGCCTTCTGTTTGTGAGCTAAACCTGGAATTCCTGCGTCTCACCATCCCCAAGTAAGCAGTATATATCCTGAAATTGCTGTCCTTATTCCAAGGCCTCAGAAGATTCAGACTCAGATTTTAATTACCACGCACATAAAATATGTTTGCATTCGTTTGCTTACTTTATACTTGACAGTGTTGCGGCTACGCTGGAAATCTAACTTTTATATTGGTTGGATACTTCTGAATCCTCAATACCGAGTCTGTAAAATTACTGTGCTTATGCATGAGTCATCATCAGTTTTACCATTTTACATCAAAGAAAGCAAAACCATCTGGATTTTGTGGCTTCTGAGACTCACAAAATTATAATAAATCTGAAGTCAGTTTGTGCACATACTTTAAGAAAGTTATATAGGCTTCAGAGCGTTCTAGGTCATACGAGATGCAATTTCCTTTAGCTGTTTCCATCTTCATACTTCGGAAACTGATATTTCTGTATAATTCTACTTAGATTGGTATGCCTTTTTTTTCCATGGTATATGTGGAATATCAATCATCCTTGCTTTCAGTGGAGGTAAACAGTTAAGAAATATTCTGTGGACTGACACACAGGACATTGTTCAAACAATCTCCACTTCATCCTGTCTAAACCAAGACATTTATTCTGAAAATGTAGATAGATACAGTACTTTTTGTGAACTGAGACATAACAAGAGAAACACATTCTATATTCAGAGAGATAATTAAGTACTCCTAGCCACATGCAAGTTGTTCATATTTTGCAGCTACTGCTTACAGACTAAGACACTATTCATCTTAACAAATGGGAATGTAGTCCACAATCAATAAAAAGTATGAAATTATTATTGATATCTGAGGTTAAATTTTGACTGTAGCCAACTGCTCCACAATACTAGTGGCCTTTTCACATACTTCCTAAATGAAATCCTGTTAAGCAGGTAAGAACTAGTAGAGAAGATATAAACCCTCATATTTCTATTCTGGATCAGTATCAATAGTTGGTTCTATAATATAATGTTAGAATGAATTATTCTCTAATGGATTGCATGGGAAAGAGGACTTTCATAAATATTTCCAGGTTTGCAGGTTGTTTTTTTTTTCTTTTTACTTATCATGAAATTCAGAATTTAAATACAGGAAATTTTATTGCGTAGGTGCAGAAGTTGTTACTGACTGTCATTTCAGCTGCCTAAGCCAAAAATCTAGCTTCTTAGAGCTCAGCTGGTAATTAGGACCAGAATTACACTAAAGTGTAAAGCTACACTGGTAATTTAGACCAATCCTGCAAACCACTTCACATGCTGTTAAGCCATTTCTGTTCCATGTTGCTCCTTAGTGGTAAACCACATCATTCTTCTGGTTGTTGGAACAGAAAATCGTTTTAGCTTCTGTGAATTGTCCTAGTTTCTTCTTTCAACCCCATCCCTGGCAATGGGCAGAGGAGAGGAAGTGAGGCGCTAAGACCAAGTGTGGTACCTGATATTACCAGTTTACCAGTCATGTGGTGCATGATAATTTGGCTTGACAATAAAGAAGGCTGTGCAGACACATGGAGAAAATTTATCATGGTAACTTCCCAGGGGCATGTTCGTACCCCAGAGTAAATGTGATACACTTTTGCAAAAAGACAAACCATCTCCTGTTTACCATGAGGAAATAAAATGAACTAGTGTCACTGTCATGGAGCAGTTGATACCTGATGATTTCCTATCTTTCAGCAAGTTTTTCTTGGATCTGTAATTTCCCCTCCCAAATACAGTACCTGCTGTTTCCCAGAAATCTCTGCAAAATCATGCCGAGTAGCTCAGTCCCTTGTAACACCAGCATTTATGCATAAGGCTGGGGGGCACAAAGCTTGAGAGATGAAGAGGACAGGTTTGCTGGCACCAGGGAGGAAGGCAGAAAGGATAAATAAACTAGAGTTTTGGCCAGGAGGCTGTTTAAAATAGAAGAGGAGGCTAAGAAGGTAGGGGTGTGCAATAAAGAAGAATAAAGGATCCTTGGGGCTTGGAAATGTTGAAGTAGTAGCATGCAGCTGGAAAACAGGGTATGGAGGTTGGACAGCAGAGTGGTAGGGACTGGTATGGCTTCCAGTAGCCAGAGGGATTGGAAAGGGATGTGAGAGCTTCAGAGTTGGGATCAGAGCAGATGGTGTTACAGCAGAGTGTTGTCAGACACCTATGTAGAGGGCTAAACAGCAGGACATAAAAGTAAAAATCATTCCAGTGTTGTTTACATATATTGCTTTTAGAAAACAGATCTCACATCTCTGGCCAAAAACGGAGCAATGCAGATCTGTGCCGGTAGCTGGAACACAGCTCTGGGAGTCAGAGTCATCCACACGCTCTCCCACACAGTGTAGCTGCACAACCTTGCTACAGTCTGCTCTAGGATGGGACCTTCTTGCTCCATTTTGCCTATCTTTCTCACTGTTTAACTTCGTGCAGAACAATTACATACTTGCTGGGCCAAGGAGAACGTTCTCTTTGTGCAAACGATGAGTTGCACGCTGTCAGCCAGAGCAGGGCACTGACCTGTTCCAGCTGTCTTGTGCAGACTGTAAAATTCGTGGTGATCCCCCAGGTTATGAATAAAAGACAATGCACAACACCATCCTTCCACAGGCCTCTAAAATAAAAGGCTGTTCTACACTTTTTTTGTTTGTTATAAAAAGGGCTTAGGCACTTAAAATTAAGGTTAAAATATTTTAGGTCAGTGAAACCCTCATCACTGCAGTCCATCGTTAGGTGACTGAATGCCAACGATGGTGCTACCTATGAGACTTCTGTGTTTCTTACTGGCTACATGAAGTGGCTCCCGGTGAGAGTGCAGGCTTTTGAGCGTCCTGATCTTAGATACCCACAGCTCTTCAAGGAAACAAAATACACTGTATGGAAGTGAGTATCTTAAAAATTTTACTAGCTGAGAATCTAGGTAGGTTAGTTACCTAACAAACATCAGCAAGTAATGTTCAATAGGTGGGTGCCCTTAGACTGACAGCCCATGTTGATGAATGGTTTTGTTAAACACTGAGTCCTCATCTCTGGCATGTCGGAGCCTTCCAGACAAGACTGTTTCTTTTGAGCCTTTCAGTCTCCGTAACTGCTGTTGTATGAAAAATGGCACCAAATATTTCAGATTTGTAGAGAATAATATTAGCACTTTAAAGAGGGAGAACCTTCACAATAAAAATGTCGCTATTAACATTTTAAAAGAAAAATATTATGCACTTGAGAGAACTGAGTAGCCAGTTATAATGACTTTATTAAAACTCACAGCATGCTGAACTCACAGCTTAAGAAATGAGATCCCTGCTACAGTTTACAGACATTAGATTTTTAAAATGAATATAAAGAATATTTTGTCTCCATACTAAACGAATAAAAAGAAAACAGGGCAGCTAGTGTAATGAAACTGTTAAAACAACAGTTAAGATGCTTCAAGGAATAACGTAGCCATTCTTTCACTGTTTTGTTCATCTAGTGATGGCAAGTTAAGATCCCTAAAGAAAAAGAGTACTTTTTTTTTGCCTTAACTTATATGCAAATCAACAGCCTTGTGCAGTGATGTAGACTTCAGTCTGAGATCTAACAATGAATGTCTTATTTAGGACAAGATTCAATCTAGCCTCTCAAAAGATGCCATGTGAACAACACATATTTCCACATGCTTCCGTGCTTTGTTACTTACAGCCCTTTCTAAGCATCGTTTCGTCTTTAGAAGTGTAGCCAGACCTTATGCATTCCCTCCCCAAGAATATCCTATATGGACATTTAAAAGTGCTGCATCTTGCTTTTCATTCCATATAATACAACAGTAAATGTAATAACCTTTACTGGAGGAAATGGGAAGGTGCATGTCTGTGCAGCGGTAGAGAACTTTCTGACAGCATTGCTGAGCTCCTGTTTGCCACTAGTTTTACACAGTTCTCATTTCTCTAAGACATATATGCATAGCATAGCAGTAGCATAAATCTAAGCCAGGCAAGCAAGAAAGTACAATGTGTTTTCTCTAACTATACTATTAATCATTACACAGTCTCTGTTACATTGACCACTGCAGCATAAAGTTAATTTCTCAAAAAATTATTTGGTATACCAGGTCATTATCTTATAATGAGATCACATTCTTACAGATTTTTCTTTGATTTGGATAATTCTGGCATATTTAAAGGCAATATGTTTTAAAACAGGGCCAAGGACCATTCATTGGCCATGTGAGGTCAAATGACACAGCACATTTCGTCTCCAGATGATTCACTCTTCCCTACCCAAAGTAGCTTTGTCTGCACCACCTTAGGAGGACTGTCCCCTTGCAGTTCTGTCCCCCAGTGCTCAGGCATTACCTGGTAGGGAGCTAGTTGGCAGAGGTCAAAAACGTGCAAGGAAGATGTAATTAACAGCAGGGATCTTCTCAGGCCAGTGCTCAAGCCTGTACTCCAGTGTTGTTTCATTAACTAGTGTAGTTGTGCCTGTAATGACTACCGGAAGGAAAGCCCTTCCAATGCTTCAGCTTTAAAATTTAGCATATATCTATGCAATGGCTTTTCCATAATTTTCGAATGAGTTTCTATTGCTGTGAAAGAACTTGGATTAGACTAGGATGAAATAGTGTATTTCTATGTTTCTTTTGGTACTTTAGTCATCCTAAAGCAGTCTTGCCTGTCTAACATCAATCTCATGATGGTGCTGCAAGCTGTTATGGGTTATATGGTAAGGAATGTGGGTTCAAAGCACATGTCCCAATTCATCTGCAGTCCATTCATACTTCAAAAATGCCAGGAACCAGAAATCATATAAGAGCTTGAACTTCACTATTGTGTTCTGCACATTGCCCCGTGCTTGAGCCTGGGCTCAGGTGTGTTCTCCATGAGTTGGATATTAACCAAGTAGGGACCTAAATGCTGGTTTCATCTTAGGGTTTATGTATGTCCTTCCAAAGACATGCAAGGACATGAGGAAGAATTCGTTTGAACGTGCTCAGAGATTGCGACAGTTGGTTCACAGGTACTTCAATTGTAGCTAAGACCTAAATGTTTTTACCCTCTCAGCAGTGACACAGGGCTGTATTAGGGTCTGCGTAAGACTGGCATTTCCACAGCATCTGGCATTTTGGTTTTCACTGGGCTGCTGCAACCACCTCTAAGAGGTCTTTGCAACCAAGCGTTAATTAGATAAGCTATTGGGGGCAGGAGTAGCATCAGCAATTCCCTTATTTCTGTACCAGTTGATCCCAAGCACACTGAAGTCACTGATGTCTTTTTATTGATATTCAGTGAACTTTGGATCAGACCCTGGGTATAGCTCAGTTACAGCAGACAACAATGATATCATGCTATTGCGATGTTGTAATATCATTATCTAATATTGTAGACATGGTGTATTAGTAATGGATACTGTTCTGCACTTTCCTTTCAACCAAAGTATATATATAACAAACTGGTTTGCCCTGCATTTTCTCATTTCCATAATATTCCAATGCCATAACAGTAAAATATTGTAATTCCCTTTCAAAGCCTGCTGGACTTCCTGACTCCATGACATTTCTTGGTAACAAAGTGTTTGTGTTGGCTGCAATATATCTTTTGTCAATTTTAAATGTTCTGCTTTCACATTTTGTGTTCAGCTTTGTTACTTTCTTAATGTTCACGAAGTCTGCTTACTGTACAGTATTCAATATATAGAACTTGCACAATATTCCCCTTTTAAAATTCTTATTATATACACATTTCTCTCCTCTCCCACATACACTCTCCTAATTTTCATCACTGCTGTCAAGATTGTCAAGAAAAATAATCAAATCTGAACCAAGGATTCAGGCTGCAGATATGCTGTCACAATATAGCAAGTCGCACTTTACATACATTTTCTTAGGTAGAGTCATGGCTACTGTTTATCTGATAATGCTAAAGGCATTTTGATCTGCTTAACCACTATAAGGCATGACAATATGTCTTGTGCTGCATGGTTATGGCAGAGCACTGCTATATGCCCCTGCTATAGGAACATAGATCACAAATTACTGTTAAAAAGGTAGGTATGCTACATACCCTCAGATCCTCATGCTTAGATTGCTCACCAGCATCCCTGAAGGATGTGCAGGAAATGCTTTCCTTCCACTAACTCCACTGGGAAGACGTAAAATTCTCTCATTCCTATGCTGCTGCTCTCAGCAGAAGAGGAAGAAATAGCAGGTTGCCTTTCCTGTTGCCACTGCAGCTGCTTTTAGAGGGAGAAGGTTGTATAAAGTAATCCAGAAGAAAGTGGGTAGGAAAGAAAACAGAGAATGCTGTGCTGTGCACGGTGTCGGATGACTTCATCTTTGGCTTAAACCTTTAACATCATCTGTTCTTTGAACAAGCTGCAGCCAGCTTCATGGGGAGTCCACTGAACTTCTCCATCGCTCTCTGCTCAGACCCATTTTGTGTGGTGTCCTTGAAGAAAAGAGGGCTAGAATGGGCAGATGCAGAAGGCAATCCTTCCAGGATCCCAAGTGCATCTGTGTTCTAGCTTCTGGTAAAGGAAAACATAAGGTATCACTACACATGCAACACAACCATCTCTGATCCTGTGAGATTGCTAGAACAAGTCAAAACTAGGAACTGTTCTTTTTGCTCATCCTTTTTAAGCAGAGCATGAGGAAAGGAGCAAGTCTAAGCTCTCATTCAGTGAAGGTACAGTTCAGGTGCTGGTCACAAGTCACTGGCTTCTGCTCAGTGTTCCGTGAGGTGTGTCTGCTCCAGGTAAAGGAAATTATATTTCTAAAAGTTATCACCATTAATCTCTTCCTAGAGAAGTTCATTAAAACATCACCCTCATTAATCTTTTAATGAACTCTTCTGGACTTTTTCAAATAGAACATGTATTTTCTCCAGGAATTAATCTCTGACCTAGTACATGATCAGGGTCAGTTAGTATAATTCCATTTTCTTTCACCCTAACAATGTTATGCTCCACTTACTTTTCTTACTCTCTTTATTCTGCTATATTCTGATTTAATTTTTGATGTGTAGTTTTAAAGAACAGAAATAACAGCTATACAATTCAGATACTTCAAAACTACATTGGTTTATTTGTCTTTCAGGGTCCCCCTATAATTTTAGTAAGTTTTGGGCTAAAAACTATACTCCTCAAATTTCATTTTAAGCATTATATTGTAGAAAATATTAGAGAACAGTAGACTCATCTCTGTAAAATGACTTAATTCAAGTTACTTTTCAAGTTATTTTTCATTTCACTGTCTTTTTACAGAGCTGTGTTTGGAGGGCACAATTAGATAAATACATTTCTTCTGCTGTGCTACAAAAACTTGAGATTATTCAATTTTTGCTCAACTGAAATGCAAAACCCTTTTCAGTGACTACTCAGGAATTAGATGGCACTTTCTTCTTACCCTTGCTGCATCTGCCATTCCATTCTTCAGATAATTGACAGAATGAATGGGGTAAAATCAGCTGTTCTTCAGCACACTATTTTTCCTGCTTAGAAGCAGAGAATGTGGATAGCTTGTAACTGTTCTTATTTTTTTCTCAGTAATCATGGAGCCATGTACTTAAGCCAAATGCATACCCACTATTACAGCAGCCCATTGGCAAATGCTTACACAGGGATAATATAACTTCCACAGGGATAATTATGTTTAACCGATCCGCCATGTGGTGGAAGTTTTTGTGGAGAACACCACCATCATATGCCAACTCACTGGCAATACTGACCTGGAAAGATGTAGAGGGTGAAGGAATCGGCTGGCCAGCTCTGGCAATATGAAAAAAATCTCTCTTACTCCCTTGTCTCAGCTGTGGAGAAACTACTGGACATGGTAGACAAGAAACAGTCCTGGGAGTTCCAACAATTCAAAGATTATATGTCCTACTTCCCACCTGTATGGACGAGCATCTCAGCTATTAGGAGGAGGTGTTCCTCTGCTCAAGAGAGAGGATTTGGAGGGTACACACCATAGTGCACCCTGTGGTTTTACCTGCATGACCACAGAGAGGACATGAGGAAGTGGGATGGAAAATCTATCTCGACCCTAAAGGCATGGGTACAGGAACTGCAAGGAAAAACAGTCACATGGAGGTTCTTCCAGGAAAATTGCTTCTCCAGTTTCCAGTGGGCAGCTCCCCAGGTAGAACAGAAGGGCTGTTCTTGCTTCTCATCTTAATGAAAGGACTTCTTACTCGTATTTCCAAGAAGTGAGTAATGAATACTCTGATGAAGGACTAGAGGGGCCTTGCCTCCAGCCAGGTGGAGAAGAGAGACAACCAGGTTTACTGGGCTGTGTGGATTCGATGGCCTGGAATGTCAGACCCCTTGGAGTATAAGGCTCTAGCAGACACCAGTGCACAATGTACCCTAATGCCATCAAGCTATAAAGGGGAAGAATCCATCTGCATTTCTGGAGTGACATTGGGATCCCAACAGCTAACTGTAGTGGAGGCTGAAGTCAGCCTAATGATGAATGAGTGGCACAAGCACCCCAGTGTCACTGGCCCAGAGGCTACATACACCTTCCTTGGCATAGACTACCTCAGGAGAGGGTATTTCAAGGACCCCAAAGGGTACTGGTGGGTTTTTGGTATAGGTGCTGTGGAGACAGAGGACATTAAACACCTGCCTGCCTCAACCAGTCTCTCGGAGGACCCTTCTGTTGTGGGGTTGCTGAGGGTTGAAGAACAGCAGGTGCCAGTCACTCCCACAACAGTGCACTGGCAGCAATATTGCACCAGGACTCCTGATTTCCATCCAAAAGCTGATTCATCTACTGGAGAACCAAGGAGTGATCAGCAAGACTCACTCACCCTTTAATACATGGCCAGTGCAAAAGTCTAATGCAGAGTGGGGATTAACAGTAGACTACTGTGGCCTGAATGAAGTCACGCTGCTGCTGAGTGCTGGAGCGCTGGACATGCTAGAACTTCAACACGAATTGTATTCAAAGGCAGAGAGGTGATATGCCACAACTGACATCACTAATGCGTTTTTTCTCAATTCCTTTGGCAGCAGAGTGCAGGCCACAGTTTGCTTTCCCTTGGAGGGGCATCCAGAACACTTGGAATGGACTGCTCCAGGGGTGGAAACACAGCCCTACCATTTGCCATGGACTGATCCAGACTGCACTGGAACAAAACAAAGCTCTGGAACATCTGCAATACCTAGACGACATCATTGTGTAGAGAAACACAGTGGGAGAAATTTTTGAGGAAAAGGAAGAAAATTGCTTGAATCCTTCTGAAAGCCAGTTTTGCCATAAAACAAAGTAAGGTCAAGGGACCTGCACAGGAGATCCTTTTTTCAGGAATAAAAGGGCAAGATGGATGTCATCAGATCCCAATGGATGTGATTGACAAAGCAGCAGCTATGTCTCCAACTATTAAAAAGGAAACACAAGCTTTCTCAGGCATTGTGGGTTTTTGGAGAACGCACACTCCAAGCTGCAGTTAGATTGTGAGCCCTCTCTATCAAGTGACCTGGAAGAAGAATTATTTCAAATGGGGCCCTGAGCAACAACAAGCCTTTGAACAAATTAAATGGGAAATAGTTCATGCAATAGCCCTTGGGCCAGTCCAGGCAGGGCAAGATGTGAAAAATGTGCTTTACACTTCAGTCAGGAAGAATGGCCCCTCCTGGAGCCTCTGGCAGAAAGAGCCAGCAGAGACTTGAGGTTGAGCCCTGGGATTTTGGAGCTGGGGCTACAGGGGATCCAAGGTCCGCTATACTCCAGTTGAAAAAGAGATACTGGCAACATATGAAGGGTCCGAGCTGCTTTGGTAGTTGTTGGTACTGAAGCACAGCTTCTCCTGGCAGTTCGACTGCTTGTGCTGGGCTGGATGTTCAAAGGAAGGGTTGTCTCTAGACATCAAGCAACTGATGCTATGTGGAGTAAATAAGTCACACTGATCAGACAACAGGCTCAATTCCAGTTGCCCAGGAATCTTGGAAGGGATCATGGACTGGCCAGAAGACAAAGATCTTGAAATATCACCAGAGGACAAGATGACATGTGCTGAAGACACCTCACTGTATAATAAACTACCATAAAATGGGAAATAACATGCCCTGTTCACTGATGTGTCTTGTTGTATTGTAGGAAAGCATTGGAGGTGGAAATCTGCTGTATGGAGTCCTATAAGACAAGTTGTACAAACTGCTGAAGGAGAAAGTGAATTGAGCCAATTTGCAGAAGGAAAAGCCATCCAGCTGGCTTTAGACATTGCTGAACGAGAAAAGTGGCCAGTGCTCTACCTCTGTCCTGACTCATGGATGGTGGCAAATACCCTGTGCGGGTGGTTACAGCAATGGAAGCAGAATAACTGGCAGAGCAGTGGTAAAACCATCCGAGCTGCCGCAATGCGGCAAGGTATTGCTGCCCGAGTAGAAAACCTGGTTGTAAAAGCACATCACATAGATGCTCATGTGCCTAAAAGTCATTTCGCTGAAGAACCAGCAGGTGGATCAGGCTGGTAAGACTGAAGTGGCTCAGGTGGATCTGGACTGCAAACATCTCTCCTGCCCTGAAGGACTGTTATGGCAGATGGACCCAAAAGTCATGGACTAAATGAACTCAACGGACATCGTGGAGGGATGGCCCACAGACTAAGGGAATGATATCTATGTTTATATATATCAAAATACAGGAAAAGTTTATATATATCAAAATACAGGAAAAGTTTATATATATCAAAATACAGAAAAGTGTAGGATGTGGGCATGATGTAAATGCTATAGAATAAGGGGTGGATGCTGTTCTGGTTTTGGCTGGGATAGAGTTAATTTTCTTCCTAGTAGTTGGTGTAGTGCTGTGTTTTGGTTTTAGTATGAGAATAATGTTGATAACACACTGATAGTTTATTTGTTGCTAAGTAGCGCTTCTACTAAGTCAAGAAGCTTCAGCTTCCCATGCTCTGCCAGCGAGGATGTGCACAGGAAGCTGGAAGAGGGCACAGCCAGGGCAGCTGACCCCCAGCTGGCCAAAGAGATATGCCATACCATATGATGACATGTTCAGCATATAAACTGGGGCAATTTGGCTGGAGCATGGTGATTATTGCTCGGACACAGGCTTGGAATCAGTCAGAGTGTGGGGAGAGGTCGCATTGTGCATCACTTGTTTCATATATTCTATTATCATTATTACTACTATTATTGTTNAGTTAAACCAGAGCAAGGTCGACGGGTTTTTTTAGCAATGCCAACCTTTAGCCTGTCAGGGGAAAAAAACAACCAACTAACCAACCAAAAACAACAACAAAAAAACCCTATAGTGCTGGACTGTTGCCCTGAGGAAGCCATGAAAAAAATTAGTCCAGGAGGGAAAACAAAGAGACTAGGCCTCAGAAGAGCTCATGGCTCATGGAAAGAAATCAAACCACTTCACTCAGAGGTGGAAACATCATGCTCTGCAGTATATTTCTGCCATGGAGACAGAGATATTAGAGATCTGTTGCAAATGATCCCTGGTCAAGTGTCCAAGTGTGCTGGGGAAACTTCCTGCTTATCCATGGCCATCAGTCAATCTGTCCTAAGCTGACAGGTTTATTAGCCTCATAACTAGAGAAAATAAAAGTGCTCATGTAAAGAGATAGTGAATATTTCCGCTTAAGATTTATGAGCTTTTTCTTGTAACGGAGAAAAAATACTATATTCTAACCTGAAAAGTCACTTGTCAATTCTCACAAGCATAACGTGCTTGTTCACTTGGTTGTTGTGGATTCTTTAACTGCTGGCTTGTGCTATATTGGTACATATATTTTTTTATATGCAAATATGTACTTGGATATATGTATGGGTGTTATTTATATGGGCAGCATTCCAAGCATAGCTAAAGATGTTTGCTACAGAGCAAATGAGGGAAAAAAGACCCATTTGATATACTCTGATATTTCTTTGCAATAAGAGAAGGATATTCAGCCACTGAATATTCCAAATGGTCAGGTTAAAGGGCTTATTTATGAAGCAACTTTCTGAACATCTTATAAATGACATGTGCTAAGAGGTTTTTTGTCATTACTAGGACTGACATTTTTCAGCAGCTCAGTTTTTTTGACACATGCTCTAACTGTGATATGACTTGCTAGAAATAACTGTTGTTATTAGTGTAAGGCGGTTGTTTTTCTAAGGAAAGTTTATGAAGCCATGGCTGCATTTGTGACATTGTAGCTTCTAAACTTTTTGTAATATTAATTACACTTCAATATTTTAATTACACTTACATACTTTCAATTGGTATTTATGATCTGAATGCCCAACCTTATCCTAAATCACCAGTGGTTTGGTGGATAAACATGACAAACATACTAAAGTTCTCAAATGAAGTGGTGCTGATTTGACCGTGATTTGTGAATTTATGTTTCAATTTATTCTACTTGGTTCAGCAATCACCGATATGGGCCAAGACCAAATTTAATCCAGTTCTTGCAAGAAAACTAACTAGTACTCTAGGAATATAAAGCACTATATTAAATAGAGCTTTGAAAAATAAATAGGAGATGTTAAACAAGAACTGTGACTTTTAAGTAGTATTGCAGCAAAAGATGAAAAATAACTTTTAATACCAAAAATATTCAGTGGTATACTAGCACAAAAAAAACAGACCAAGAGAGTGTTTATTTGACTTTATTCCAATTTTATTTAGATATTTCCAATACCTGCCCGAATGAGTAGCCTAGCTTACATGCCAGACACTTAAAAAAACCCCAAACAAGGTACAAAGGAGTGATCCTTTGGAGAGACAATCTCTGTTTTGATTTCACACTTTTCTTAGCCCAGATAAATATTCAAAGTGCTCAGACACATCATTTTAGATTGTGCCTGGACAATAACCTGAAATGCATCATTTGGTTTCTATTTCATTTGGTCACACACCTCCTATGTGAAAGAATAAACATTCTGACTGTTACTAAACAGGAATAGTCTAGTAAAGCTTTGCTTCATTCTCAACTATTTCACAAAAGGCTTTACTTTTCTTGTTGTGGAATTACAAGTATTGAGTTTATGGCTGGATCCAGCACCTTTAATGAGTTTATAGGACCCATTACTACTTATTCAAGTTCTGAAAAATGTAGTGTTCTAGAACAAAGTGATCCACGTTGCAATAAAAAAACCCCGTATACCTCAGAAATGTACTACTACTGCGCAGAATCTGCTATCAGGATGCTACGATGCATTTCTAAATAATGCACGAAATTGCCTTATTTGAACTATTTCCAGACCTCTCACGGTGTCAAGAGTCCAACAGTCTCTCACCGAAATCTTTAGATATTCCACACAAGGAAGGTTTAATGCTTTAACATCGAGTTTACTTATTTGATGTATTTGGCGTTAACATGCCATTTTGATTCAGAAGCGTGAGACAGTGATATGCTGAAATCACAACACAAGCATAACATAGCAATTGCAACATACAGCTAAGCCACCAGACAAACGGCATGCCCATTGCTGGTCTCTGTATGCTCACTGTCATGAAGCACACCTGCTCCTTGGAAGTGCTCAATGGCCTTTGCCATGAGACCTCTTGATCTTTCCTTACAGGTCACGGCAGACTAGGACTCAGGAAACTGCATCCTGCTCTTGTTCTGCTGGGTTAAACTGGTGCACTGAGACTTAAAAGCATGCGTTTTGGATTCTTCTAGGTTTTTTTTATATTTGACTTTTCAATTCCAGCGGTCGTTTCACATAGTTATTGTATCTCAATACAATTTAAAATTTAAGTGGCAGTAATACTCAGAGGAACCAAGTACCTTCGTAATCTCATTGTACTCGGCCCTGTCTGAAAGCTAATGAATATACATTTCAGGTCTGTAATCTCAGAGAAAAAGTGACTAGGATATAGATTACATGTAGACCTCATTATGCTAAATGTGTGCATTTGCTTCCTAGGCACTTTCGTATTTTCCATTTTGCAGAACCTTATTCCTCAGCACAGACTTTCAATCCAGTATATTTGTAGAAGTTCCATTTTTTTAGTTTGCTGGGCTATGAAGATATATTATTTCTGGAAAATTACCCATGCTTTTCGAAGGAAAAGTTAAAAATGAGGAGACCCTTTTGTTTTTTAAGGACCTGGCATTTTTAAGCAATTCATAGTGCAAATTGTATCCTTCAGAAAGATACATTCCTTAATACTCTTCTTGATCTGGGTCAATTTTCCTCATACTGTAATGGCTAGTCAGGACTCGATGATGTCAAGAACATATTCTCAGATTAAAGTTCAGTGACTCCAATCAATACTAACTCCACTTCAATATCACCACCACTCATTTAAGCCCAGTGATGCCATGACCCGTGACCTCTAAAACAGCTTATATTCCTCAATATGTGGTAGCGGCCAATCTAGACTTTCACTTAAATAGCAACAGTCTGCTACTGCATTTGTCCAAGGCAATAGAAGTTAAGCCTAGGAACTCAAGTTCCTCTGTCATGCACAGTCCTCTCTAGTGCACCTTTTCATTTGTGCAGCCCAATGACGGCTGTTTTCAACATCTTATTATCTTCTGGTTTGTGGTACACTATTCTCATCCACAGGCTTGCTTTCTTGGCCCCCATTTCAGTTCTGCTCTCACAGATTTTTCTTCTCTAACAGTAGTTTCATCTTCTCTAAAGTTCCACGTCTTTATCTGACAAACTTTTAAATTCAACATGAAAAAAAGCTGAACTCAGTTTCTTTCCCCTAAAACTCTTCTACCCACTTCCTACTTCTCTGTATTTAATGCCAGAGTCACTTTTTTGCTTTAAACACCTTACTGGTGAAACTCAATCAGGGTCAAAACCAGCGAATGGAGACAATATTGAATTGTATAGGAATTATCAACTCCAAATGAGACATACTATGGAAACATAGTAGGTGTGGGTTGAGGGTAAAGTTTTAGGAGTTACACTTCTGCCCGTTTCACTGAGTCACAGAGCCCAGAGAGGGCTGAGAAGGGAGAGCTGGGAAGCTGCCCAATAGCTACAGGTCTCCTGGGTTGCCTCCAGGACACAGGGGATATGGTCAGCCCTGGTTTACAAACTCCTGGCATCTGGGAGGTGGCAGATGGCCTCGTGATGCCTGCAAGCTCACTTCTGGTCTACTGGGTTGCTACATGATGATAGAATAATTCAGGTTGGAAGACACATCAGGAGGTCCTCTAATTCCAACCTCCTGCTGCCAGCTGAGTCAACTATGAAGTACGGCTGGTGGAGATGCACTTTGCATCACTCCACTTTGCCCATCTGGAAGGCAGTGGGAACTCTGGTCTTTTTTCCAGGCCTCAGAAACTGCTCCTGTTCCATCAATCCTCTCCTGTTGCCCCATGACCTTGTAACAATGCTTGAGAGTGTCCCCGCAGAGCTGGAGGCCAGGCCCAACAGCACCCTTGGAGACCTCTCTGCCATCCTGTGCACTGGTGGCATTGTCCAAGTTGCTAAAGGTGACCTGAACTCCAGCTTCTTCACTTGTGCACAGCGTTACACACCATGGTAGACCAGCATCCTACCTGAGCAGCTGAGTCAGCTATTATGAGGGTAGACCAGGCTGCTCAGGGCTTTATTCACTTAGGTTTCAAAAATTTGCAAGGACAAAGACTCAGGGCAACCTGTCCCAATGTATGACTCTCTTCATGGCAAAATGGTTTTCTTTATATCACCTCTGAACCTCCATGGTTTCAGTTTATGCCTGTTGTGTCCCGTTATCCTGCCACGCACCACTGAGCCCAGCTGAACTCAATCTTCATGACTTCCTTGTAGCTATGGAAACAGTGCCCCCAAAGCCACCTCCTCCCCAGGCTGGACAAGGCCTCTTCACCCTTTCCCCTCACAGGGCAGTGTTCCAGCTCTTGGCCACCCCACTGGCCCTCCACTGGACTTCCCTCACTTTATCCATGCCTTTCTTCTAATAACGGGACAGAGACCAGATGCATTACTCTGGACAATATCTAACAAGTTCCATGTCAAGACCGATAATCACTTCCCTCCATCTAATGCCTACACTGCTGCCAATATGGCTGGTGATGCTGTGAGCTTCTTTGCTGCCAGGCCACGCTGCTGTCTCATGTCCAGCCTGCTGTCCACCAGGGCTCCCAAGTCCTTCTCCGCAGAGCTGCTCCCCCACCATTCAGACCCCTGCTGGTATTCTTGCAAAGGCTTCTTTCCTCGCCAGATGCATCACTTGGCACTTGTCTTGGCTGAATTTCACAATGTACCTGCTGGCCCATCTCTCCAGTCCGTCTAGGTTGTTCTGGATAAAAGCCTTGCCTTCGAGCGCAACCATCAGTCCCCCCTGTTTGGTGTCACCTGCAAACTAGAGGATCAAGCACTCTGTTGCCTTCTCCAGATGTTCAATGGCACAGCCCCCATGATCGACCCTTGTGGTGTTGTGCCCAGGGTACAGTACAACCCCTTCACCACACTCCCTGGAGCCCCATTTTTCTGGTGGTGGGCAGCCAGCCCCTCAGCTGTGGTCTCACAAATGGCTGAGGAGAGGGAAGAAGTGACTTCTCCTGCCCCACTGGCTCCCACCTTGCCACTGCATTTGCCACAAGACACCTGAGGCTGAGCCTGGGGTGCCCAGGTACTGGGCCTCATGGCTGCCCCAGCACTGGGCCTCATGGCTGCCCCCTGCTATGGGCACCGGCCTCCCCTCTGTGCACCATCTTGTGTTGTCAGCTAGATATAAGTGTTAAAAGTCTCTGAAAATTGAAAGAATCCTGCTAAACGTAAGTAATGTAAAAAGTAGGGTAAAGCCCACTCCAGATAAATAAGAGAGACACCAGTTATTTCGACTATGGGGCATTAGGAAAGCACATAGTCCTAAGGGTTCACTCATTAGCCTTAGTGCTCACCTGTGCCCTGCTCGTCAGAATGAGAAATTCAACATGCCAGAGTGCTTCAGTTTTCTACACAGATGCTAATTCATGTCTGGTTTTCCAGGAAATTTCACTCTTTCCACGCAAGCACCTAACTACCTCAATCTAGGCTGTTGTCTCCTCTGTCGCCTCAGTACTGGTGGGGTTTACCAATTCAGGGTCTGAACCTGGATACGGAAAAAAATTGCAGAAACAAAACCAGCCAGAGTCTTGACTCAGAAAAGAGCAAGGACCTGAACTTTTTTCTGTCAGGTCAGAAATTCCATGGAATGGCTATATTATCCTGCTTACCAAACTTTATATGAATCTTACACATTTACGTTTTTTAAAATTGCTTTTATAAACCGAAATTCCAAACAAAAATAATGTATCATTGTAAATGCAGCCTTAGCCGATTGCTGATCAGATTCTAAGGCTTGCAATGTTTTCATCTCAACGTTCAATTAAATTAATAGTCAGTCCCCA
Source organism: Pampusana beccarii (assembly GCA_013399365.1). Lineage (NCBI taxonomy): Eukaryota > Metazoa > Chordata > Aves > Columbiformes > Columbidae > Pampusana > Pampusana beccarii. Next base: position 738,994 of record VWYH01002074.1, read on the forward strand.
GCTCTTTTACAGACCGACCAGCAGTCAGGAAATAGCTGGACTCCTATGGCACTGAGCAGGTTACAAACCCAAGAACAAAAGTTATACAAGATCCAGAAACGTGGCAGTAGCAATTCCATAAATACACTGAAGACACAGCTGATACTATTGATTTTACATTGACAATGACTCCCATACTCAGTAGCAGTACAGAACTCTAAGCGACAAAAAAATCCCCACTTCTGGCATGTATCCTTGTAGAGACTGCTGCAGGTACTGCCACTGGACTGATCACATATACAGAACAGAACAAGGGGAGCTCCCAAAAGGAGCTTTTTTAGTGTCTCCTGTAGGAGTTCACACCTATGCCTCAACTTGAGCCTACTTGCCTGGCGCATATTTCAGAGACTGTTTGTATTCTGGCTGAATTCACAGTATACTAGGTGTGGTACAAACACAAAGCAGCATGCAATACCTGCCTCAAAGCATTTACACTCTACTCTTCAGACCTGTAAATAATGCCTCATAAATTCAAAGGAAGTTTGAAACACTCAGATTGTTGTGAAAATAATGTAAGACATCGCTCCTTTTTAATAACAGAGTCAGAAATATATCACATATTTGCCTTTACGAAGTAGTCTCCATGAGCGTGACTTACTGGTTCATCCACTGATCACAGTATGTGAAGAGGATCCTGCCTACAACCCTCCTCTTTGACCCAGGACAATCTTGTTTGAAAAGTCTGGGTAAAGGTATTTTCTTCAAATTTATATTATTTAAAAATTAATTGGAGATGTTGGTGCTGTTTCCCCCTTTAATTAATAATGTATAATGCAACTTTAACTACAATTTAATTACATTATGAAGGCAGAAGGTATTTTCTGAAAGCTCTTTAAGGTTTTTTCTCTTGCTTTTAGGGAATCAGTAATCCCATTAGTATTAATAGTTTATCTGCCTAAATTCCTCATATATTATTATGAGAACTGAGCTCAAAGTTTAACTATTCTAAAAAAAAGTAATGCCTGTAAATTAAACGTGTTCTACTAAATCTTAGAGGCATTAAAATGGAAAGAGATGTATGGAATTTCAATGTGATTTTGGCTAACCATGTTAGAGAATCTGGACTTTTATTCACATTAAGAAATGTTGCATTAATGTAGATGATCAAATTTCTCAAATTGAAAATAGCTAGTATGCTACTCTCAGAAAAGATTTTGGCATTGACAGAGGACACCTCTTTCCTGCCCAGAAAAGAAGGTGTGAAAGCATTCCTATTTACACTTCTCAAGAGAACAAGCTGATTCTTCTCACCTTGGCTGCAACAGGAAAGACTCCTTTTCTCATTAGCTCTTGGTGTTTATGTTTAGATGACATTCTCTTGAAGGGGGGCTTCACAGAATCATAGAGTGTCTTGAGTTGGAAGGGACCCACAAGGATCATCGAGTCCAACTCCTGTCCCTGCATGTGACAACCCCACAGTTCACACCATGTGTCTGAGGGCCTTGTCCAGTCTCTTCTTGAACACTGTCAGGCTTGGGGCCGTGACACCTCCCTGGGGAGCCTGTTCCAGTGCTCCATCACCCTCTGGGTGAAGAACCTTTTCCTCATGTCCAACCTAAACCTCCCCTGGCACATCTCCCTGACATTCATTTGGGTTCTGTCTTTAGTCGCCAGAGAGATCCGCACCTGCCCCTCAAAGAAGGGGCTTTTGCTTTTGGTAACTTCTTGAAATGAATGATGCAATTCACCCCTCAAAGTAGCTGTTTCAGGCTATCTGTGAGCTCAGGTAGACAAATTTATTTGGTCATGGTTCCAATTAGCCTGTGGGCTAGAGATCCACCTGTATAGGGGAAAAAAAAAAACACTCCAGCTCCAAAAACATGGCCTTCTGATGCAACTATCTATCTGTCAACAACACTGCAAAACGTAAAAAACAAGAGATCCTAAAATTCATTTTGACCTAACCTGCAGAGGAAACTCAGACATCCACAGCAGGCCATAAGCAGGTCACAAGAAAATCTACCATGACCCCTAAGAGGAGAAATTTTAGAATAACCCCCAGAAGCAAAAGACCAGTAACACATCGATCAGAGTTGCAAATGCCATGTTTCCTTTAAATGTACAATGTGCAACTGGCTGTTTCAAATGTGAGTATATGGGCATTCTGAGTGCAAAGTTCAAGCACAAAGGCTGAGTTGTAGAAACAGAGGAGTAAAGAAACAAATACTGGGACACTCTCAGACAAACACTGCGAAGTAAGCCTGCCTCAGATTCCTTAGATGAGGTCAGCTGATGTTGAGAGGAAACTGTCTGACCAGTGGAACACACTCTCGCTTTGATTACTGGAATGAGAAGGTCCTGATGCACTTTTTTGAGGAGACTGAAGCAAATGAGTGGTGCCTACCAGAGCTTCTCAAAAGCAAGTCCTACACAAGAAGCTGAAAGAGTTCCATTCTTTCTTTGTGTATAAAAATGGAAGAGTACTATTACAGGGATGTTTATACAGATAAACAAACTTTCCTTCAATTTGTCTAGAAACACTTGAAGGGTAAGTGAAACGAATATGAATTCGTATCTGATGGAACAGTAGGTTCTGACAGAGCTTCGGAGTTGAGGAGTTGAGGTCTTTTTTCACGCGGTCAGGATTCCCTCTGAATTTCTGATTCCACTTCTAAGGATCTTCTGTGGTAAACAGTGCTGGAAGCTGGAGCAAGAGATCTGAGTCAACTCTGATGATGCCCGGCCTGCTGAGCATCTCCGTAAAACCCACTGAGTATGGATTAGGTGGGAAGTCTCCTCCATAGGAGAGGGGAGAGGCCTCTGAAGAGGCATGTAGGCAGCTATGACTTTCTAATGTCTTGGTGGAGTCTCAGTCTCCTTGTAAAGCGCAAAGTTCTTTCAAACCCCACCTAAAGTAGTGGCATCCATTTTCTCCACATTTCTGGGTACAGAAATCATCTTAGTTGTTTTTAAACAGAGTGCTTAAACTTACTGACCTAGTGAATGCATAACTGTGACACACAGACACTCTGGTAACAGCAGGATTTCAAACATTGTTGGACACACAGCTCATTCGGAGTAGTCTGCTTGGTACCTGCTTTCTCAGAGTACCTCTGAATAATGTTAGCTTATGGATACCTAAGGGACACCCTCAGGAGAATTCACCTTTCTCTCTATAATTTCTTTGAGACCTCTGGGGAGACCCCAAAAGGCGATCTGCAATATTCCTGCTGCCAAGAATGGCTTTGGAAATGCTGCATTACACATCCAGGCAGCCCTGTGGTTACAAAGGTTTAGAACAACTTGAGGTTGGGTGATGCATTGATGCCAATTCCACTCTGTCACCTACATCACTATCCTGTGAGTAATACAATGAAAAATGAAATGCAAATGGAATTTATAAACTTCCAGGTAGTACAACAGTTTCTACCAATAAATAGTGGAAAAACCTTTACTTGGTTTATTCAAAACTATACTGAAGGAAAGATGTTAAGGATTAAATGTGCAGACATACAGAGCTGATCTTTTCCATTTTTAGTTTTTGTGTAATTTGATTGACATATATTTCCAGTTTTATCTTATACACTGTAAATGATTTTTCCATACTTATAATTCTGCCTGTGTCTGTAGTAATCAAGGTCATAACTATCCACAAGGGGTCTCTAAATAATTAGGGTGGATACTGAAAGCTTCAGTGAATCCAATACAATTAAAATCCAGAGCAACCGATCTACAATTTGATTGCGTTAATGACTATACAGCATGTATACAAATGAGGTAGTTTACCAAATGAATTAACTTCTTATAAGTCATAAGAGCACTAAAATAAAATCTTGACTGTGCTGATTTATATACAGATGTGATGAAAAGACAAGAAGCTAACTAAAGTACCAGATGAGCATATTTAATACTTACAGATGACACTGCAATCATAATAAGTACACAAACATTTTATATGCTGGTGGCAAAGTCCAGAATAAAAACAATTCTAGAATCGTAAATGCAATTTAAGATTATTTTCCTTGTTTTAAATATCAGATACATATAATCTCAGATTCAAAGTGTAAAATATGAAAAGCATAAGGCATAAAAACCCTATGACATGTTTAAAATCAAAAGCAGAAATAGCAACAAAAACAATCAAGAGGACTTTTTAATTAAACTCTGACAGAAAAAATAATGGTTTTGTTAATTTGTGAATGGTTCACATACTCATGTAATCTTTCTGGCTTCTATGAAGATTCTTGTTGAGCAAAATTCAGCCAAAAGTAAGTGATTAAATAAATATGTGCTTGGACGAACCTGTCAGTGGCAATGCTGACTTTAAGCAAGAAATGTAGAAAATTACTCATAGACATCACTGAGCTGCAAAAAATAATTACTAAATTAATACTGGTCATTGTTTGACTTTTCAGAATACAACTTCTCAGTATTTCTATTACAATAGCCTATGTATCATTTGCCTTCCCCACACTGCTTATAAACTCCTGCTTCTACATTTATCTCTGTTCTCCCCAAGCAACATCCCAATTTGCTAGTAAGGTTATGTGGAGATATCACTTCTAGTCTTTAATCTTCGAGAAATCCCTTCACAAGATCATCACCGTTCCACAACAGGGACTCATAATCATTGTACCTTATTGAAATGAGATAAAACCAAGGCAGACAATATTGATTTTACAGATATTTGAATACAGAAGGAAGTACAGAGCCAGATTCACAAGAGTACTGAGGCTTTGAATTTATATTTAGAAGCTTTATTTTCTATGAAACCAGGGAGTGGCTGGTGTTAAACTAGAGTCGGGTATGTAAACATCCATAAGTATTGAGGACTACAAAGAATGTAGGTCATACGATTTGGGCCACCTCCTCAGACTTTTTTCCACTTGCCCATGTAACACTGAAATGAATTACTGTAACTTTTGTCTTAAAATTGCTTCATGTACAATTGCTGTATGATTACGTCCTGTCTCCACCAACACTTTCCAAAAGCCATGTGGTTAAGTAATCTTTTCACCTTTGCAATCCAGGTTTAACCAAAGCAACATATTTCTGAATACGTATAGTTTTCTAATTGAAAGCACTAGAAAACATAAAGCTTGTATTGACTAGAAGTAACAATTCCTATCTCAGCCCTTGTCTTCCCCCTCCATTTACCAGAACCTCAGACACAGGCACAGTTTCCTTTTCAATTTAACCTTTTGAGAATGTCAAAAGAGAGAATAATTTATACTTCTCCTTGAGTTACATTTCAGAAACTAGCTTTTGAAAACAGTTCACTGAAGCAACTAGTCCTTATGTTTCAGAGAGAAATAACATATCCTTTTCTGTTATCTGGGAGTTCAGACTTCAATGCTCTGAGGGCTCCCTTGGTGTCTTAGTTTTTTAGCCTCAGTCAAAGCTAAACAGAGACAGTCAATCAAATGTCTGCCCAACTTTCACAATAAAGGCAAAATAAAGGATTAAGGGTCCTTAGTACTTTCAAGCTCTGGAAGCTGAAGCAACAAAAAAAACTAGGAAGGAGTCAACTGGATCTTGAATTAAGTAAATGATATAAAGTTCAGCAAATTATGATGAACACTGAATATCAAGGGGCATTTCCAAATAATAAGATCTATTAAAATGTGTATTATGTGTAGGAAGGAAAATTTTCAACACTGTAATTAAACCTTGATTGAAGCGGAAAGAGTAATGTCTGTAAATGTAGAAAGATAATACCACTTCCTCATTTTTCTGTGTGAATCAGTTTCTATATTTTAAGAATGTTTTAAAAATACAAATACATACAGCCTGCAAACCCCATAAATCAGAAAGTGTGAGGGTAAATACCACGAACTCAATTAGCAGTTTATATTTATCTGGCTTTATCTCTGTTATCAAAACTGCTACAAAGTCTGTGCTGATACACTACTGGTAAAGAGACATGGATGGCTATTTCAGTGAAATTGCTGGAAAATAAGCTCAATTATTTTGTAATTCTTTGAGAAGATGAAGTGGGTGAAGAACAAGCCTCTAAAAATGTCCAAGTGAATTCTGGTTGTTTTTTGGTTTTGTTTTGGTGCGGTGTTAGTTTGTTTGTTTTGCTTAAAACAAAACAAAACAAAAACCTGTTAACAGTATCTATGCAGTAGTCACAGGAAAGATCATAAAGGTTAAGAACAAACAAGAATACAACTTGGTCTTGTATGAGAAGAAGCAGTTAGCACTGAGTTTCTGGAAGCGCATGATCTTGTCACAAGCTGCCTGGAGACCTACTACCGTCTCCCACATAGTTATGGCAAAGAGCTATCAGGAGACATTTCACTTGAGCAAATCAATATTTTTGAAACTCTAACCCTAAAGAGGTAGAGAAGGGCATATCTGGTCTTCCCAGTGCACCTCAGTGTGTTACACACGTCGCTCCCATTGAAATCTAGAAATTATGTGCCCAGGTTGCTTGGACAACTTCGAAAAATAATTTACTGCACCTCTCTCAACAATTCTGTAGGCCAGAGGATGTATTTCTAAATGAGAATTGTAATGTTTAATTAAATAAACCAGAAAATTATTTGGTGACCTCAAATGGGACACTCCAGAGAAGAAAAATATGCTAAATATACCAGACAATAACCAACCAGTGTAGAGGACAAGCTACATCTTTTTTGAATCCTGTGCCCTTATCAATATCAAACTTAATTAGTAAGGGCAAGAAAGGATTGCTGAGTTTTTGGCCAAGGCATAATAATTTTTATAATAGTCGACAGCAAACTGGTTTTAGCTCATTCATAGTAGCTTCTAAAATTTTGTGCATATTTTCTAAGGTGAATTTGCTGAGTAAGGATTTAGACTAGTTTAAAATTGATTTGGTTTGGAAATAGTCTGTTGATTTAGATATGAACAATGTTCTAAACATTTGATACATATCATTACCAATATAATCTGTGACAAAAGGGTTTTTTATCTGCTTGCATTTCACATAACTTTTTGTGATGATTTGCTGTTCTTTAATGTACCTCCTGCTTCTGAGACTGAAAATGCTGCACAAATTCATGTTACATTTTAAATGATCTTAGTAATCTTCTTAACCTTCCTATCTCCCTAAACTACAGTAAGTACATTTATGGTGGTTCATTTCTATACTATATTATTTCACAACTACTAGACCAGTAACTAGCAGCCAGACATTTGACTGCCTTGCTATCACAGTCCGAATACTAAAAGTTTCTTCCTAACTTTTCCAGGAAGCACTGATTTAAGGTACAAACACATATGAAGGAAAACTGCATGCATGACGTATTGTTATGTAAAACAGCACAAGGAATCTCTAGAGGATTTGTTAGGCGTGGAAGTGTTTGCCTGAAGAACGCTGCCCCCTCCTCGGGACAGTAGACTGGACGTGGTCCTGCTGAAAACAGGCAGTGGGATCTGCCTACGAGTGATTTTATCACTCCTGACAAGCCGGGGCTGCTGCACTCACATCGCTTATATCTGCAGAGCTCCCCTGCCCACTTCTCGCCAGCCAGCTCCAGCGACTTTACAGTGACCCTACGCGTTAAATGCATCACTATATGCCATATTCCCCTGCTGCCACGACAGCTCTACAATTTCTTGACACCTTCACAATTACAAAAATAAAATCCTATCATTCAGGAAATCCACTTTGTATTCAAGTTATTCTTATTGACCAAAATTTTGTAATGCTACCAGATAGAAATTGTTCACTGCGATTCATGAACCGAGTGGCGTAGCTCAGATCTGTCTAAGGGTCAGACTGACTTACAACAGCCTGCTATCTCTTTAATACTTTTTCTGAATTTTTTCCTATCAGTAAACTTAGCATCTTGGTATTAGAGGAGTAAATATTAGTGGAATATAAGCTGGGAAATTTGCAGAGGTTTCTGATGCTATTAGTTTAAGATGGGAGATTAAATCTCTGATGAAGTCCTACAATGATTAGTTATTATATCCACAAAGAGGTTTCCAAGCCATGACATATTTACTTTTTTTTTTTTTCCCTTTTTAAAGGGTTGTTTATACCTGGTGAGTCCTGTTTCAGTGGGCTGAACAACAAAGAATCTTTAAGTAGTGCTTTCCTTGTGTAACTTCACAGGCAGCTTGTGTATCCATCCTAGATGTCTTTTCACTCAAGCTTGTGCATATTCTTTTTGAAGTAAGAGACATCTTTATTAATGGGGAGAGTAACAGGTACAGATCATAGTAAAGACAAGAAGTGAGGTACAGAATGAATTTATTACTTGATTGGTTCCTATTCCCCACAGACTTTCTAAAGAGGAGAAAATCAATTTTGTCCATAATCCATTCAGACTTTGAAATCTGCATAGAATGGTGATCCAGGATACCTTCTTGATATGCACGCAGAGCTATCAGATGTCAAGGGTTTTGGCAGGATGTCAAAACCCCTGATCAGTACAATATACAGTACATGCAAAAAAAATATGATTCCTGACAGATTATAATTCTGCCAATGCTACAGAAATTTTTATAATGGCAGTAAAAGGCACCTCTCTAACCCAAAGCTCCTGCCAGGCTTCCAAAATGTGCGGCTAATCATGATGGAATTGGAGCTGTTAAAGTTATAACCATTTTTTTTATTACAGAAGCACTAGACAAACTGAGTTAGAGGCTGCTACTCCTTCTATCACAATGCCTGTACACTAATGAAATAATTATGTCAAGCATTCGCTTTTCGAATAAAAATATGCTTGCCAATTTTGAATGTATGGTTCTAAAAAACTACCTATATTGAAGACTGGAAATGCAGTGCTTGCATTTAGTTTGATAAGGCACCAAAGTCTTACAGGCTTCTGACTCATTTCTAGACAAAGGCATGGATTTTTAAACAAATTATTTTTCTGAAAAAAGGGGGCATCCTCTTTGTACCCACCCTTTAAGTACTGGAATACTGTGATGAGATCCCTCTGAGCCCTCTCCGCTCCAGGACTAAATCCATCAGTTGTTCCTCACAGGGCAGGTTCTTCAGCCCTTGGATCACCCTCATGACCCTCCTGTAGACCTCTCCTGCCAGTCCGAGTCCTTCTTGAATTGTGGGGACCAGAACTGAATACAATACTCAGGCACGGCTTGACAAGCGCTGTGTAATTGATCTTGTGAATTTTACAGTTTGGAATGATCTTTATTAATCAAGCTCTTTTTTTTTTTTTTTTTTTTTTTTTTTTTTTTTTTTTTTTTTTTTTTTTTTTTTTTTTTTTTTTATTTTTTTTTTTTTTTTTTTTTTTTTTTTTTTTTTTTTGCTGTGGCTTCTAACCCTATATTTAATGATATAAAATTAAGGAAAGTATTAAAAATTGCTCATTTAAATCAGTGGATTTTAGGCTTGAGAAAAGAGCTTTGGGAAGACAGGACACGCTTCAAGGGAAACAGTAAACACTGTCATTTATAAGACACAAAACCGGAAATTTATACAGAAATCTATAAAGAAAATGACAACAGAATTGAGAAGTGCCGATTTGGATCAACACACACTGCGTGACAGCAGAACTGTCTTGGGAGCAAAAAGGGTTGAAAGGAAAAGAACACTGCTTCATCTCTTTTATAGTATGAAGTGTTAAAATCATCAGACTTTCTACATAGTGACATCACTAATGATATAGTTGTAACAGTAGCAAAGGGAACGACGTCTTTAGGAGAAAGAATTGTTAGCTATGTTTTTTCCTATGATTATAGAGAACAAACTTTCAGTCAAAATAACAATTGCAAATATAGCGAAAGACACTACAGATAAACTGCTTTTAGAAGATTTATTTGTAAGAAACAACGAAAACGGAATTTATATGTTAACAATGGAAAGCTACTAAGGCTTCTGAAAGAACACAACATCCAAAACATTAAAGATTTGCAGCAGCTTTTTTCTTCTCTTTGGTAGGTAATATGTGTCTTTCTTTTCCTTGTTCAGAAGGAAAACATACCTTCAGGTCTGAAGAATTCATTATCCTTTCACCATTTTTGAAGCTTTCAAACCTAGCAACTTTTTAAAGCTGCTGTTCTGCTTTTGCTTGGTATTTATCTATTTTCAAGGAAGATGTTTAACTTGTTTAAAGTCTGCTTGTCAGCTCCTAATTATAAGCTTTTGCCCTGTTAAAATGTTTGTATACATGCTCTTAGAAGCATTTACTTAATTCAAAAATTATTATTGTTTTCCACAAAAATACCCTAAATATCTAAATATTGTGTCCATAGTCTGTAAAATTTGATTTTTGAAAATAATGTTCAAAACATCTGTGGAAAGACACAAGGAATATAGAGAGCTTAAAATACTGTATTCTAAAAGACCTTGCCAGTAATGAATACTAACAGTATACTGAGTGATATTATGATTTTGCAGCTGCATTCTCAGCTGCCCATAATTAGAATGAATAGCACATATATATATATATATATAAAATAATTACCGAGAATCTGTCCCAACATTGTGACTCAGCTTCAAATGAACAACATCCTATGTGGACTTAGTAGAGTATGCATTTAGGCACAAAATTATCATCACAGAAAAGAGAAAATTAACATCTTAAAACTAGGAGTTACTTCATGATTCGTAATGTTATTTACAGTAAATTTTGCAAAGCTAAGGTATTCCATAAATAATACTAAATTCTAAAATGCCACTTGGTTGTCATTAGCAACAAGAGTTTTCTCCCTTTTCCACTTAGTAACACTGTAGTATATTAGTTTATTTTAGTAAGTATGAGAAAGCCTGACGTCCACAATCTGCTGTTATGTGAGTAGGCAACCAAAGACCTCAGGTAATTGAGGGGTTACCATGGAGAAAAAATTAAGAAAACTTACGCCTGTTTACAAAAGGCTTGATCAAAAGCCTGTGGAACGAAGTTGTGAAGAGCCCAGGAATACTGTCAGATTTCAGTAGTCAGGTTAATCTCAGTTTATCCTCTTACTTATTTTACACTTTCTAAGTAAATGGTCTGATTCATCTCTATGGCTGCCTAGCAAGCAACAAGTTTTTGACTAGTTTTGTGAAATTATCACCATCAACCTTCTCTGCCCCTCAGTCTGATTCTTGACTAAGGCACAAGATGAACTGTTGCCAGGAAGCACAAAATCAAGGACCACAATTTCCATTATTTTGGTGCTGGAACAAGTTTCCAGTAATAATGACTCGCGGTTAACCCCTTCTCTGGCATCTCACATAGCTGACAGGCAGATCTTACCTACAGTCAAAAGGATCCCACCAATTTAACTCATACCTTTACATCTTCAACCAAACCAGCCTAAGCCTCTCAGCAACACATTTTATATATATGTATATATGTATATATGTCTGCTTACTTACATATTCCGCTGTTCAAATTGTTTCAGCTTGCAAACCTACCAAGCGTACTTTCTAGTATGTGAAATGCATTGCCCATAAAGAAGAGTTTCTATTTTTATCTTTTATAACCATCTGGGCAGATGCAAGCCAGTTTTACTGATTGCATTAATACAGCACCAAACCTGCACAGGTACGTTCTTTGAGAAAAGTGGAGAGACAAGCTCAGTCTCAGTGACTCGCTGATGTGGTCTCTGGCTTTTGGACTAGAGCAGACTCATTTACTCAGAAGGCAGAGAACTTGTTTGTACCTGCTGTCCATTCAACACTGTGGCTGTGCTTTACAAAGCTGCCTACAAACTAATTAAGCAATACTAACAGGGCTTTTCTTCAGTATAACATGTTACATTGTTGCACATTTTATCCTTCCCTTCTCTCTTGCCCAAAGGAAAAAAGGGAGCTGCATGTGCAAGGGAGTATTTTGGTTGTTTTCAAGCAAGGTCTCCTTTTAGGTAGGATGCAGAGATTAAAAAACAAACAAAACAAACAAACAAAAGCCCAAACCAAACCAAAAACAAAAACAAAAAAAGAGGGTTTGGGGTTTTTTTTAAAGTCACTTTAGGGACCATCTGTAAACTATATTGTTAAGTTAGGAAGAGATTTTTCACAACGAGGGTGGTGAAACACTGGCCCAGGTTGCCCAGAGAGGTGGTAGATGCCCCATCCCTGCAGACATTCCAGGCCAGCCTGGACGGGGCTCTGAGCAACCTGATCTGGTTGAAGATGTCCCTGCCCATTGCAGGGGGGGTTGGACTAGGTGGGCTTTGAAGGTCCCTTCCAACACAAACTGTTCTATGTAAACCTTCATTAAAAAGACTCAGATGAAGAAATGCCCTTGCAGAAGGAACAGCAAGTAGTTAGAAAAGATCACCAGCATACACAGGTCACAAGACAAAGCGATGAGGGAAGCACTTACAGGAAATAAAACAGCAACCATTGCTCTAAACACAGTAATAGATCTTTCTGCATTTTGTGTCTTCCTATAGGAGCCTTCTCTGGCTGATGACTGCAGCATAAGCAATTGTGGATGCTTTATCATGAGTCCAGAAATACATGATAAAATGCGAAATATGGTCCACAAATAACTGGTGTTCAGCTTTTTGAGTTATTTGAAAAAAACTGAAAGCAGAGATTGCTGAATCTCTGACATCAGAAGGTAACTTCTATTATTATTTTAATCTTAAAAGAGTAAAGACTTTAAGTCACTCAGGCTTGCTTTCAGCATTTGACTCACTGTTTTTTAATACTTACGATGAGTGGATTAGTGATTCATGGCCTTCTCTTTTCCTTGCTCATTTCTGAAATACTAAGGTGCACAGAGATCAATTTTTTTTTTCCTGGAACTGCAAGAACTAGAAATGTACTTTAAAGACATGAACACTGACACCCTCTTCTAAAGACATGATTAAATAAGCAGTACTTTAGGGCTTTAAAATAAACATTAGAAAATAAAATTCAGTATGGAGTCATGACTAGACAACAGGTAGGTACTAGGTCCTCCACAGCACATACATCTCATGCAAATTCTTACATCTTGCCGTTCTCCTCATGACCCAAGAGGTACCTGCTTAGGAGAGAGAGCACAGAGAATACTTGAAGGCTTTTCTGAATCCACCAAATCTGAGTTGAGGGTGTGAGACACAAGATGATGAAAAAATACCTTTCTCTTTTTCCCACAACTACATTGTGAGTTAAAACATTCTCCCTGGAGGAGAGGACTTCGGTCACCTCAGGTCTCACATTTGCTCCATCCTTTCACCAACTTGCAATAGTTAGTCAAAATTAATCCTTGGGCATTGGGTCAAAGGCTTCAATTAAAGCTTTTAGGATATACCTCAGTGAAAAATCCGACTTACTCAGGCTGCACAGCACAGTATTAGCACATGTTCCCACCCCATTGAGTTCGGATACCCACCCAGGGTTGGCTGAAGCAGAGAGTTTGGTTTTGTCAATGGTTTTCATGGACCTGCAAGTCTCTAACACAAAGCTCTGGTCTCTGCATTTGATGAATTAAGCAGACTGGAGGCACCTTCCTTTCTCAGGGCACCACTGACAAAAATAACTGTTGGTTATCAGGTGGCTCAGAGACTACAACTGGCTTGTGTAACCACTACATCATGATCTGGATTAGGGCATTGAGTGCACCCTCAGTAAGTTTGCAAACAACACCAAGTTGGGGGGGAGTACTGATCTCCTGGAGGGTAGGAAGGCCACACAGAGGGATCCGTACCAGCTGGATCATTGGGCTGAGGCCAATTGTATGAGGTTCAACAAGGCCAAGTGCCGGGTCCTGCACTTGGGTCACAACAACCCCAGGCAGCGCTGCAGGCTCGGGGAAGAGTGGCTGGAAAGCTGCCTGGTGGAAAGGGATCTGGGGGTGTTGATTGACAGC
>VWYH01002074.1:752860-783028 GCA_013399365.1 Pampusana beccarii
TAGATTGGATATTACGAAAAAAATCTTCATGGAAAGGGTTGTCAGGCACTGGAACAGGCTGCCCAGGGCAGTGGTGGAGTCTCCATCCCTGGAGGTTTTTAAAAGGGATTTGGACAAGGTTCTTAGGGACATGGTTTAGTGCTAGAGTTAGATTATGGTTGGACTCGATGATCCTGAGGGTCTCTTCCAACCACAATGATTCTATTATTCTTCCTCCCACTTTAATAAAATGGACTCTCCTCTGCTTTGGAGAAGAGAGAAGAGATGTGGTCATCTGGTCAATGATTATATAACGCTCATTTTCTGGATGCTCACTTCCCGCTTGATTTACAGACATGCTGAGAACTTCTCATGGGACCATTTATCACCAGTGCAAGTTCTGCTTTCTAACAAGAAGCAGAAAGCATATGTCAGAAAACAAACAAACAAACAAAAAACAACAGCAACAAAATCCCCAAACCTGGGTACCTAAACTTGACTATTGTACAGTAAGCATAAAAATCTCTTCTCTTCCTTTTTTTTTTTTCTGATTGCTAGCAGTGCAGGATCTCTGCAGGAGCTCTCTCTCAGTGTTGATGGTATTGTCGAGCAAAGACAACAGAACAACTCAGCACAGAAAAAATGGCAAAGGCTTGAACTGAAATTCTTACATATAGAGTGTTTTTTGCTGACATTCATGCACTGCTTCCAATTTCTTTTCTCTGATTTACTTGTGCATGGACATCTTGAAAGCATAAATGGTAGGGGAATTAATATCTGTTATCAGTATGCAGAGTTCTGTTATTTTTTATATGCAAAAATGTTAATATATTTTTTTAATAGTAACTTTGCGTGATTGACTCAGAACTGTGAATAGCACCTTTCAATTATGCAGTAGTAACTGGTTCACTCTGGAATTTTGCAAAGTGCTTTGCTCTTCAGCTGAGGAAGGAAGCCAGGTAATTGTTTTGCACAAAGAAAGTTCAAAACTGAGTAGGATGAGAAATACAAGAAAGTCAGAATCTGGAAATTCTCTGGTGTCCTGGACAGAAGAAAGCATTGAACTAGTCATGCTGCACAGCAGAATAAGAAGTGAAAGACTTAAGAGAATCCAGATGACTGAAGAGAATCCAAATGACTGAACCCAGACAAACTCTAACATCTCAAGGAATCCACCAACATTCATTTTTACAGGGTTGGAGAACCACCATTCTGGGTAGTAATGGACGAGCTGCTGTTTCTTCTGCAAGGGACTATTCAGAACTAAAACTGCAAGCAACAGAAAGCAAAGGAAGAGCTACAGAATGACAGCTATGACATTAAAAGTACCTATGTACTCATATGCCTGAGGCAAACAATATTGCATCTTAAAAGCTTAAGTTAGGAGACTGTGTTTTAGCTACAGCTCTCAGGCCATCAGATCACGTGAAAGGAGCCAGAATGAAAAAGCAAGCGCAGCACAGCATTTAGTGTGCTGTTAGTGCCCAGTAACAGATACACTACTTACTGAGCTGTGGTTTTGTTGTCATTGTCTGGCAGCAAGATCATTTGTTTTAATGACCTTCTGCCATCATGTGAAAGCAAATAGCTCTTTTGATTGGACATGTGGTAAAATTAAAGGCTAATTGGTATTCCACTGACAATATACAGTAGGTGCCTCATTGTGCTGCTGACAAGATCTGATGGATGCTGCTTCAAGAACATACAGGTTTAAAGGAAATTAGTTTGATAGGAAAAAAATTACAGTGCCACATTTTCTAGTTATCTACTAGTGTTCTATTTCACAAGAGATATTATACCATCCAAATTTAATACATACCAGGCAGCAGAAACCAGAACGACAATAATCCTAAACATTATTGTGGCACCTGTCATATGCCGTATGAGGTTATTTTTGTATCACAGCTTTGAAACAAGCAGACCTGAAAACAGCAATAATTTAACAAGAGTGAAGACATTAGAGTACCAGTTTATCAAAACAGGCAAGTCTTGAGGCCAACAAGAGGTCTCCTACTCTCATCTCCTTTTTCCTACTAGAAATATGACAGGAAGTCCTGAACATTTCTGCTGGGCTGCTAGATATCTAGAAACCCTGCATATGCTAAGTAGTTGCAGAGGTCTACTGTATCTAGAGTGCTACAAGTGCTACATACAGCTTTAGAGCTTATCTAGTTAGGTACAATTAATACAATGTGTTCTGGACACTATCTAATCTGCAGAACATAAACAAGCAGTTGGGGCACGCCCCAAGACCCACCCAATGCATGCACTGATAGTTCTTTCCAGAAAGCTCCACAGAGAAATTTTGCAATAATTTTTCTGTACAGAATACACAGTAAACATCTGCATCTCTGATCTACCCTTGAGTCAGAACACGTTTGTTTCAAGTATTACATTAATTGCAGTCATAAAAGCTTAACTGATCAGAATTTAAGCTTACATTATTTATTAAAGACAACCTTTTAAAATGGCATGCAAACTCTCCATCCACACTGAAGAATGTAAATAAGTGGCCTTAGATCCCGAGCATTCGTTAGCTTCAGTGATTTCAAAGGCATTTGGGTTTGAAAATTTTGAGTTTAAACTGGAGATTAGAAAGACAACTTCCTGAATGCATGCCTTCCAATTATCTTCTGTATCCAGCAGAGAGCCCAAAATACAGCAAAAGCTGCTGTGCTCATATACGCTTTTTAAATCCAGCTCTTAACTCCCCTAGCTTTGCAAAGCAACATGAACACAAAAAATCTATTCCAACAGTACATTAAGAAGCTATAACATCCATCATTACAATCCATTTTCAAAATATACAAGCTAAAGTGGTATCATTTTTCTGTTGTGACGAGGCAAAGCAGGGTGCAGGAAAGGAGCAGGCTGTGTCAAAGGGAAAGGTGGCCATAAATCCAATACTGTGCTCGGTCCAAACAAGAGAGCGACAGCAGAGGTCATCCTAGTGCAACGTCCCTTTCACAGGACACTGAACCTAAAATTGGAGAGAATACGCTGCTACCACGAACATCATTCTTCACCACGAATTTTCTCATTGCAAGTAAATGCTCCATTGTTACCTCAGGTAAAGAAGTGAAGGCAATGAGCGTGAAAAAGCTCAATGCTATACCAATAAGATTTGCAGCCCAACTTTGCCGTCTGGCCCAGGACATTTGAGATTCAGGCTTCTATTTATGCAATTAAATGAGGAAAAAAGGAACTGACAAACGAGGAAGCTATTGCTTCTGTGTTTGTCAAATATAACTTTTTCTAATTGAGCAGAAATTTGTTGAAGAATTGCTACCCCTGTGTTTTAGACACAAAACATGCATGTTCTGTGATGCAGAATCTCTTCGGCAACTTTCAGAAGTAAATAAAAGCTGTGAGCTCCAGATGATAAACTGTACTCAGACACCTTAACTATTAAATTCCTATGGCAAAAAGGAACCAAATCTCCACCTTGGAATACCTTGTAATGATGTTGTAGATTCCCCTATGAAGACATGCAATAACTTACGCTACTTTAAAAGCATGCCATGCATGAACAAATGCCCTCATTCTCTTCTTTCGCCATCTTCCAGTCAACAGCACTTACAATAATGTATAAAGTTATTGCATATTGTATATAATGTGTATATATATAGCCTTGCTAGATAACAAAGTACATTGTTCTACAACTCTAAATAGGTCACTCTGGAGTGGTTGGGGTGTTTGTTTGTTTGGTTTTTGTTTGTTTTGTTTTGTTATTAATTTTCTCCATATTCTTTTCTAGTACACTTTGCTGCTGCTTATACTCTTCCTTCCTGAAAACTCAGCCTTTCTGTCTCTAGTTCTACCACCACAATACCCAAACAACAGTAATTACTAGGGGTTACCAAACCTCGTTGCCCAGTAGAGGCTGAGCACGTTCTCTCAATAGGTGGAGATGCACACGGTACACACACACAGACACACACAGCTGGCCACACAAGACACATAGACAGCAAATTCAGCCCTCATGCAACCATCAACAGCACCAGCAGCCACATCCCATTCCCGTCAGGCTGATTAGGATGAAAACCCATTAGCAGGAACACATACATGGATGGATGCAACACAGATCCCTCAAACAGCTGCTCTTTGACACTCCATTTGCCCAGGAGCTGGCTGCTGGATCCCCTGGTGTCTCCAGTTGCTGGCATCTGGACATACAAGCCACTGAAGCCCACAGCCCCACATGGGTCGCTGGCACCCTGATCCCGATGCACATGCGCACAGCGATTCACACACTGTGACTCCCTCTGGTCACTGGCCCTAGTGCATCTAGTACCTGGCTCCTGAATCCCCTGGTCTTACAGGTACCTCCTGCACAAACGCACATGCTGCTCCCCTTGTCCCACGGGTCCTTCCAGCAGCTGGCTTGGACCTCCCATAGCCAACACTCTGGGTGCTCTGGTCTCCCCAGTATGAAGCCCAGGTTTAAGGCTGCTTCAGTACTTGGCTCTCACGCCTTTTATCCCACTAGCCAGCTAGCCCAGTTCATCACCAGTTACACACACTGGCGTACGCATCCACACAATATGCATGCAATGGTCTCTCCAGTTGCTGCCACTCCAAATACACAGACACCTGTGACACTTGGCCCTCTCTCCAGCTGTGCTCCAGCATTTCCAGCTGCTGGTATCACTGAAGTATGGGCCCCTTGGACCCCTGGGCCACTCTCCAGCTGCTGGCACTCAGATGTCCCTCCACACAGAACAGACAGACCCTCTCCCAGGAAAAGAGTTAGAAATGGAGTTCCGTAAGAAGACTGGACAGGCAGCGGTGAACACACACAGGGCATGGCCAGGGAAGTGTACTGAGCAGCAGCCTTGCGACCGGCTCCTTCTCTCACCTCTTTCCCATCTGCTCACATTTGTTCCTCCTCAGCCCGCCTTGATCTTCCTTTTCCTCACCTTGGTCCTTCCCCTCATGAGTCCTGCATAATCCCAAGAATCTCTATCCTTGCATCCCATGACTCCAATGTCCCTCTCAAGGTGATGGTGTCTGTAGTTGCTCCCAGGGAGCCTCTTCCACACTCAGACATGAGGCTGATCCTCCCACTTTGACAGCCCCAGGTCTAGGTCAGGGTGTTTTCCCTCCCTAGGTCACTGCAGTGTCACCGCCTGTCACTGCTCCTCTGTGCTCATGGCAATGAGCCTCTGATCACCTCTGATCACCTCATGTACAGCTGAGATATTTTTCTGTTATATTGTTAGATTATCAAGCAAAGCTTAAGAGTTTACAAATCATTTTCAATGCTGATATTCTAGATATATCATAAGCATTGAAGAACACAAAATCCAACCAAAGTTACTGAAAACAAGAATCTCAGCAAACCCAAACTGTATAGTTCTTGGTTTCTCAGTACCTGTGATTACAGGCTCAGACCACTAGTTTTTCCACCGACTTCCATAACTGATGCATCAGGCTAAAGATGTCATGCAAGGAAAAAACAGCATAACTTTAATATTTTCTTTCTATTCTTTACTATTTTAATCATTTGGGGGGTTATTCTTTAGGAATTATTTGTGAACAGATCTAAACTGAAATACCATGACCATAGCTGAGATTTGTAAGAAAATTATCCAAGCCAAAGCCCTACCCCACAGTTAGTGCTTCCCCAGGCGTCTGTGCAGCTCTTGCTGTGCAGCTTCCACATAATTGTTTCTTTTGTTAAAACCTCTCGTTGACATGAGAATGAGCCACTAAAGACAGACAAGAGCACAGTAGAAAGTCCTGGAGATTTTTACATAAGGACTCGTGTACTGCTCATTAGCATCGCTGTTGAAGGATGTACGTTTATAAATGTTTTGTTACTTAAGAAATGATTGCTTTGAACACATATTACTAAGAAAACCCCAAAGCTCAACATGCAGCTTGCTGAAAATCTGCAGCCATTTAACTAGTAATACTGCTTTTTCCCCAGATATAATTCTAAGTATTTTGAAAACCAACAGAAAACATATATTAATAAAACCAAGGGCATTACTACATGAAAATATATCCTTAGGACTTAAAATACAATACCACCACATATGCAATTGCTAAAAAGCTGTTCAGTATGGTGTTGGAGAGAGGAACCTATTGGAACAATGAGAGAAGGAATTGCTTTGGGGATTTCTTTATAATTGTGAAATGCTGCTAATAGAACAAAACGATTACTGGAGATTTTTCAGAAATAACATGGGAGTTTTGCATGAGATTACACCTGTCTAGAATTGTGTGGTAACAACTCTTAGTTTAAAACAAACATATTTGTAACTTTCAGAGTTTGCATTTATTTTATACAACATTTAATATTTCTAATAACACAGCTGTTCTCGATGAAAAGTTAAAAGGCAAGGGAATATAAAACTTTTCAAATTTCAAGAAACTTTCAGAAGTGGAAGCTTAGAGGGACCAGAGCAGAGCGGTTCTCAGCATTATGCTCACGGCCACTTCCCTGCCCACTTACTCACCATCCCCTCCGTTCAGTGTACAACACTGGGCTCACACAACACACTTGTGATGAAGTCTTGCAATAGCTAGCAAGGGCAAGCAAAGAGGCTAGAACTGCATGAACAGCCAGCCCCTTACGGGTCCCAAACTGGTGAGTTTTAAAGCATTTGCCCTAACACATACTCAGCAAAACAGTAAGTAATTTTTGGGCAACACTAGTCACAGCAGCTAAGCAGGTGGTATTGTTTCATAAACTTTTCCACTTTGATCATATTCTCCCTCATTCAGCTCTTTTCCAAGTTTATTCCCAGCATACACTTTTTGAAATAGAGGCCTGGAGCTACACGTTGTAGTTAATATGCAGTCCCATGATGGATCAAGACAGCAGTCAAATCGCTTCCTGCGTTGCTCTCCGCTGACTCTCTAAATAATGCTTCCCATTTGTCCACAGGTTGAGAGATTTGTATATACATACATATATTTGATACATATATATGTTAAACCGTCGAGAAGGGACACCAAGACCCTTGTTTTACGTGATCACAGCTACTTCAGAACTCCTGGATGGACACATATTCGGCTAAGTTACTGGAAAACAGAAAGAGCAAAAATTACTAATGTGCTTTAATTTTACCATGAGATAAAATTACTGAGATCAACTGAGGTACTGTAAAACAGATCTGACACCAAGTTTTACTGCTAATAAGTTTTTAGGTGGATTGTTTTTACCAGCATGGGTTCTTTTTGCCTAGCTGATGTGTGTTAACTACTGAAATTAAAAACAAAACAGGCATTTTAGCACTCAAAACCAGTTTCATATGACCTAAGCTCTGACACTTACATCTGTAAATGACCTTGACAAGACGTGAGAGGAAGATTGAAAAAAAGATTTAAAAAAATACAACTATCAAATGTCTAACATTAGCATCTCAGGCATAAATGTTGTGTTACTGAAATATTACAAAGGCATCTGGTAAACAGTATTCATGCAAAAAGACTCAGCATTAAAGAAAAAAATCTCACCCACTCCTGCATTTTATAGCCTCTCTTCCTCCAGGGAAGAAAAAAATAACAAAACCAAAACCAAACAAAAACCTAAGGCTGAGGGACACAGTATTTTTTCAGTACTTCAAAAGCTATTGTATGGAAAAGATCTATAACCTGCTGACATGTTGCTGTTTCTAGAGCTGTTCACAACACATACTTCCCTTCTGTCCTTCAGTCAGTTGAACTCATGAACAAACAGGTTTAATTCACTCAGAGGTATCAGGCATAAAGAAGACAAATCTGTCACCTCCTCGCTGGTGAGCAAGGTGGAACTGTCAAGAGCAGCAGGCAGCAGGAGAAAGACGGCTGAGAATCGACTGGATGTTAAGTTTAAGTTGTTGGCGTAACATTCAGGAGCCATCAGGAAAGTCAGATCCTAGGGCAGAATTTAGTGCTGCCTTCACACTCGAGCAAGCTGAAAAACCTTGGCAATCGACCACACAGGAGAGGCCAAATCCCCAAGCCAGCTGGGATGGGTAAACAGAACTGCACCCCCTCTACCAGCAATGTTAATGGACGTGATGATAGAAAGTAAAATGCTGGAGGCGGTGGAGGAAGAAAGAGGAAATGCAAGAGAGCCTGTGCTAGGACATACAACGGTTTTGGGGTCATATCCAGTTAAGAGAAGTGGTACAGCAAAGCAACACTTGAAAAATACAGTATGCCTATCCAGAAGAAAGCAACACATTTTCAGCAAGTTTGAAGCCTTTCTCGAGGTGATCTCAGTCCTTTCTTATTGTCTCTTTGTTCACTTGCACATGAAGTGGAACTTTCTTCTGCCAGATCATTAATTGCAATGACAGACTCAAGCAGCACTCAAGCAGGATGCTGTCAAAAAATGACAACGCTTACCATCTACCTGCACGCCTCATTTACCACCAGTCAGCTCATTTACCAGCCCTGGCTTGCCCAAAACCCACACAATGTACTCTTTTCAAGACTAGGGGTTCTCACGCCAAAACATTGGCCCAGGTTGCCCAGAGAGGTGGTCGATGCCCCATCCCTGGAGACATTCAAGGTCAGGCTGGACGGGGCTCCGAGCAACCCGATCTAGTTGCAGATGTCCCTGCTCATTGCAGGGGGCTGGACTAGATGACCTTTGAAGGTCCCTTCCAACCCAAACCATTCTGTAATTCTATGATAATCTAAGGGATGCTACAACACCCCACGTGTTCACCTAAATCACGGCTTCAAACCCAGAATGATTTGTGTTTTGAGGAAGAATTGCTCTTATCTTCTGATGATTTTAACTCTTTTGGGAACACTTCACACGAACGGCCACCTTCTGAGCCACCCTAAGTCCAGGTTTTCGGCGGGAAGGGAAGGGAAGGGACGGGAAGGGAAGGGAAGGGACGGGAAGGGAAGGGAAGGAAAAAGACAGCGCCCACCGGCCTCGAAGTCGCTCACGCGCCGCCGCCACGCGCTCCGCGGCCACGCGCTCGCCCTCCCCCACGTGACACCCGCCCCGCTTCCCCGTTGGCCGCCGGGGAGACGCCGTACCCGGAAGAGGAAAGGAAGGGGGCGGGGAGCGGCTGCCGCGCGCGTGGGCAGCGGCGGCGGGAGGAGAAGGGTCTGGCGGCGGCGGCAGCGGAGCCCGGGACGGCCCGGCCCGGCCCGATTGGGCGGCGGGCGAGGTAACGTCCTCCCGCGGGGCGGGCGTGTGCGCCTCGCGGTTGGGCTGGTGGCGGTGGGGTGGGGCGGGCCGGGCCGGGCCGCTGGAGCAGCAGCAGCCACCGGGTGAGGCGGGGTTGGGCCGGGCGCGGCATCGCTCCAAGGCTCCGCTCGTCCCCGCCCGGCGCTGGCAGCCGTGGGGGCAGCGGGAACACGCGGGCCGGAGAGCATCGGGGCCACCCCTCCCGCCCCGTGCTGGCCGGGGGCCGCGGGCCGGGCCCGGGCGCAGGCTGCGGGGAACGCGGGTCTCTGGGGAACGCGGGTCTCTGGGGAACGCGGGTCTCTGGGGACGCCGCCTCCCGCCGGGGCCGTGGGCGGCGAGGACCCGGGGTGCTGCGGGGCCCGGCGGTGCTGCCCGGCTTTGCAGGCTGATCGCAGAATGCTGGGGATTGGAAGGGACCTCTAAAGATCAGCTAGTCCAATCCCCCACTGGAGCGGGAACACCTAGGTGAGGTGGTCTGTCTCTCTCATGAGAGGAGATGTACCATGGCAGGGTTAAAACAGTGACAGCATAAAACGTAATTTTTGTGAAGTACTGAAAGCTTGCCTGGCTGGCCTGCCAAGAGCTCTGGGAAATCCACTGATGGAAAGCTGGGAATTTTGATTTTTAACCAGGAGCATTAATTTATAATACCTATCTGTCACTAAAAGTGAAATTATAAGGCTTCTTTTAAGCAGAAGAAAAGCCTAACCTAGGACTCAGTTGTTGCAGCCTTGAGGATGCTTGTGTTGTTTAGCTGGTGTGAGATAAGTGACTCAGGCCAAGCTAAACAAAGGTGAGTTTACACCTGGAGGGGTGTTTACAGCCAGTGACTTCACTGCTGCATAGCAATGCAGCTTCATCTCCTGTTGCCTAAGGCCACATATCTGGGAAAAATGCTGAATGTATAAGAAATTTAGATGGCTTTTGTCTTAGTGCATTGATACTTTGAGCAGCGTTTGGAGCATGATATTAAGCTACTAGAGAGTGTCCAGAAGAGGGCTACAAAGTGGTGAAGGGTTTGGAGGGGAACTTGTATGAGGAACAGCTAAAGTCACTTGGTTTGTTCAGCCTGGAGAAGAGGAGACTGAGGGGAGACCTCATGGTGGCTACAGCTTCCTCACAAGGGGAGGAGGAGAGGCAGGCACTGAACTCTTCTGTTTAATGACCAGTGACAGAACCTGAGGGAATGTCAGGAAGATGTGCTAGGGGAGGTTTAGGTTGGACATGAGGGAAAGGTTCTTCCCCCGGAGGGTGGTGGACACTGGAACAGGCTCCCCAGGGAGGTGTCACTGCCCCAAGCCTGACAGTGTTCAAGAAGAGACTTGACAACGCCCTCAGACACATGGTGTGGAGTTGTTACATGCAGGGACAGGAGATGATCCTTGTGGGTCCCTTCCAACTCAGGACATTCTATGATTCTATTCTATGGTTTGCTGTGTTGTGGTTGGTGGTTTTAGTGTTTTGGTTTGTATTTTTTTTTTAAGCAAATTATGAACATCTGTTATAGCAGAAAATGTGATCAGGTTTATGCAAACTATTAAAATTTTCTTCTGTTTCCCCTGCTTCTTTTTCACTGCTGAAAAGAAACTGCAATGGAGAGTACAGCATGGGTCACTTTCTTTGTATTGTTTTCCATACTACTGTGTGAAAGTTACCATCATGGAGTGGAGACAGCTACTGTTGTGCATATATCGGAGAGGACTTTTCCAGAAAAGGCAGCTGGCATTAATACTGACTTGGCAGGATTAATACAGAAGCTTCACCTTCAAGAACTTTTCCATCGTTATGGGGAAAACAACTCTCTGTCGATGGAAGGGTTTAGAAAACTGCTCCAGAACATAGGTATAGATAAAATGAAAAGGATTAAAATAGACCATGATCATGACCACGATCATCACCTTCACCATACTCATGTTTCATTGAGTAAAAACTCTGAGAAGACTGTTTGTCCAAACCATGAATCTGATGCTAACAAAGACCATAGGAACAGTCACTCAAAGGAAGCTCATAAAGTAGAGAATGTAGAACATCAGCAGAACTTTGTACGCAGCAAGAACACCGTTAATGAGATAACAGCATCTATCGTCACTGCTCCCACAGATGGCCGCTATGAATTACAGAATGGGCAGCCTGGAGAAGTCAAGGCAGTTGCTCGTTTAGGTCTGACCAGCTCTACTGCTGTTAATGTTGCAGGTGGCAGCAATGCCAGCTGGCTTGCTAACAGCAAAGCAAATGAATCTCACACTTCTCCAAAGGAATCAGAAAGAGGAAGTTACCTGTATTCTAAACTGACAAACCAAAATACCCAAGAGGTGAGACTGATTCTGTTGTATTCTTTCGAATCCAGATCCACCGGGAGTGGTGTTATGGCATATTTGTCAGGTGCTTATCATTTAATGGGTACAAGCTTAGTGCTGTAACCGTACTCATAGCAAAACACAAACAACTTTCCTTGAAACTTAACATTTTGAAGGAATGCTGTGTTATGTTCACAAGCTCAGAGGAAAATATATATGTGATCTAGTTATTTTTATTTTTTTTTCCTAAAAAGGAATACATACTTATATTAAGTATAAACATACACTTGGTTTTATATTTTGGTTATATGCTCTCTCTCTATATATATTAATTATATTATTATTAATGTGATTTTAAAGTATTACTAAAAATGAAAAACACTTCAAATTTAAAACTTGCTGTTCTGCCTTAGATCCAGGATCTGTCTTGTTTTCCTAATAATGTGGTGAAAGTAAAAACATCTGGTTAAAAAACAGTCACACTTCTCAAAGCTGTGTCGCGAGTGTTAGATAATCCTATGGCAGATAGTGTAGAACTGCAGGGAAGTAATGGGCACCATCCTACTTCAACCCCCTACCTCTCCATCTTTAAGAATTTTTATTGAGACCAACTGTAAAAAAGCTTGCTGCGAAATGTTATCTGTTACTTTAAAATAGTAAAAATTAATGCTGATGAAGTCTGTAGTGTGTTTTAGACATTTTTCTTGCACATTAAAGGCTTTTAAAAGCTTCAAAAACCAAGTGTCTCCCTGGAATCCATGCCAGGTAATTCAGAGTGTGTGTTATGTAGTGTTATGATTGTAGGTGCTGAATTAACAAGTTGTTCCCTTGTTCTGCACAGTCAGAGCAGAAGTACAACTGTTTTAAACCTTGTGAGACTGTAGGTCACACAGTGGGGAACTCCGCTGGAGGAAGTGTGTGCAGAACGTTTTTCTGTACAAGACTTTCCATAGTAATCACTTCTATAAAAAGGTATTTAACCTTTTTACTACTTCTTTACATGGCCTCTCAAATTGAGTGAAAAGTGTTAGGCTTTTACTATTTGCACAGCAAAACATATGACCCCTTTGTGTTGAGAATGAATGATAATTGTGCATCATCTACCAGGACTCCTAAAACAGCTTTCTAGGCCAGAATGGGGGTTGGGGGTAAGGTTCTTACTAAATTAGTTTGTTACCAGTTTTTAATTACCATTTAATTACCTGTTTTCATGTGATGCCACTGCATTTCCACTGAAACGGGATGTGCGGTCCTTCTGAGCTGTATCATGGTATTTTGGTTCTGGTTAATCTCTGACGTATTGTCTTTCCACAGTGCTCCAGTGCATCAAAACTAATGCAGTCCCATGGAATAGGCACTCAAGTATTGTTGACAGCTACAGAATTTAGTTACCTCTGTCCAGCTCTTATTAATCAGATTGATGGCAAATACTGCATAGTCCATGCAACTAGTGAAAAAGCTGAAACTCCTCCGAAAAGTTACTCTCTGCAAATAGGTAGGTTGTCTTTTTAACAGGGAATAAAACCTTACTGGAAGCCCATTTATGTTAGTTATAAATTTGAGAAACATATTTCAAAGTTGAAAGAAGTTCGTAATTTTGTTTGGGCACTTGACCATGTCTAGAGGGAGATCTTTGTGGCGGACCATTTGTTGACATCCCATTATGCGACTGATCAGGAGTGTTTGAAAACAGAAATGTTAAGCAAACAAAATCGTATATAGCTGTTATTTATTCTTGTTACCTTTTTTTTTTTTTTTTTTTTAAACCAGCTTGGATTGGTGGCTTTATATCCATCTCTGTCATCAGTTTTCTTTCCTTACTGGGTGTTATATTGGTACCGTTGATGAATCGCGTGTTTTTCAAATTTCTTCTAAGTTTTCTTGTGGCATTGGCTGTGGGGACTTTGAGTGGAGATGCTTTCTTACATCTGCTTCCACATGTAAGTATTAATTACTGTTTCACTTAATATCTGAAAGCGGAGAATGTGATAGCTGTCATTAATTAGTGCTTATTTGGTGAGTCATGTCTCAACCTTGTAAGACATTATTTGATGGAAAGGTTTCCCATTTGGAACTGTTTATATTATTCATTTTACAGATCTTACAGGGTAAGAACTTCTCACCCTTATCCCTCAATCTCTTTCCCTTTCTTAGTCGTCTGTGCTACCAAATGACTCATTGCTCCTTGCATGCAAAATTTTTTCACAAATGTTTTTAGTAATTTATTGCAATGCTGTTTATTTTCTTCCTCTGGTTTAATGGACTTTATAGATGAATCCACTCATTGTGGACTCATTGCTCATTGTACACTTCAAATATGGAATCGATAATCCACTGTCTTCTGTTATCAGCCACTTATGTTGACTACTTATCTATTGTAATTTTTTGATCAGAATCAAGCATTTCTTAAGTCATGGGAAAACATTACTTGATAGACTTTAGAGTTACATGTTAATTGTTATGTAACACGGACAACGAAATTGGAGTGTGATTGCCAAATTTCTACCTTTTTTGAAGCTCTTAAACAGACATTCCCCTCTCCCTGTTCCCATATCTCCCCCAAAGGTAACTTGTTGCAGCTTTCAGATAAGATGAATATGAAGGACTGCAGATCCTGGGGCAGTTTCTGAGCCTTGCTTGTAGTTCATTGGGTCCTTTTTTTTTTGCCTTTCAGTTAATTTTGCTTTGCTGTGTGAGGTTACGTGAATCTAAACATGTGCAAGTGAGGTGTCCTAGAAGTTTTTTGATACTGAACATATCAGTAGCCAGTGAGGAAGGGAAGAATGTCAGATTTCCTTTAAAGAACGAAATTACTGCAAGTTCCTTGTAGGAAAAAAAAAAAGTGTTTCATGTCTATGAACTGTATTAGATGGGAAAGTAATTGGTGTGCTGGCTGTGACTACTACTTAAAATGCAGTTTCCTTGGTGGGGGCAGTTGTACATCTTGTATTGAGCAGTGTGTGTGTAGATGCAGTGTGAGGGTGAGTACCAGGCCTGCTCTCAGTCCTTGCAGTGTTTCTTCTTAAATATTTCTTTATCACAAAAATCAACAGTTTTCTTTGTAATTGTATCCAGAGCATTAACCCCATGAAAACTGTTAAGCCTGGACTCCAGACTTGATGAAAAGAATGTTAGGAGTACTTTCTATGTTTCTTAAGTTATCCGTTCTTTTGAATATAATGGCTTCCCCCATTTGGTTCTTCCCTTAGTCTCATGGAAACCATCACCATCACCACGAAAAACCTGTGCTTGAACAAAACAAAAGCTCCACGTTCAAACACCTTGTTTTTCAAAGTATAGAGGAGAGTGCTTACCTGGATTCTACATGGAAGGGACTTACAGCGCTTGGAGGCTTATATTTCATGTTTCTAGTGGAGCATTTGATCACTTTAATAAAGCAGTTTAAAGACAAGAAGAAAAAGGTAGAGAAACTGTTACTTTGAAGTTATATTGTATTGCGTGATAATTTTATGAGTATTATACACCTGTCTGGGTTTAATAGTGGTTGCTGACTTGATTAGTGTTATAATTTCATTTATATTAGTGACACATATACTTTTAAACTACATGATAACCTTTTTGCATGGTCCTGTTATGGAACAGCTCAGAGTTATTTCCTTAACCAGACATATAATAAATGTAAAAGTTGACTCAGTAAAAAAGGTACAGTAAAAGCTGGCAACATGGTAAGCTTTGCTTGTAGAAAGTTACTAAACTACTAATTACTTTAAAATAGCTAATTTCTAGCCCACCACAATGACTGATAATCTCTGTTTAGTTTTCTTGTTAGCTTGGTCATAAAGGCAGTGGTCTCAGAGCAGATGCTGTGTAAGCTCTATGACTTTGGTCATGGGAGGTTGTGTTGGTGGGCTTTATACTGAAGCTAAACCAACTGTGAGCGACAGGATCGCTTCCCCTATCTCTAGTTAAGTTTATTTGCCGAGAGAGGACATGAAGAGTTCCAAACAAAGCAAGTGTTTTCTGTGTCCTTCTGTCAGCCAGTGGGAATAGATTTCCTATTAGACTAATAATGCCCTTCTAGATACTGAGTCACTGATTGTAACTTGTTGTGATGGAGAGATTAGCAAGCAATGATCGAAGATTTTCTTTGATTTTCCTTCAGTACATTAAAAAACAATCAAACAATCAAACCTCAAAAAACACACCACAAAAAACCTCCAAACAAGCAAAACCCCTGAGAACAAATAAAAACAAACAAAACCCCACATTATTCCACTAATTCTTTTCCATTGTAATGTCAGTATAACTTTTATACAGTATTTGTGTTTTACTTCTCAGATCAACCCCTCTGCTTATTTCTCATGCAAAAGTGTGGGGTATTTATGCATGTGGGTTTTTTTTTAATTGTTTTTGTGTTTTTTATTGTGTGTGGGTTTGTTTTTGTTTGTGGTTGTTGCATTGGTTTTTTTAAATTTGTTTTTATTTCTTCCTGTGGAACCTGAGGAACCTTTGTCTTACTGTACTTAGCTGATTTTTTTTAATGTGCTCTTTCTGTGCTCTTTATATGGTTTCCAAGTTGTTGTCTTCCTGTGCAAGCTGCATAAATGTAGTGAATATATGTATATCCTGAAAGATAAGTAAAATATTCATAACCACAGTATTTTCTTTTGGAATAAGAAAAAAAATGAAGATGATGGAGAAAGTAAGAAGTTTTCAGCGAATGAAGAAAAGTTAGATACAGATGATCGTAAGTCTCAGTAATATTGCACAGTTGTTATTTTGTGGTAGCACTGTTTAAAAAACACCTGATTGGCAGCTCATGGATCTGCTTCTTACTGTAGGCTGGATCACTACCCACTTGAATTCTTTTCAGAGCAAGACCTGTCTGTGCATTGATATGTAGAGGACAAGCTCTGTTTGCTGCTTTCCTTTAGGAAGGATTGACAGGTTGGAAGTAGTGAATTCACAGTTTTGAAATCTTAAGCCTTTTAATTTGGGATTTAACAGCAGAAGTTGAAGTTGTTCCCTGAAGCTCTTCTGGCTAATGCCTGTTGCAAATATAGCTGTACTTACTGACTTCTCAACTTCAGAGTGTTAGATGTTATATGTGTGGTCCATTATTTGGATTTCTGTATGTCTTAAGTCTGGATTTTGTTAGTTTGAGTGTTTGTTTATTTATAAGGTTGATAACCTAAAATCCTAGAGGTTAGTTGAAGTACCTGGATTGCAAATGATCATGTGTCCCCAGGATTGTGCTGTAAGCCAAAACACACCTCACTGGATACTTCTTAGCTCCTGTAGCTAAGAGGTGTTAAGTTTTTCAGAAAAAAATTATAACTAATGGAAGAGTTGTTGATAATGCAGGAAAAAAGTGCATTTGTTCATTTCATTGCAGGGGAAGAATTATGCAAGTATTTGGTGTTACGTAAAGTAACTAACCATAGTGTGCCACTAATGTTTATATGAGGACATTTCATAGTCTTGTGGTGATTATTTTTGAGTGTTTATTTTTTCAGGTATTTGAACTTAAGCTCCTGTATTTATAGAAAGTACGGGAGGTTCCAAAATTATCTGTAATGTAACCCTCTTCAGCCCTAAGATGAATAAATGGCATATGCTTTCCTGACAGTCTTTCTGAAGCAATTGAACTAATGGCCTTCATGCTGTGAAACTGGGACATAGAGCCTTATGCTGTTGTGTTTAAATTGATCTGTCTTATTTTAAAAGCTTTTATACCTTTTAGGAGGCACTTGTCACCGTAGTGTCATGGCTGCTTTAGTAGTTTGGGACAGAAACTGAAAGTTTTTCTGATTTTGAACTATTGAGAATGATCTTAGAAATCTGATTAAAGAAAAATAAGTTGTGGAAACTCTTGGGGAAAAAAAAAAAAACAAAACTGGTACAAGAGTTGGGGTATTAGTCTCAACTTCTAGACTTAACTCTTTTCTTCTTTACTGCAACACTCATTCAACTTGTTAATTGTATCTTTGCTTCTTAAGTGATTTTAAAAATGCTAATATTATACTCTGGGTTTTTGTGACAGGGCCTGAGGGCTACCTAGGGACTGACTCACAAGATCCATCATCGTTCATTTCTCAGCAGCCAACTATACAAGAAGAAGAAGAAGTGATGATAGCTCATCCTCACCAAGAGGAGGTTGACAATGTCTATGTGTCCAGAGGCTGTAGAAACAAGTGTCATTCTCACTTACACGATACTCTAGGGCAGACAGATCACCTTAGTCATCATCACCATGACTACCATCATATTCTGCATCACCATCATCATCAGAATCATCATCCCCACAGTCATAGTCAGCGCTACTCACGTGAAGAACTGAAGGATGCGGGGATAGCAACTCTGGCATGGATGGTGATTATGGGAGACGGACTACACAATTTTAGTGACGGCCTAGCGATTGGTAAGTGTTAGCTTGGGCACTGCAGCTTTGTTATATATGAGGACAGCAAAGTCTTCTTGCTGTCACTTAACTCTTTATCTCACTTATATCTTTATTAGGAACATAACTAATCATGGGTGGATCATTGAAGCCTAAACTTTTATCTGAGAGCAGCTCTGAATGAATGAGTAAAATCTACAGCTCAACACAGAAATTATGTGCTTACAGTTATGCTTCTTTAGCAAATCTATAAACTTTGCTTATTTTCCTACTTTTAACAAAGTTAAAGCTAACGTTTTTCAATACTAAAGCCAGGCTTATAATATTTAGGACTTTAGCTGACTTCGTATTTCCGTGCCTCTGAGCGCTCAACATTTTTTAATTTTTTTTTCAAGATAAGCTTGTCTTTTTGGTCACACATAAAGTAACTGTTTTTTTCCAGTTCAGTCAGGCTACTAGTATCATTTGCTTCTTCTATTTCTTTTTCTCTTCCATCTTCACATTAGTCAGCAAGGTCAGGTCCTATATACTTTGCACGTCTGGCTTTGCCTGTACAGGGCCCTGGTTACACTGAGCGTCGATGAGCAGGGAGATGGGACCCTGCTTTCAATCTGCTTTAGCCTGAGTATTACTCAGATTGATTAGGCAATATTATATGCGTGTGATTTTTGTGCTGTGGAAGGTAGGCATGCGTTCCTTTTTACTGTAGAATCAATTTGGTCCAAGGCCTTGTGTTCTCTAAGGTGCTTTTACACTTTTGCACAGCAGTCCTGTCACATCCAGATTCTCAGGTCTTACCGTTCACTAAAGAGCAACATTGCAGTTCTTCCTAGCGCTGTGCTAACCTTCCGGAGAAGGTCTGTATAACCCTAGGAATGTGTGAGTAAGGCATTAATTAATAGGACATTAATTAGATATTACCTCTCAGAAATATGATTCATGGAGCAGATACCAATAAACTCACTGTATGTTGCCTTTATGCGGATTTTTGGATTAAGAGTGTCTATACCAAGTGAAAGAGTATAGCATGATTCCTTCAGATGGTTGGTGTTTTGTACTCAGTTTTAAAACAGGCTCAGTCTCTCTTCTTGGAAAAATATTTTTTAAAATATATTTTCTTAAACACCAGTCATACTCAGTCTTGTTCTTTAAGTTGACCATAATAGTATTTTTTTTTAATTTACACCAGTATGATCAGTTATTTTAAATGTAATCAGGACACTTATCTTTTTGTTCCTTATTTATGTCCCTTTTTTCTGCTTACATGTTGTAGTTGTTCAGTCTTTTTTGTCAGTGCTTCGGTGAAAATATTACTTTATCACAAAAATAACAGATTGAATAGTATGTTTTGGACTTCTGGGAGGTCAGGTTTGGGAACTCTCTCTTTTTTTTTTTTTTCCCTAGAAGGCAAGCTAGCCTACAGGTATTTTAAATTTAAAAGGTTAAAGTAAGTTACAGAAATTGAAGTCAAATCAGTAATCCTCAGTTCTTGTGCTAGTCTTTCATGATCTTGACTTTAGTATTTAAGACTAATCGACACGGGTATCGGATTCATTTCCAGCTCGTATAGCATACTGGGGTCAGTTCAGCAGTATCAGTCTTCTGTATATTTTATTGTAGAAACAAGTTCATTCTTGTTTGAGGAGAAAACCCAGTAATAACTGTTTTCTCACAGCAGTATTTGCAGTTGTTTGGATTTGGTCAATTCAAAGTATAATGTGAAAAGAGACCTTCTCATTTAATCTCATTTTTGATGAAAGTTGAAGCATGGAATGTAAATTTCTGAGCAGATCAGTAGTGAAAATGTGGTAGAAGAGGAGGATTTGCATACAAATGAAATGCCGAATCAATTACTTGTTAGCATTAGAGAGATTTAGGAAGGAGCTATGAATTTATAGTTATGAAGGGAAAAGCATGGGGAAGGTTAATAAAGGCTTATTGAACAAGTGAGAGCAATAGCTTTTAGCAGTCCTGCTGTGTAGCTTGTTCAAGCTAATGGAAATGTGAGTTTCTTTCAGTTCTGGATGTGCTCAAAAGTAGGATGGAGAAACATGGATTTGATGATGATCTAAAAGTGCTGAAAAGGCCAGCGCTACTTGTGTAGTATTTTACCTGTGTTTAAATGAAGATATGGATGCTTCTGTGAAGCTAGGTTTAACCAGAGTAACCTTTAGCTGAAGTTCCTTTCTTGTGGTTTGTTGTTCATAATTTCCATCAGGTTTTTTTTCTTCGTATCTGTTGTGCTGATTATGTAAAAATAAAATTTAAAAGTGCTTCTTTTTCTATTAAACCATGGAACAGTTGCATGTGGCTAATTTGTACAAAATTATGTTTGGTGATTTTAACTTTTCTGTGTAGCTTCAACTAAATAATTAAAATGTAGAACATTGATTTTACACTAATCTTGCATATATATTATTTTCTTTAGGTCTTTTTTGAGAGAAGTGGTGTCTTAAAAGTATATTTTAAAATACCATGACACTATTGAGTCAGCTTCTCAAGAGGGGATAATACCAGATGTGTTAATGTAGTTTGCAGTTAGTAAATGTTTCAAGACATCTTTTTAGCAGTCAAAAATAAAACCCAGATATTCCTGTTATTTATGCCTGTACTTTGAGTGCTATGTATCTGTATAGCATACAGCCAAAGCAGTCCAGTTTTATTTGGCTTGTCTTTGTGGTCCCAAAATTAGATTTACCATGTGTGATTAAGCTGGATTCTTGTGGTTTTAGTTTTCCTCTAACAAGTGATGACTGAGAAAACATTGTTGAGAGGCAGTAATATAGAGCAACTTGTAGATTCTTGAGGATACAGGCATGGGAGAAGGTAATTGCCTTCTGCTATCCTCTACTTACCTGATCTCCTCAGAAACTGAAGCCTGACTGAATGCCGATGAAGTTTCCTGTCTTAGTAGGAGATAACTGTAGTTATCTTGTTTGTCTCAAAATCTGACTCAAAACTGTATGTTTGGAAGCAGGGGAAATGGACTGATACCTAGAAGAGATTGATAGTGTTCACTAATAACCTCTTCTGCTAGTCCAGTAGCAGTAACTTCTGTCATTTACCTCTTGATTACTGAGTAGACTCCTGTGACCGAAGGTTTGAGAGTGCAGTGGAAAACACTTCTGCTGGTGGCTCAGGGTCAAATAGCTTTTGTCCTGCATGCTGTGCATCTCTGAATTGGACTTCACAAATAGTCATAGAAATGGGTGGACTCCAGAGGTTACCTAGTCAAATGCTCTGCTTGAAACGGCTCTTGGGAACGCTCGATGGGGTCAGTCATGGCTTTGCACAGCCAAGCCTTGAAAACCGCCACAGATGGGGAGATTCCACCACGTCTGTGGCTGACCTCTTCTGGTGTTGCACTAATGTCTCTTAATGAGGAAAGTTGTGTTTATGTCCGGCCTGAAGCTCCCAAGTTGTGATTGGCAGCCTTTGCCCCTGTTATGTCATCTGTCACTGCTTTGGAGAGTTGGACTCCTTCAAATTTGTGACTGCACTGAAGGTGCTTACAAGCCTCTGTTAGACCACTCCTTAGTCTGGTGGAGAGGGAGGTTAAATATACGTAGCTTCTTCAAGCTTTTGGGCCTTATGCTTTAGAGCTGTGATTGTATTGTTAGCCTCTGTTGGACACTATTCATATTCACCCTTAACTGGGACACCCCAAGGGGGACAGAAAATCCCAGGAACAGCCTCACCAGTGCTTAGCAGGGGTTGTAAAGAACTTAGTCTGCTGGCCTTGCTTCTCCTAAGACTGTGCAGTTCGGGGTTCACTGTACTAGGAATGAGAGCACACTGTTGGCTTATATTCAACTTGTCCATCATAATCCTCACATCCTTTTTGGGAAGGCTGCTATTTCAGCCAGGCAGTTCTTGCCTTGTATTAATGCGTAAGGTTATTCTTCCCCATGTGCAGAACTTCTCACTTTTCTTCGTAAGATTTCTGTTGGCCTAATCTTCAAGTTTACCATAGTCTTATCTGAAGCTCTGGTGCTTGATGTGTCAGCTCAGCCCTTACTTTCTCCAACCTACCGCACATCTCGGTGTCATCTGCAGATTTGTTGGTGGTGCAGTCTGCTTCATCCAGATCATAGAATCATTATGGTTTGAAATGACCTTTAAGATCATCACATCCAAATGTTAGCCTAACACGGCCAAGTCCACCACTAAACCATGTGATGAAGCACAACATCTACACTTCTTTTAAACACCTCCAGGGATGGTGACTCAACCACTTCCCTGGGCAGCCTGTTCCAATGCCTGACAACTCTTCTGGTGAAGGAATTTTTCCATAATATCCAGTCTAAACCTCCCCTGGTACAACTTGAGGCCAGTGAAGATATCGAAGAAAATGTGTTATAGTATTTGTCCTGGTGAACTCTATTTGTAACTAGCCAGTCATCAAGTTCTGTTAGCCCAGCAGTCAAGATGCCATTGTTTTCTGTATTTGCCATCAGTTCTTCCTTGTGAGCAGCAGATAAAGCAGAACGCTAATCCTGGCTGCCTCCTCTATCATTTGTATTGGGAAACAATTGCCAACACAATTAAGGAATAGCCTGGATTGTGTACCCAGTGCTGTTACCTTCACAGCTGAAAACTCTCATGTAAATGGTGATGTGTTGTGTGGTTGTTCACAGGTAGCCTTATCCATCACTTTTTCTTGGTTAGGTGGTTTGTAACCATATTCCTGGTGTTACTACGATCTTGATCAAGAGACTCAATAGGCATAAGGAACTGCATTTAGATTTATACTGGAGCTCTGTGCAGTGAAGGAACTCCTTTATGTAGATGGGCCAAAAAAGAATGTGACTTGTAGTCTGTCTTTTCTAGGCAGTCTGTATCTGTCCAGGAGAGGCCAAATGAGCTTTGGTGCTGCTCCACAGCATCATCAAGGCAGGTTCTGGGCAAACAATGGACTACCTTGGGCAGTGGCTGTGGTTGGCAGGTCTGCCTCTGCCCTCTGTCCTGCATGGGAGGGAATCTCCTGTCACTAAAAGTATTTCCTTCCATTTTGTATTGCTGGCCCTAATCTGATGTGCGGAGTGAATATTGCGGGCTGGGCAGAACTCCTCTGTTCTCTCAGTGCTGCCGGGGTCATGACCATGTTCTTTAGATGAGCAGCTGCAAGTGGGGACAGCGGGTTCTTCCTGTTGCTGGGCTTCACTGTTTTGAGATTTTACCCATCTGAGAGTTCATGTTTCCTGTTCCAGCGCTGCTTTGGTCCTGCCTTTCTCTTTAGTCTGAAGGGGCTTGGGACTCCTGCCTCTGTAGAACCTCTTCTAAAGATCCTCTCAATCCCCTGTTCATTATTGCTCATCCTTGAGGTGCCTGTGCGCTACTTCTTGCCTCCTTCACTGGGCGCTCCCGCATTCACCCCAGAGGTGAGGTTGTTGCTGTGATCGCTGCAGGGAGGAGCATCAGTAATTTCTTGCAGATGAAGATCTGGCTAGCGGTGTCCACCCTCAGGAGTTACATCTGGGGAGAGCCTCCTGGAGTACTGGGGGTGGCGGTTGTCTCCTGTGGTCTCATCACCATCATAGCTCTTGTTCTGTGAGCAGTCCCTCGTGCCAGCCACTGTGACATGGCCTTGTGCATCTTGGACTGCTTATTGGCAGCACCTTGTTTGCTGGCACTCTGCTAGTGGCAACTGGAGGAGAAGCTGGAGGTGGTTCTGCTGCACCCCTCGCTGAGTCTCTCCGTGCTGTGTGCAGGCTGTGGTTCAGCTCTTCAGCCACGCTGCTTCCTCCTAAGCTGCCGTTAAACCAGAAAAATAGCAAGCAGCGGGAGGAATGGAGAAAACGAGGATGGAGGACTGTTGGGTGAGTTTAAGGTGTTTCTGTGGTTGTTTCTTCCTCCACCTAAAGTGCGACAGTTCACTTATGTGCGCACTGCCTCACGAGCAATCTTTCACTGCTGATTTCACATGACTACGTAGCCTCTCTTAGTGTTGAATTGGCTTCCCTTTTCCAGTGCCTGACTCTCAGATGCAGTTGAGCTGCCTTGGTATTTGGCTTAGTTCAGAAGTAAGAGTGATATTTCATTTCCTGTAACTACTTGGAGGATTTTGTGTCGCTTGTGATTTTGAAACTTAAGAATCGTAAACAACAACTGTTCCATTAAAGTTTAAATGCTTCCCCAAGCATAAGAAAAATTTGAGTGAAACTATGTCCTAATCTGATACAAGCATATGCAACAATGCTTCTGCACTTGATGTCTGAATATGAAGTAATGTTTTTATTTCTTTTTTTCCTGTCTCTTCATAGGAGCAGCCTTTACTGAAGGGCTGTCTAGTGGTTTAAGCACTTCTGTAGCTGTATTTTGCCACGAATTACCTCATGAGCTAGGTAAGACCTCAATGTTTCCATGTGCTGCAGGTATAGGTACTGACAGTGCACTATGGAGAACTGGAAGTAATTTTATGCTGTGGCACAATAAAATTTCACCAGAAAACTTAATCTGTGTCAGATTGTATACTCAAGAATACTTTTAACTTATTTAAATGCTTTTATTTATTAATTTATCTTCTTTTTAAAAATCTATTTCTTTGTTTAAAAACTTAGTGTCTCTTGCAGTTACTTACAACTCGTTCTATATAATTTAGTTGTAGTTTTTGTTCTTTAGTTCCCTAGAAAGCAGAAGGTTCATTTTCATTTAATGGAGCTTGTAAACCAGTGTGTGTATACATTGGTCAGTTTGTTAAACAGTTTGATATATTTGTCTGTCTGTACAATAATCTTATCCAGAGAAAACATACCTGGTTTTATAACATGGGAGGAACTGAGGCTTTTTCATCTTAATTCCACAGGAATCATGGAACTTGTATTAGTTATCTGTACTAAATGTTGTTAGTACAAATACACAAAATTAATTCATGTTAAGAATCTGATAATTTTAGATTTGAATGTTCTGTTGGTTTTGGAAGCACAAAAATATTTTAAAAATTCATACTACTTTAATCAGCACAGAAAACTTGATAGAAATACCTTCTTTAACAGAATACATGAAGTGGCATAGGAATACTGAAACAAATGGGACTAGCTGGTTAACTGGGGATAAAATTGGATCATTCTGTTTTTAATGCTAAACAATGTTTATAATGTACGAGTTCATCTTAATTGCGATATTTTGTGGGAAAAGCTGTTGTAACAAATAACTCAGCATAGAAGATTGCTTTTGTTTACTTTAACTGGAGATAACTTATGTTTTTATATAGAATCCATTTTATTTCCAAATAATAAGCTTATATTATTTTCCTCTGGTTTAGATCTAATTTATCTAAACAAACAAATCTGTTTTGAATGATGGAGAACCTGTTTCTGGCTGGTAGTCTATCATTCCTTCAAGTGAAAATAAGATGTCAAGGATCATTTAGAGAAATTAATAAAGAAATTATTTCTGAATTTATGGAACAGCTAGATTTAAAATACAGAGAACAGTTACAGGATAATAAATGGAATCATCACCATTGCTTTATGCAATATTTTATTTTAGAACTTCTTTAGAATGTTCATGTATACTGGGTACTGCAGTATTTTACAGAGTTGGTTTACATGTAAACTACACTAAAAGCTGCTTCTTCCAAACCTCCTAAGACTTTAAGGTTATACACTTAAAATGTTTGCTACTGTGTCG
The DNA here is from genome assembly GCA_013399365.1 of Pampusana beccarii. Lineage (NCBI taxonomy): Eukaryota > Metazoa > Chordata > Aves > Columbiformes > Columbidae > Pampusana > Pampusana beccarii. The sequence continues at coordinate 778,275 of VWYH01002074.1, forward strand.
TTCTTCGTGTGTGTTTTTAAATTTTCTGTCCCCTGGCGACTTCTGATTTTATGGAGGAAAACAATAAGGCAGACGACAGCGTAAAAATAGCTTAGTGATCTTGTAAGAGAAAGGAGACCTCATAAATACTGCAGTAATTACCTGAGGATGAAAACTTGTTTTGTTTTGGTTTTTTCCCTGCTGTAGGAGACTTCGCTGTGCTCCTCAAAGCCGGCATGACTGTCAAGCAAGCCGTGCTTTACAACGCGCTGTCAGCCATGCTAGCCTATCTCGGGATGGCCACCGGGATCCTCATCGGCCATTACGCAGACAACGTTTCCATGTGGATATTTGCACTTACAGCTGGCTTGTTCATGTACGTGGCTCTCGTGGATATGGTAAGTGGCTAGACATAACTTCAGTTTATATGGCATAGTTTAAGAATTAATGCTACTTATATTTAGATCTGAAAACAAACGCTTCTGTCTTTTCTCCCTCAGTTAACTTTCTCTGCACTTGAAGGTGCTGATGAGCATGGGGTGTAAGTGCTCTGTTAAATGTTCAGGTGGAAGATTGCTTTTATTTAGATTACTGCAGGAAGAGAGGTTGTTTTTCCCTTAAGTTTTTAAACAGGAGCAGTTAACAGCAGAAGTGGAGTAAAAAATTTGCTTCAGTGAGCGGCTAGTGTAGCAGATGGCCAGTAAGACTCTGAGTTGCACACTATTGGCACCACCAAATGCGCTTTGGCTTTTTGCATTAAATCATTTCTGCTTCTTGGGACAAAGACAGAATTGTATTAAAGCCTATACTGTACCTCAGGAGTACGTTTGTACAGAAGTACAAAGTATTTGGTGGATGTTCATGAAAGCTTAACTGTCTTAAGAATAAAATAGTTGCTGTGGCTCAATTACATAATTTGGTAAATAAGCCAGGAGGATATGATTAAGACATAGGCATAATTATAATGAAAACAGTAATTAGAACATTAGATTCTCTCTGTCTCCACATATGGAAGTAGACTGATAATGTTGTTCATGTTGAGTGACACCTAATTTGAGGAGTAGTATTAATGCAGTCAACAGGAAAAAATAGAGGAGTAAGACTTGGCTGCCTCATGGTTGAAGAACTGGGTTTGAAGTAACAGTTTATTTTGAAGGCATTTAACACTTTCTTGGTCTTTTTTTTTTTCTAGGTGCCTGAAATGCTCCACAACGATGCCAGTGATCATGGATGTAGCCGCTGGGGATATTTCCTGTTACAGAACGCTGGGATTCTCTTGGGTTTTGGGATAATGCTGCTTATCTCTGTATTTGAACATAAGATTGTATTCAGCATAAACCTGTAATGCTGGTTGCCAGGAAAAGAGCTTCATGTTAAATTATAAGTGGTAGGTTTTTTCTATTAAGTTCCATAATGGAGAGGTACGGTTGATATAGACTAGGTATTTTTATTGGTGTGCTTTGTTGTGTCCCTCCCTCCCTTTTTGCCCTGATAGAAACGGATACTGTAATTTTTTTTTCACGTAGGATCTAGCATTGCACATGGTACTGTGGAACATTGTACTTAGTAAAACATTGTGAAAGTGCCAAATCTATTAAAGGAGTATTGTCTGGGGGGGTTAGAGGGTTTTTTGGTTTGGTTTTGGTTTTTTTAGGAAATTTATTTACTCTATGTAATTATATGTAACTTTTTTTACTTCAATGGTTTTGTTGGTTTAAATAAATAAAATGACAGTGGTTTTTATTTTAGCACAATCAAAATCAGTGGGTACAAAGGGGAGTAAGCAGTGTAAAACAAGACCAAGACGTAATGGGTAGTGTGTGATTATATTTGTAGTAAGCTAGTAACTTAGTTTACACAGAGTGGCAGATGCGGTGATTCTTCTCTCTGTGGATTCTTTGTCTTACTCCACTTGGTTTCCACTCCAAACGAATTCTTGTGAAATCTGGTTTTAAGTGTTTGCACCAATTTTTTTTTTTAACCTGCTTCATTTCTCAAATTAGCAACAAAAGTCCAGCTGTTGGATTGTAAAAGCACAGCTCTAGCTCTACTGTTTGTGAATTCCATTGAAAGGACTTTCAAAGTAGTGCTGTATCCCACTTATGCTGCCTGAAATGGCAAAGATCTATTAAAGTCTGTTTGATATGAAGGAGAGGAGCACTACAGGCTGAGACAAACATTCATTTACCACACCAGCTTCCTTGAGTGTTGATTTAATTTGGGAAATGAGCAGAGGGGGAGAGCTCACTACTTCTAGTTTTATGTGATTGCACACAATAAACCTGTGCTTACACAGCAGTTACATTCCTTGCAACAACTAAAGCTGAGACATCCAAAATAGCAACATTTCTTTGAGAACATATATAGGGAAGCAGCATGTTAAGGGTAATTGCAAGTATGTAGTTTGAGCTTACAGTTTTAATATTTTAACCACCCTGAAAGTAACTGAAGGAAGGAGAAGGATGAAAAAGACAACTGCAAAATGAATTCTGAACACTGGACAAATTTTATGTAATGAGTAACAGAATTACAATATCTTAACTAACTAGCTTTAATTAAAAAAAACCCAAAAACCAGAAACCAATTAGAACTTTTGTCTGATTCAATTTAACAATCTATCAGAAATGTTAAACAGTCTGGCATATGTTGGTCTGTCATAAAATGGAAGCTGAAACTACTTTAGAAATAGATGCTTGGAATAGTGGGTTTTTTTCATTTTAGGGTTGTGGGGGTTTTTTTTGTTTGTGTGGTGGTGTTGTTGTTTTTTGGGATTTTTTTTTTTGTTTGTTTGTTTTGTTTTGTTTACTGGTTGAGAAATGGGGACCACAGATGTTTCTGCAGCCAGTGGAGTATTAGCTTCTCCTTCAGTCTTTCCTCAGGTGAACAAGGCTGAGATTTGACCTTCTTTCCCCAGCGATGAAATCCTGTTCCTTGCCTCCTTGGAAGTCAGGGGTAGAAAGCAGCGTGCTTCCTTCAGCTCTGCTGATGCATCCCGAGGGCAGCACTAAGCTGTGGTGGCACCTCACCAGCTTCTCCAGGTCTCCACATGTATGAACCTTTATCTCTCTTTGCTTGATGAGCAATTGATTGGAGAGAAGAACAGAATTCTCTTTTGGGAACACTCGTTTTCCTCTCCCTGACTTACTTTCCATCACTAGAAACTACTCTGGTGCTGGGTTTTACTCTCTAACGAGAACGCTGATGAAATATTGGTGGGTGTGATCCTTCCTTCCATCAAGCACTGTAAGTTTTGTGTTTCTCTTATTCTGTGCTATTGCGTTTTGATTAAACCTCTGGACTTCTGTTAGAAGTTTTTTGCTAGGGGTTTCTCTTGGCCTACAACCTTAGTAGCTGCTCGTTCAGCTGGACTTCTCTTGTCGGGGCGGTGGGTACAAAATAGGAAGCAGGCATGTAGCCCAGTGTTCCCCAAGAGATTTGGAGATCAATGAGTGGTGGACATCTACAAATTGCAGTCAGTGTTTCCAGTGGGTTCTTGGCTGGCTGTCAATGTAATCAACTGACATGAAAATATCTGCATATCAAAACACATTGCTAGTGTAAAAACCGATGACAAAACTTGCCTTTAGAGCATGTGGGCAGACATGACCCGATCGGCTGGCCATATGCGTGTCCCAGTGTTCTTTAGTGTTTGATGGAAAGATGTCCATGATGGACAGCTGTCCAAACTAGTAATTGAGCAGACTGTAGGCTGAAACCTGCTGTAGGTTTGTACCAGCATGATGACAACAGGTTGGTTTGTTTGTTTTCTTCGTCAGCCTTATAAAGTAGAATCTGCATTTGCCGCAATGTACTCGAATCAGAAATACTCACGGGTTGGCAAACTGATGGGGCAGAGCCTCTGAGCAGCCCTTTATTTTTATGCATATATTTTTCTGCAGTAGTTTGTGACGTGCCTGCCTGTTCCAGCTGAGAGATTGAAGTATGTCTGTTTTGTGTATCCATCTGTACCTTAATTATGGTACAGACCTTAATTTTATATGCTGTTACAGCTGCCGTGCTGTGCCTGTGGTAGAGGCAGGTGAACACAATAGGCAGACGATGCTGGACTCAAAGTTATTTTCTTTGTAATGTGTTATTCTAATGGTTTTGACCTGTGTTTGAACAGAAAAAGGTGGTGTGTGAAGTTACTGTGTGCAGCAAGAGTCAAAATAAGCTCGCCCACCCAGGCTGCGGGGTTCAGGTGCTCTTCAGAGGGATGCCAAATTTGTTGTGGGAACCCAGCTGAGTTACGTTTATTTAAAATACAATCGAGGCTAAACTGTGATTCACGTGGGCTCTCCTGCTGCCTGAACCGAGGTACCAACATAATTAAAATTTCTGTGGAAAAACTGGGTCGTTCTGTTTGCTGTGAGCAAGAAACAAAAATACGTTTTGATGAAATGTGTTCGTATTTTTTGGTTTTGGTGCATATAATGATCATTGACAGCTCTTGTGCTATTATTGCTGTGTGCTGGAGAAAATAAACCACTGAAACAAATGCTGCGTTTTGAGCGTTTTCCTCGCAGATGCGGTTGTGGCCGGTTACAGCTTTAATTTACGTTATCAGGAAAAAAAAAAATAATTGAATATGTAGTAATTGAATGCGTTTCCTTACAGTTAGTGAAAACGGCCGCCCTGTGCTGGAATGGCTTCTCCACGCACTCGGGGGGGGGGCGAGGAAAGGATTTTGCCGTGGAAACCGCTCCCGCCCTCGGGGCGGCGGCACCGGGCCCGGGGGAGGCTGGGCCGAGGGGCCCGGCCCGGGCAGTGCGGTG
>VWYH01002074.1:783040-893346 GCA_013399365.1 Pampusana beccarii
CGCCGGGCGGCTGGGGCGGGGCGGGCGCCATGGCGGCGGCGGCGGGGCCGGGCGGCGCGGAGCGGTACTTTACGCGCTGGTACAAGCCAGGTACGGCCGGGCCGGGGCCGGGGGTGGCGGCAGCAGCAGCCGCAGCGGGTCGGTCACTGGTGTTTGTGCCCTGTTGCAGACGTGAAGGGGCGGCCGTGCGAGGACTTCTGCGTGCTGCAGCACTCCAACAGGCGAGTGGGGGCTGGGGGGCTCCGGGGGCGGCCTCCGCTCTCTGCCGGGGTCAGGTACCCGCGGTCAGCCCGGAGCCGTGGGCTCTGACCCTCGGGAAGCCTCCGGTTTGCTTCCTAAAGGAGCGGCCGCCGCGTTGGGGCGGGACACGGCGGTACCCGTGTTTCTCATTATTAGACTGTACTTTTGAGGAATCGCAGGGCTCGTAGTTCAGGAGGACATTAAGGTAGCAGCCTTTGAAGTTTAACCAACCTCGTAACCGTAGAATCCTTGTATAAGCAGACCTTGTAACCAGAGAATCTTTGTACTTAGTAATCATACCCTAGTCTTTACATTGACGTAGCTTTACGACGTTTTAAAACAGGTGACTAACTGAGAAGTAACTGAGAAACATGCAGATGTTACTTCGCATTGCTTAAACGGACAGCTTGTGGTAGAACAGCCGTGGTTGTCAAGAACTGTAACGAATATGTAATTTTTCCCTCAATATAAGCCATGTATGACTGACTGGTCAGCGGTGCATCTACGGAGGGACACCTCTGGTTCGGCCCTGGCGCCGATTGAAAAATACTACTTTTAAAACCCCAAAACGTGGTTTTAAGAGGCCCTTTAATTACTGCTCCAGTAAGAACAGTGGAGCTTGAACTCTTCCCCTCCCCCAATCGCTCAACAGGTTATTTTTTTGTTAAAGGACCCCTCAGTGGCTGGAGTGCTGCCCTCGCCTCCCTGCATCCTCTCCTGCTGAGAGGGCCCTTTAGAATCACAGAATCATTTTGGTTGGAAGAGACCCTCAGGATCATTGAGTCCAACCATAACCTAACTCTAGCACTAAACCATGTCCCTATGAACCTCATCTAAACGCCTTTTAAACACCTCCAGGGATGGTGACTCCACCACTTTCCTGGGCAGCCTGTTCCAGTGCCTGACAACCCTTTCTGTGAAGAAGTTTTTCCTAATATCCAATCTAAACCTTCCCTGGCACAACTTGAGGCCATTTCCCCTTGTCCTGTCACTTGCTGCTTGGGAGAAGAGACCAACCCCCTCCACGCTACAACCTCCTTAAATTATCCCCTTTACATCATCTTTGGTAGCAGAAAAGCTTTTCTGTAGTGGCATTGAGAAGTAGTCTGTTTAACTTGGTTTCTAGGAAGTTAATTGGCTCAATTTGAACAAATGTTTATCTTTTTCTATGTACAACTTAATTGCTTCCAATTGTCCTTTTCTGTACTACAGACAGTGCATGCAACATAGGAAATAAAATGCCGTATGTTGCTTCAACTTGGATTTAGCTGGATATCCAGTGATTTGGAATAAATCAGCCCTGTACCTGGTCTGGATTATAGCAACACACCTGCCCCACTGCTACAGCCTGCACTGAGTGCAAGGTGGTTTGTGGCATCAGGAGCCTTTCCGGGGTGTTTAGTCCCTGAGGGAAGAACAGAACTTAACCACCCTCTGCACAGAAATCAGCAGTGCCAATTGCTCGTGTTGAGGGAGGACGAGGCCTTCATTGTTCCCAGGGGGTTCCTGCTCTGGTTCAGAATTCAGAGTTTGGAGTGACGGGAAGAGCGTGTTTGGCGCAGGGCAGAGCCATCGCCTCGCTGCGGCTGCTCCCTGCAGTTCACTTTCTCGTTCTTTGGGAACAGAAAGCAGAGCACCTGGGAATAACAAGCGTGACAGCAAGAAAGGGCATCTCATATTTGGGCTAAATACTAAATACGTCGTTATCGGTCTCAGTTGTCTAACATAAGCAGTTTTCTGTTGACAACAGTGTAAATCCTGTTGGTACGGGGCAAAGGAAATTAAAATACAAACACTTGTTTAGATGTCTGTGAAGATTATTTTGCCGTTTAGAATTCTGAAATATTAGGGCCTTTGGCTTCCACAGCAGTTTAGCCAAATGCTCTATGACCTATTTTACCATTGTTACGTATGGGGCTGTGGCTCAGTTTGGTTATTTCGAAGCAGTGTAAAATTCCCTGTTGATTTTTTGGTTTGCCAGGTCTCGGCTCTAATAGATGGCAGCTGGAACAGATGATTTGTCACCTTCCCCTTAGGAAAGGGGCTGGGGTCAGGAAGAGGTGGCTTTTCTGGTCCCTTTGAGCTGCTGGGCATGCTGGACACATTGCTCGGGATCCAGCTCCCTCTTGCGGGGAACTGCGCAGCGAGAAGTCGCCAAGGGACGGGACAGCGGAAGGAGACAGATGCAGCATCCGCAGGGAAAGCTCTGCTTCCGTGCCGTGGTTACTGTTAATTCTGGCTTTAAACTCTTCTTAAACAGAACAGCTTCATCTCGGTTCAGTTATTGGCAAGCTCTGAGCTCTCCTTGTTTGTGCGTTAAGCACGGTTCTAACCCAGGCGTGAAGGCAGGCCTACTCTCCAGTTTTACGATAAGAAATAAATACCCTTTAGAAAAATATAAAATGCAAGCAGCAGGTTAACAGAAGCCCAGAATACTGAGGGATTAATCTGCTGTAACTATTCACCACTACAGGTCTTTAGCTGTTCTGAGAAACGTTGCCTTGTGTAAATTTTCCCACAAAAGCGTCCCATGCTTTGCTTTGTTGTCTTAAGTGAGTATCTATCTACTTCAGCTATCAGAAAACTAGGGAACCAAGCCACAGGTAGAAGAGCTCTAGCTTATTTAAAAGCTGTGGTTCTGTTTAACTAAGGCGTGTACTGCTTTTGATGGTCCAGCCTAGTATCTCAAAGCACCTTTTTGGGGGGTTGCTTTAGGTCAGAATGCAATTTTCATTCTGTGTGGTACAGCAGATGTCAGTTAAGGTGCCCTGAAGAAAGCACGTCCAATTTGATCCAGTACCTGCCATTTTTGTAAGCGGGAAATTAAAATTTGGCTCTGATCGACAGCCAACAGTTACCCTCTGTTCTTCTTCATTAGCTCAGGTAAATTGTGTTCCAGGTTACCGTACTCAGCCCCAGTGCTGTCACCCAGACCGTCTGTCCGTCCTTTCTTCCTCCCAGGGCCTGACAGATGCCCGTCCCGTGACTCACGTTGAACTGTCAGCTTAACTTTGCTGCTGAACTATAGAGGGAAGAAGTCTGTGCCTACAGAATGAGAGTAAAGAACAGCTTTCGCTACACTGGAAGTCTTGCTAGCATTTCAGACTAGGAGCCCAAGTCAAGCAGTCAGTATCAGTTTTAAATCCTACAGGCACAGGCAGAGGAGGTTTTTTTAGAGCACCTAAGAACAACTACAGCGTAGTAATTACGTTTCTTGTTGCAGAATCTGCGTCATCACCTTGGCGGAAGCCCATCCTCTTCTTCAAAATGGAAAAACAATTACAAGCATAAATTACCAAATCAGCGCCAACTGTAGCAGACTCCAGAATAAGGTCTCTGGGAAGTCAAAAAGGGTATGGCTTTCTCATTTGCTTAGTTTTCATTTTCCTCTCTCACAGTGCCCGAGACTGTCCTTTCTAGGACAGAAACTTGCGGAGTTACCTTTGCATTTTATTTTAAAGCAGCCCCTCCCCAGTCAAAGAATTCAGGCTTTTCTCAAGAGGCGCCTGACTGTCCCAGTCAGGGCCTTGCGGTGCTCCTGCAGCACCGCTGGTTCCCAGTGTAGCTCAAACCCAGGCTAACAGTGGCTTTTAGCCATTTTTTTTCATTGCCTATAGAGGGACTTAAACATGCCTTTATAAATAAAGTTTGTTTCCACCAAAATGCCAAGACTACTGTTTTTGTCAAACAGACCTGGATAACAGATGGGCTAGTGCAGTGTGTTTCGTGGTGAGTTTTCAAATGTGTAGTTTAATCTGGTGCTATGAAAGTCAACTGTGCTGGTTTTCTCTTCTCTGTGTTGATTTTTATCTGATTGAAGTACAAGAAACTTAGTTCTGTACACAAATAAGAACTTACTAATTTAGTTGTAATTAAGTTGTTGTATTACCTTCTGTAGGGAAGCACAGCTACGTAACTTGCAATGACCTGTTCCTATCACACGTCCCTGCTTTGCTCAGAAGCTTACCAACTTCTTGTATTGCTGATGGTAATACTTTTAAAAGCCCTGTGTGTGTATATATATATATATGTGTGTGTGTGTGTATATATTTTCTTTTTCAAATGCAGGGAGCTCAATTTTTAACAGAACTTGCCCCTCTGTGCAGGATATCTTCATCAGATGGAGAGGAATATACCATTTATAGGTAAAGTTTTTCCCTTTTCCTTCTTACCTTGACATACCAGCCCTTTTCTTGAAACTTAACACTTTTGCAGTTGTATACGAGGGCGACTGATAGAAGTGAATGAAAACATTCTTAGCAATCCGTCTCTTTTGCAAGAAAAGGTAAGAAACTTTCTTGCTTTTTATTTGCTAGCTTTTATTTCACTACTAACTTCAGTCTTGTTTTTAAGCCATCAACCGAGGGATACATCGCAGTGGTTCTACCCAAATTTGAAGAAAGCAAGAGCGTAACTCAAGGACTTCTCACGCAGAAGGAATACGAGGAAGTTTTGTTGAAACGTCTTAATTCTTCTTCATGAAATTAATTGTACAGGTATATCTGTATTTGATACTAAATAAGCTACTTCTTTCATACACTGTAACTTTCATGGTATGGAAAGGCCTAGTGCCTGTTTTTAAAAGAGGAACTTAAACAGTTGTTTCATACAGGAATAAACCAGTTCAAATAGTTTCATATTAAAATTTGCTTTCTCTTTTCTATCAATCCTAGCACTAAAAGTTTTTAAATAAGTGCAGAATGACATGTTGGAGAGTATTTATGTTCCACGGGCAACTTTGCTGCTGCTTAGTGCAAGCAAAACACATACAGAAAAATCATATGATTTAGCTATCACTTAACCTAGCTAAACTAATACAATATGGAGTTTGACAAAGGCAAATTGAAGATAAAAATGAAACAGAAGCCTACGTACAAAGAGCAGATAAACTTGAAAATATGTATTTCACACCAGGTTATATTTTCATAGCATCCTGAAGTCAAGTAATGCCCTTTGTACAGAAGTTTGTCACAGCTGGTATCTATTTTCCTACATTTTAAATGGTATAATGTAAAGACTATATAATACTTCAGTGGTTCTACATGCAATTAAATTCTGCTCCGTAAGTTTTAATAAAAAAGGAAGCAACAGCTGCCATCTACAAATAAAGATAATGAAAAAAAAAAGGTTTTGAGTCAAGAGTATTAATCCCTTAGAAATACACTTTTGGAAACAGGAATCATCTTAACAAGGTTAAAATTCAGTGGTGCAGCTGCTGAAGGAGTTTTTTTCTCCCCTAGAACTACTTCATTGCAGGTACAACTCGTAACTAAGAGAACATTTCAGTGCTTTTGGCCACAGCCTTTCAGACTCTATTCCTGATTCGGCTTTATCGAATACATAGACTGAAATAGGCCGGAGATGAGTTTACAGACTTCAACAGTAGTGTTACAAATAGCAAATGCAGCACAAGGTCCTTTATATAAAATGTCTATTAGCAGCATCTTTGGGTTGAAATATCTATTAAGACATTCATAAGCGTTAATTACAAAACCAGTATCAATAGCGAGCATAGGAAAGGCGTTCACATTATAAAAATACATCATGATTAGACTAGTTGGTATTGTAATCACTAAGTAACGGGGACATCTATTAGATGCGACAAAGGTCAACAGTTTTAATTCAAATTAACCTGGTTTGACTTTCCACAAATGAAAGCAATACTGAGAATTCACCAAGTGTTATTTTCAAATGGGAGTTCCTGCGTTTCTAAGTGCTGTAATTACTTGCTCTCTAAAAACGTCATGTTTGTTACATGATGTTCTAAAGACTTGATGCCAAATGTCTCAGTTCTCCGTTCTGGAGCGTGTGCATTTGTACCAGTTCGTATTCTGTCTTCTCTCCATGGGGGAGCAGGTTTAAGGCAGCCGTTTCCTGCTTTATTCTGTATAGAAAAAAACAAAGATTTCTTGAAAACAAAGAAACAAAGCCTCCAAAACCCCTTTAAAATACTGCAGATGAACCAAGTACTCACCTTTCTCAGTAATTTGCAGCAAAGTGGAAGAAGTTGGCATAATAGAGTCATCACATTCCTCGTTTTCAGAATGCATGCATCAACCTAAACAAGACAATTAGAGTAAGACCACCGATTACTTTTATTAGGAAATTGTTTAATTCATGAGATGAGAATCTATTTCAAGCTTGAATAGGTAATATTTTTCCTTCATAAATCCCTTATAATCAAAACATTTTTGCCTAGCTTTTTTGTATTTCTCTTTATACTATGTGTACAGCAGCAGCATCACTTCTGTTACTCAAGACTTGAGTTAGAAAGCAGAAGGGAATGACGCACATGCCAGAAGAAGGAACTAATATATTAATATAATATTAAATGGTAATAGAAGTGTCTTGGGAAGGAATTCTTGCTGAGCATGATTCTTCATGGTTTTCTTTTTGCTTTATGTCCTGTCAGCATGATTTCGAAAGCCGTGCATTCTGTAAGCTTTACCTTGATATGAGTTACACTAAAATTTACCTACATCTTAAAAGCATTTGAGTTTATGCCTCAAGTGTAAACACTCAGCACAGGTCACAAGCCTGGGTTCTGAAGAACCCTCAATAGTCTGTTATTGTTATGTAGCGATACATCACCCTGTATAAACATTTAGTATTCCCATTTAGTTTAGCTGGAGAGTGTCACAACACACCAAGCAGTAGCCCTGAGGCACCCAGTTAGTTTTGGAGTGGCTTGGATGCTCCAGCCAGTTTCAGTCCCTGATGTAAAATTGAAATATCTTTTCTGTAGCTCACTGGAAGCAAACATCCAGGTGCACAGAAACGGTGTTGCTGACATTGATCATATTGCTGGTCAGGGATACTTAGTCCCCAGTAAGGTTTGCAGATCTGCTTATCGTGGTAACAATGCTGAAACTTTTATGGGAGCTCTGTGGATATTTACTTGTAACAAATATGAACAATAACAGAATAAACTCTGGGCAGTCTGATATAGACTCTCTACCCACTGAGAAGCAAGCATGTATTTCAGTAATAGAGTCTTTGGGGTTTGGAATTTGTTATGTTTATGTTAAGCATGAATAAGAACAGAATAACAATAACTATTACAGTGGTAGAAATACAAATTAACTTCATTAATATTTTGATCACTGAGGTCCTTTCTCAATGAGGTACAATTAATTACAGTTCGTATTTCTCTGAATGAAGATCTAGTGGATTACAGTATGATTACTGTAATCTAGGGGATTATAGTATTATATACAGTATTACTACATCTCTTATTACCCATCTGAAAATTCTCAGCTGCAGCATGATAAAATTCCAGTACCTCTCTTTATCTAGTGGGTGAGTTGAGGGAGAGGTTGATAGAAGTTCTTTCAAAAAAGTTTCCCAGCAGTAAAAAGCAATATAAAGTAGTGGAAGCCTATGGACACCTTTCTACATTTTTTTTAAGAGAAGTCCAGGAACATCATTGTCTTGGGAAACATTTCTGTAAACTCTTTTACTAACAGTGAAATCCAAAACCCAGATGATAATTTCAATATTTTTAGTAAGAGGAAGGAAAAAAAGAATTCCTTATTTTACTGATTCTTAGACTCTGAAGTTGATAAGATAGAGGTACGGAAACTGTTTCTTAAAACATGTGTATCAATGATATGTCTGTGGCCACTGGGCCAGTTTTACAAAACTCTGACATCCATGCTCCCTAAAGAAAGCATTCATGTAAGCCTGTAGAGCAATACTCTCCAAGCTATCCCCTGGCAGGCTTCCATGTATGCTGGGTGCCCGTGTACTTTATTTTTCCTCCTATCAAACTCTCAGCATCCATGAGGGGGTCAGGCTAAACTTCACTGAACCTCTTCTCTGGTAGTAGGGAAAAAAACAAACAAACCAACCCACCAAAACCAAAACACACCCAAAGAAAGAAACAAAAACCCCATAGGCTAGAAAACAGTAGCACCCGTGCTGAAGAAAATCCCCTCCTGAGACAAGATAGTGTGGTAAATGGCTTGGATTACAGTTACCAGGGATGGCCCAATAGACAAAACATTTTCAGCAAGAGGAACAGTTCTTACTGCTCTTCGTCTACACTTTGCACATCAGCTTCTCAAAACATGTTAAGTGGAGAACAGAACTTCGGGTTGAAGTAAATTCCTCTTCTACATAAGGAACAGCAACAATGACATCTTGGATAGCAAAAAAAAAATGTTTGCACAACAGCATAAAAGTTTGTACTTATTAATTTTTATGGTCCTCTGTCAATCCAAGAAGTTCAGCTGTCGATCTGTTTCATATTTTACCAGGAGCATAGATTAGTAAGTTACTATATTTCAGAACAAGTTAGGTCTTACTTTCAGGCATACATATATTTTTTTACCTTACCTTTGTAAACGTAGCACTTTTACCCTGAACAGGAGCTTTAGCTGTTATCTGGAGCTGCTTGCACATAGCGATCAGCTTTTCAGCCTCCAACAGAAGCAAAGGTTTGTCATCACTGTGCACCTGAAATGTGTTTCAACAAGACAAAACCACTCCGTGTTAAGACTCCAATATTAAGTCAATGGAGGAGATAACAAAACCAGCTTTTAAGCTGTTTTAGAGGTCACACATCACCTGATCAGAAAAGGCCTGAAGAGCTGCAGCAAGCTTTGTGCCCTCTGTAGCAAAAATCTGGAAGGGGGAGAAAGCATGTAAGAAGGTGAACTACAAGGAAGATGAGGCTCTTTTTCCTTGTTGTTTTAATAAATAGTGTGCTATGAAGTAAGAAGGCAGCAGGAAATACTTGTGATAGTCGTATACATTTATAATTAAAAAGTCAGTAGTTTGCAGTGACTTCTGAAACAACACTACAAACTGCCTTTCTCCCAGCTAAGCCAACTTTAAAGGCTTTCCGTTTACATGTAAAAAAAATAGACTTCTCACTATTTTTTGCACTGTAGCAGCTCACAGGAGTTTTGTGGGTAGATGACACCTGCCCCATTTGTTTATTGCCCTGACAAAGATAACCAGCCTCCTGTTGACCACAGGCATCTGTCTGGGAAATATCACCCCACATTCCTTCATTTGGCCTCTTGTCTTTTGTTTGTATTATTCGAATTCTTACATCTTCTTTCTTTCCCATGAAAATACTGTTGCTCAGACTAGGATGGAGTATCCATTAACACTCTCAGGGACTAAGTGACACCAGGAATACTACTAATGCACTGAAGTCCGGTGTAGTTGCCATAATGCCATTTTGCCATTCCTAGCTACCGTTGGAACACTGAGATGTTATTTTTCAGAAAGTACATATCAGAGTTAGGCTGCTTAAAAACTACAGCTGCCAGTCAGCTCACGGTACACTGTACTTATGTGTAGGGAATCAGAGAGTTAAGTTCCAATTTGTTCTTCACTCAAAGAGTTCCTATTTTGTTCAAAATGCGTTACCTCTGCTTGGTGAAATAAATCTTGAGTAGTTTTCAGAAGTCCTTCTCCTCTGTGGGAAATAATGAAAACAGAGTCTATGCCATGTATAGACTGCAGATTATTTTGCCTGCTGCTTGCACTACTTATAGTACCTCTCTCTCTCACCCCCATTCACACTACTGAACTGTAAAATATCCCACTTTTAGAAGATAATTTGAATAACAATAATTTACTACAGGAACTGCATTTCAGAATATTATATAAACACCTCAGTGGCTAGAGCACTACTGAGAAATCAGGAATGGTTCAGTTCTCATCAGCTGAGCCAGGACAGAAACCCGGATCTCTGGCATTCTGACTGTTATTGGAGTACTAGGGAAGATAAATCTCAACTCCTATACAAAATCCCCTAAATTCTTCAAATAAGAGAGCTGACATTGCATTGGCAAGTTTCAGAAGAACACCTATTGGTACAGCTAAGATCAGCAATTCTAATCTACCGTTTTAAATCTGTGCTTTAATTCCCTTAATTTTTAAAGTATTTATGAACACATTTCTTAAAATGTTTTCTGTACTCAAGAGATATTTAAATAGCTGTTCTGCAACAAAACATATGTTTAGCACTTTAAAACCCCCTGATTTTATTACTGAATGGCTTAGAAATTTAATAGATTTTATAAAGCGTAAGGATAGAAATTAAAGTTCCTTTCTGAATGTGTCCCAATCATTATCCTCTGCAAATTAAATCGTCTTATTTCTTACAAACACTGTTAGTGCTCTTCTCCCCACCTAAACATGCTGCTACAGTGTAATTACCTGGTAAATAAATACATGGAGTAGGCCATACTTGACATGCCTTGTCCATGTTGCACGATCTCATTCTCTTGATCCTCCCATTTCTCTGTCTCAGAATCCACATCAGATGTGAGGAGATGCAATTCTAATCCAAGTTTTGCAATTTTTGCCTGTTCCTTTAAATGGTAACCATATTTATGGCACTTGAAAATACATTATTCAGACAACAGAAAAAAGAATAATAAAGAAAACTCTACTAAAATGATGACATCTTACCTCAGTGTCTAGTTTGACTGGCTTTAGTGCTTTCAGATTTGCATTATGCTTCTGTTTCAAACAAAAAAAATAATATTTTTTAAATAAAAGGAATTAGCAATAATTTTACTAACAAATCGTAAGAGGTGGCTGTACACTCAGAGGGAGACTTTGCAGGAGAATTCCAGTGGTTCAGACAAACTTCTCGGTAGAAGCTGAGAATCTGCTCTGAGCTGGCTGTCCTTCTGCAGTGGCACATGCCAAGAGGGTCTCTACCTACAGACACCCCGAAGTTTCGCAGGAAAGACCTTCCACAATTCTCAGACTCCACCTCCTCGTGCAATACCATCTCTTCCGCTTACCCTCTAAATCCTCAATAATGCTTATGACTAAATAAACCATCTTAGCCAATTACTACTGCGCTGACTTCTCCATCAAAGCTGATACTGATGTAAGAGGCACTTGGAAGTGGACTTAGCTAGCAGCAAGTTGATGTAGGGTACAACCCACGTAGATGTTGGTGTGATGATGTAGCAGATTATTCTGTTTAATTTTGCTGAAGTAGCGGGCAACAAATACTGAGACTTTTTTTAATGGATTTCCTCGTAACAGCATGAACTATCCAAAATACCAGCCTGGCGGCAAGCCCAATCTTGGCTCAGATTAAACAATAATTCCTGTGCTATCTGCTCCGGGTGAACCTGCTTTAGCAGGTGGGTTGGAGTAGATGATCTCCAGAGGTCCCTTCCAACCCCAACCATCCTGTGATTCTGTAATAATTAGCGGTACTGATACGAGTGGAGTACCTGGTAAGGCACAGCTTGCCAACTGCACAACACACACACACACACACACACACAGAGTAACATGTGATTTGTTTCAAATCAATTTGCACGCAGAGAGCAGCAGTTCCTGGCATTAACTTCACGTGCTGGCGCTGTCACTGTGCGATGGCAGCAAAACCCAACAGACACAGGAACCACCGGGCACATTCACAAACTGCACCGGAGCGTGGGGGAATGGGAAATAAAAAGTTGGGGCCGCAATTTGGAGAGGTGGGAGCCACTGGAGGAGGCTGGATGATAAAAGTACAGGACTGAGATCCCCGTCTGAGAATCTGAAATGAGCTGTAATTCATTAGTGGGAGTACTTGGGCAATTTAAGCTCAGTAATGCCCAGTGTGGGAGAAAGAAACACTGTTCATTGTGAACAGCAGCAGAAATAACCTCCAGGCACAGTCTCCATCTCCCACTTCAAGAGTCTGAGCAAAAATGAAGTGCTACTATTGAAGTTCCTTCTGCAATTTGCTGCTCAATTTAGCTTTCAGGCCATGTCTCTTTTCCCATGTCAAAATTTTTAAATATTCTGAATCTTATGAATGTCTACCCAGATTAGACATCATAATTCTACCTATATATTAGAATGCTCATCTCTTATTGAAAGATGTAGCAAAAAGTCTGATACTCCTAATTGTAATTTGTTTGACCACAATGCATATTAGAGATGCAATTCAAGAAATACTGGCTTTAAGGCAGAGTCTTTAAAGAAGAAAGGAACACAAAGCCTAACTAGATATGTATGTAAATACAAACTTTAGGCTACAAAGTATGGCAAATATTTAAGCTGCTGAGTGAAGGGTAGTCAAGAAAACCAGCACTTTAGCACAGGTAAATTTTTCTATCCACAGATAACTGAAGAAACCACAGAATGTTGTCAGATTTCAAGTTTTTTCCACTCTGGTGTTTACTCACACTACCTGAATAGGAAAATTGGTAAAACTCAGATAAAGCAGTTACTCTGCTTTTAAAACATGATTTGGTATCTAATACCATAGAGAAAAATGCACCTGTGCATTAAGCACAGACACGAATCATCACTACTGCGCTGTCCTCAACTGTGGCATGGGCTGGGAAGGCACCCATTACCAGCAAACAGCACAGTCGCAATTAAAACAGATGTAACAACATATGTAATGTAAATAGATGGCCAGGAACAGCGTGGCTTCTGTGCAGGGACAGTGTGGGCATCAGCCCGGCAGAGCAGAGCTCTGTGAGGGCAGCAGGGAGAGAAGGGGCAGTACCCAGAGTCACAGCACTGGCAACAGAAGCAGGACCAAGGGTCAGTGCATCAGTTCTGCAAAGTAATTACTCTGTGGACAAACTGACGGTCTTATGGTCATGATCCGTATTTCCTGTCTGCTTCCAAACTGTCTATTAATCATAACTCCCCCAAATCTATGCATCTGGCAGAGTTCTAAAGAAGGCAGCGACCTTTCAAATGACAACAAAGCAGAACTGTTTAAATCCTGGGAAGAAAGTTTTTAATGGAAGTATTTTTAAAAGGCACATGAATCGGTAAGCGGGAATCTGACTTCAAACACCTCGTCTTTATATTTTGGCTGAAGTCCAGAAGCTATGTAGCTTAGTCAAACCAGTGAGGGAAAAAACTCTATCAAAAGTTACTGAAACAATCTATTTTCCAGCCTCAATATTTAGTTCCATAACCATGAAATTCACTCATGCTCACCCAGCTTAACATTGTATTCCATTTAAATCTGCGGATTGGATTTATAATGTATGACCTTTTCTCTTTCCCTTTTCATTAAGGGTCAGAAGTAATACGCTGTTTGAAGTTGCAGAATTGCACAACAGCAGACATGGAGACAGGTGATCATTTGACACCCAAATTCCTCAATGCTACAGGTTAAGGGAAAAGTGAGGAGAGAAAGAGACATGCTGGAGCTCACTGTATATTCTGAGATCATTCTTCCCCTTCTTCCTACCCATGAAAAGATGCAGCATGTAGCAAGTGAATCAAATGACTGTTACATGATACCAACAGGGTTTAGGAGGTTTCCTAACATACAGATGCTCTCAGAAACAATATAGTATCAATTATAATCAGCTGAGGATATTAGTTACCTCACAACTAAACCTGGACATGCGGTGTAGCTTTTTTCTCTGCATTAAAAACATTTAAGATCAAAGAAGGAAACAATAGCCAGTTACTTAAGACCCTACAATAGGCTCAAATGTGTCCATTTGTTCCAAATAGGTCAACTCAGGCAACAACATAAAAAAATCAGATTATGAAGATGTACTTTCATTATGCTGCAACGTATTCTTACTGTTTTAATAGCAACAATGCATTTTTTATTATATAGCATGACAGTCAAGTACATGGTAAAAAACCATCATATTAATGTACAGGAATTAAAGCTCACGTACAATCAAAGCGATTAGAGCATATTATGTAACTAGTTACCCTAGTTTTCAGTATGTTTGTTATTCACTTAATAAACTGACAGAGCTTGACATTTTCGGTCAGCCATCCAGTCAGGATGCATGTTACCAAGATATCGTTATGTCCCCATCAATGTGTAATGTGGAAAGAAGTCAATTAGTTAACAGCAGATACGAACTAAATAAAACAACCCCAAAAGTAACTTACCCCTGGTCTGGGCAGTGACAGGTAGACACGCTTCTCTCCTATGAAGAACACACACATTTACACCAAACATTTGTATGCAGATTTTAATCAACGGGATCACATGCCTTATTTCATCCTTCCTTAAGTTGCAATAGTATAAAAACTAATGGCTTACCTGTAATTCCTCCTCTCTGAATATTGCAGAGGGTTGCTTCTCTGTCTCGTGCTTCCATAGAGAGACGAGACAAGCCAAGAAATCTGCACTGTTCAGATTTCAGCAGCTGGCGCTTAAGAACGCTCCTCTGAACAGTTTCCCTCAGTAAGATTTCTAGTCCCCTGCATACAACCCACAAACGAGTAAAGGAACTCTCTTCAGTGACTGAGCAGCTATCGCTCCATGCGCTCCTTTTTTTGCGAAGTACAGAACATACAACGGCAGTTCCACCTCAGGCTTTTCTTGGCATGGGTTGCACAGCATAAAATTTGGGGTTGGCAACACCACTAGTGAGTGATAACCTGGGTAGGTTTTTCTAAGTAATGCCAATAGAACCCTCATGTTGCACTAATCTGCACGTATCCCATGTGCACGGTATTTTATAAAGTTCTAGAGCATTTTACACACTTACTGAATTATTTCTTATATCCCCAGGAGCCTCAGATATTCCAAGTCTGAGCAAAACAAATGGAGAAAAAATAATAATCCTTTTAGGTGTTGCCTAAAAGTGGTAAGAAGAGTTTATTGGCAAGAGGAAACAATGCCTGGGCTAATAGCCTAGGATTAGAGCTCCAGCTACCAAAAGACTTAATTATCTCTGAAGACTTGCATTTATGATAATCAATTCAGGAAAGGAAAGACTGCTAAATAAAATTAAAATAAATCAAAAGCTTAAGAGCTAGTGGAAAAGAGATTTTACCCGAAGAAACAAAAGAGCTACCATAATGGACATCGGTACCAGGTCTGCACAGAGATAATGCATCTCGACAGACAAGGACAAGCAACAAACCTCCCTACAATTGCTATTACTTCCTCTCATAACAGTTACTAGAGAAATTCCATTCTAAGTCTTCAGATGACAGTTCTCATGTGCATTCACGATTTTTCAATAATATGCTCTTTATCTCCTGACACCACAGAAAGATTATGAGCTCCATGTCTAGGCAACTTACTCCTAAAAAGCAAATTTCATTAAGTTCACAAGCATCCCTGAACCCTCTTGGTATGTATGAAAAATTGAATTATTCCCTTCTAATATCATCTCTTCCTTCCCCTACCCGAGCTATCAAGGGCACAAGCTGCTTAGCTATTTTTTTCAGAATGCAGAGTTATTCAGATTCTAATTGCCCAAATAAACATCCAAGCAACATTTCTCACTAAAGACTGAAATAAATTATGAGAAGTGACTTACAACATCCTACGAATCAAAACATCAGCTAAAGGGCATGCAAGAAAGCATGTGAGACGTACCAAGAACAAAAGCTAACTTGTAAGTTTAAAATGCTGTGGTATAACAGATCTCCTTGGCACTATGTAAAAACCTGTTGTACAATGTTAAAAAGGAAAAAAAAGTTCAAACTCAGAAAGCTTTGACAAAACAAATGGAATACAAATGCATACTGAGAGGATGTGCCACTCACATACTACAAGGCGAGCATTCACAATTATGGAAACCAAATGGAAAGAGATAGTAAACAGAAATAATAAGAAAAAAAATATATTTTTTTCTCTTCAAAAAAAAGAGACTGGCTAACTCCTGACAGATTGGATCAATGAAAAGTACTTTCATTAGGTGATTCATCTCAAAGTGCAAGAGCCTTGAAATTAAGTATCATTCTTAAACTAGTCCTTTTCAGCTCCCCGCACAGGCCGTGGAGAGCACAGAATCATGGTATGTCCTGAGCTGGAAGGGACTCAGAGGATCAACAAACTCAACTCCTGTCCCTGCATGTGACAACCCCACAGTTCACACCATGTGTCTGAGGGCCTTGTCCAGTCTCTTCTTGAACACTGTCAGGCTTGGGGCCGTGACACCTCCCTGGGGAGCCTGTTCCAGTGTCCACCACCCTCTGGGGGAAGAACCTTTTCCTCATGTCCAACCTGAACCTCCCCTGGCACATCTTCCTGACATTCCCTTGGGTTCTGTCGCTGGTCACTAAAGAGAAGAGATCAACACCTGCCCCTCCTCCTCCCCTTGTGAGGAAGCTGCAGCCGCCATGAGGTCTCCCCTCAGTCTCCTCCAGGCTGAACAAACCAAGTGACTTTAGCCACTCCTCATACGGCTTCCCGTCCAAACCCTTCACCACTTTGTAGCCCTCCTCTGGACACTCTCCAGTAGCTTTATATCCTTTTTATCCTGCGGCACCCAGAACTGCACACGGTGTGCACCCAGGCCGCACCAGTGCAGAGCAGAGCAAACCCATCACTCCATCTCCCAGCTGAGAGGATCCCAGCGCTCTCCTCAGCCCAGACGAGCCACCCAATGTTTCAAAGCCCAGCATGGTGCAGAATGGGCCTGTTGGATTAAACAGTGGTTTAGGATTAAGCAAAAGAAGTCCAGCTCTCCCTCACTGTACAGTTCTGCACGGCACAGAGACTTTTTCAAAATACACATGAGGGTTATGGGCTGTGGTGTGCTCACCTACCTCCCCCAGCCCCACGGGTGTGTGCACCCCCCTCCCCAAGACAAGCCCATTTCCATTTGGGCATGATCTGGTGCGATTACATTAAAATTGAGTAAAATATTGCCTCATTTCCAAGCCAAATTGGGCTCTCTACCCATGCAAGTTTTCAGCCTCTGTATGAGAAATATCTAATTTGTTGACATAAAAGAAACACTGGATAAGGAGTTATGCAATTGCTCATAAAAAATAATAAGTATGAACAATATGAAGGTAGTATAATCAGAAAAATGCCTATTTTATTAGATGTGTCCAGCACATTTAGTCACCACTCAAGTTTTACCTCTTAAGCTGTATTCTGAACTCTTTAACAAAGCCAAACATTTAAATTGGTAGTACAAAAATACAAGCTTTTAAACTGAGGAGAAAAAAAATATACCTTCTTACTGTAATTCTATCTTTTGTTACACACAATCACAATTCTACTAAGAATAAAGCACTTGTTACATTTTAGTCCATAAAATAAAGACACTTTTACCAACCTTAAGACAAGTATCATGAGTTACGAGAGGAATAAAATCTTATAAAATATTGTGAAACTTCTTTATGTTTGGAGGCAAAAGTTTTGTGAGTGCCACTCATCATCTCTTCACAAGCAAATATTTTTACTTATTTATTGGGTCATCAGTAGTGTTTTCTAGGAGAAAAAAATGTTGAAAGTGGCAAGATAACTTTAGGGTATTTTCTGGAAGCAAAAAAGTGGGGGTATCCAGATGAGATTTTTTTCCCCCTTTTTTTGACAAGGGTCACTCTGAAGACCAACAAAAGAAAACAAGGAAACAAAAAAAGATTAGCCCACAATACAGAAGAATATTTTATAGAAGACGGGTGGATATAAGAGACCAAATCATTTCTAAGAAGATCACTGACAATTAATATGAAACAATCCACACTCAGAGAGAAATCCCTTACTCGGCTGGGCCACGAGACAAGGAAAATGGAGACCTGATCCCCTAAGCATCGTTTTGGCAATACAAGACCTAATGCACCCAAGGCCATATCAAGAATACAAGCCACGCTGACTGTCTTACCAATAGTGGTATGAGAACACTTTGTGCTGAAGGAAGGGCTGAGGAAACGAGAGAGACTGACAAGAACAGGCTCATCTGGCTGTGCCAAACCAGGGCAGATGTCCCCGCTGCCCCCAGGCCCACACATGCCACAGCCTCCGACATGCTCAGCAACACTGACCCCTTCTCTTCTCTTCTCTCCTTCAAGCAATGACACCGGGTTGCCTTGGGAGATGGTGCTTTAAAGAAACTGTACAGCACCACTTGTGGAAAATGTCTGCTATCTGCTGTCAAAAGCCACAAGAGAAAGTTACTGAGGACAGGAGAGACTGGGAATCTGTCGTAATGCTTCAAAAACTATTTGTTTGGAGAGCCAAGTATATGCTTTGCTGTGGCTGCATGATTCTCATCCTATTATTTTTAAATATAGGAATATATACATGTATACACACACATACATAAATATATGCAAAGTTTAGCATTCAACTCTGCTAGACCATTGTATGAATATGAAAAAAAAACAGATAACTGCACGATCAGCCCTGTCAACTCCAAATTTATTGTAACACATTGATGTTAGAATAATACCACATTTTAACTTGCATTATACAAAATTTAATGCTATGTTTAAAGAAAGTCAGTATATCCTTGGCTCCCAAAACAAACAAAAAACCCACTGAATGTTAAAAGTCCCAGAAACAGGATCTCTGATTGCTACACATCTTTATATGGCATTCCAGACTAAGGTGGAAGAAAAAGTAGAATAGCAACCGCGTACTTCTCAAATGCCTCAAATTCCCAATAACCTGCGCTACACACAATTATTGTAAGTCCACTCAGAATTTCAAGACATGTTTTCTTTTTATAAGTCTTCAGGCTCAGACACACATTCATCTAGCAACCAGCAGCAACAATTTAAGATTTTACTGCCCTGTGCTTGTTTACTGCCCTCACAAAAAAGCTGGCAGAAAAGAACTGCTTACACAAAAACCTGATCAAGTACAGAAAATTAAACTGACAAAATAAACTCTAAAAAGGAAAAAAGGTCTCATGTTAATAGCAAGATGAAATATTATATCACTGATAAAGTGTCATCTAACCTGAATAAGGATTTACATTTTCTGTATCTTAGATACAAAATAAATGAAGTCCCTGTATTTAACTAAACCTAAACCTTTAAACCTGAGTGATTTTCTTAAGAAACCAAGACATTCAGCATTATTGTATATTACATTCTAGCTGTATGCAATTATACCTTAAAGACTGAAACAAACATGTAGCCACAAGAAGTATGACAGGCTACACTAAAGACATAATCTGAAAAAAAAAAAAGTAGATAAAAATGAAAAACAAAATGGCTTCCATTTTTAAGGTAAATTACCCTATGCTAAAAGTAAACACAGATTTTTTTTTTTCTTAAGATGCCAAGGTTTTCTTCTACATGTTGTACAAATACCAATAAACTTACCAACCAGAGAAAATATCCCAAGATTGTGCAGAGTCGTCAGAGATTCCATCCAGGAGAAAGGACAGCAGTTTAAAAATCAAATAACTACATTCACTACATTATGAAGTGAACACAAGGCAAGCTGACAGTATAGAATATATGTATATATATTTTTCCAGAAATACAGGAAATTAATTAAACATGTCACACAATTCAAGTTATATCTTGATTGTCATGAACTGTTATGTCCCAGACAAACCAAAAGGTGGGATGAAAGACCTACAATCCTAATATTTGGACACTGCTGGCAAAGAGCTGTGTCGAATACTTTTGTGTCCTTTGAACAGTCCTATTTGGAACTAACTGACTGGAACTAATCACACTGCAGAAAGTTAAACATACCTAATTTTACACAAATCAGGCCTTTAAATTTTTGGCTGTTTTTCTTTGAAAAAAATCCAATAAACACCCTAATTTGACATCTATACAAAACCAACATATTTGTGGATTGCCACCTAGATTCCACATTGCCATACAGGATGTGGGACTGTTTATTGCACCCTTAAGGAAACAGTATTTCCTAAATCACACTTAAAATCCTTAAGACTCCATGTTTTGAAAACTACATTTTTCTATTTGTACACAGCATTCTTACCTCTTCTTCCTTCAAACACATCATTGATTTCTCTTAACAACACAGACATGTCACTCAATTGAGACTCCCAGGCTTCACAGAACACCTCAAGATTTTCTTTTGCAATCTTGCTAGATGGATGTAATGCCAGTGTTTCCGCGGCAGAAATTATCTGGACAGAGGACAAAAATTCGCTATTGGAAATCCTAGTAAGAAGTGTTGCATGTGAACTGATAAATGCCTTCACAGCCAAATACGAAATTAAACTGCTACTATTATGTCTTTGCAGTGTATTATATTTGCCTGACATTTGCAGGCTTGATGATCTCCCTTGTGCATTCTTTCAGTTATCGCCCAACATTAAAGTGTAACTCTTTCTTAGAACTGCTTTGAACAGTTCAACATTAGGTCTCCAAGAAATTCATACAAGTAATTTTCATTTATTCATGTCCAGTAGAAGTGGCCAGATAAAAACTACGCATACCTGTGGGCCAGTGACCTGGAAGGTATCTTCTGCATGTATGCAAGTAATCTCGAGGGGCTCAGTTCCAGAAACATGCCTCAACAAGCGACACATCTAAATATTTGTATAAATAAAGAGGAAAGGATGGTAAAAAATATGCTTTCATTAGTAGTGAGAAAAGGTGCATACGTACACACACACACACAAAGTTACTGACAGTCCTCAGGGAGCATTTACAATAAGAACAGGGCTAAATCCTGACTTGGAATGTGTAGAAAATAACCGAGAGAAATAAAAGTCTTAATAAATAGATTAAAACAAAACAACAACTATTGCACATAATTATTACTGAATAAACCTGAAAGTAGTCAGACATCTACGGAACTTGGAAAAATTGTAGCATAAATGACTTCACCAAAACAGCAATTAGTAACCACGTGGAAAATTCAGGCTTTCATCATCCAGGGGACTGAATTATCTTTGAGCAAATCAGCATCAAATTAATTTAGGGAAAAAATATTGTTTCCTTTCACAGCAAGCCAAATGTAGTCAGCCTTTTTTTTTTTTTTTTTTTAAAAAAGTTTAAGAGTGAACTTTGGGCTGAGAGAAGCATCAAAGTTTTCTGATCAAAATGAGAACTTATACAACAGAGACAGTATATATGAAACTAACTGCACTGTCCATCATCAGAAATGCTACAAGGTCTCACATACAGACACTATTTAACCTCATGGTTATGCTTGAAAAAAAACCAACAACAAACAAACAAACAAAAAACCCCAAAAACCTCAGCATCTCACTGGAACACCATTTAGTCACAGAAAAGGGGGACATTAATGCATAAATTAAAAATCCACAGTGCTGATTTGCCAGTCCCAGGAGTTCAAAGGTGTTGCTTCTGGATTCATACTTCTGGGATGAATCCTCATGTCCCATATAATATCACAATTTTTTAGAAATAAATGATTATTAGATGCCATGCAAATACAGCTTCTGGCATCACCATGTTCCAGATGAATCTTTGCATGTCTCCTACTGGTGCTATTACTTCTGCTCCATCTTAAGACCACAGTATGTGACAGAATTTGTAAGTGTGAAGCAAAACTACGTATGCACACACTCTTGAATAATTCTAATTATTAAAAAAAAAATAAAATCTGTCTGTCAGAAGAGAGAACCACAAGGCATATATGGCAGACATCTCCACAGGTAGTCCTAAGAGCCATCATCTCTCAATCTTGGGAGTCCTATTTGTTCACATGTGTGAATACTACCACACAAAACCATGAATGTATTAGTACATGAAATACTGCTTTTCACAAAGCAGAAAAGATTTTCAGTGGCCCTCCTGATTGAGAAAAACTATACAAGATCTTCAAAACAGTCAAATCAATTGCATTAAGAAACTTAACCTTACATTCCAGCATTCTTAAAATGTATCTTCAGATTCAGCTGTTGCTGGATGCCTACGGCTTCAAAGAAAAAGGCTATAATCTTTTCTTGGATCCAGAAACCTATTTTTTAATTAATATTTTAGCCCAGATATATGGAAATAGGTAACACAGAGTCAAACAATGAGTTTGAGTCTAGATCCAGGAGGAGAATTTGGTATGACACTACACCCCTTCTGCAACTGTTTGCCACAATGACATCTCTAGTTCAGACCATACCAGGAACAATGCAAAATTCAACACTATACCGAGCAAATAAATTAAAATTACAAAAAAGCAGACCAAAGCCTTCCTAAAGAACAGATGAAGACAAATCCGGCCACTTATTTTTTAAGTGCCTCACAAAGTGAAAGTAGCTGTGAACTCACCTCAACAAGTTGTTCTTTCTGCTCTGACAGCTTGCAAGTATATTCTGCTACAGCTTCAAGATTTCCTTCTACTCCTGTGATCTTTAATGCTTTGAGGACCATATGATCCGTATGGTATTTTAACAGATCTGCTGCCAGAGATGTTGCTGCACTATGGACCTTGAGTAGCATTAAAAGAAAAAGGAGAGATAAACCTTGGAAGGAAAAAACCGCACCCAGTAATAAGTCACATAACCCTAAGAGACAGACTGTTTTTCCCAAGGAGCAAAAAAATTACTGCCATGAAAGATCATATACAGCCTGCATATTATCTAGGGCTTTAATTCTTCAATTATTATTGAAAGTACAAAGATGAAATCCACTGCATTAAAAAGAACAATAAAAAACACTACCAAAAAAACCCCCACAACTCACAACCAAATACAAAGAGAAACAAATGAACAGCTGGGTGAAATGAGAACATGAAGTTGTCACACTGCTGCTTTCTGATCATGTAACAGCTGGGAAAAAAAACAGGTGCATGATTTTGTGGGGCACAAAGTTCAGCATGAGCACCGCACAATGGCCACTTCACTTCTTGTGAAGAAAACACATTAAAATAATCAGACTGAAGCCACACAGCATCTGAGTTTCTAATACATTAGAAACTAAATTCTTATTAATAAATTGTATTGTCAGTGACGCAAAGAAAAGCTTGAATTTATCAGCTTGTTACAGAGCCTTAGAAAAGGCAAAACCCATCTTTTCTGCAAGGAGACGGAAGCAAGAGATGGATCCTGGAAAGGTCTCAAACACTCCCTACGCTCCCAATAAGCACGGAGAAGCTTCCCCTTGAAACACATCCGTAAATCCCAACACACTTTCAGACCCATGGATCTGCTGAAATTATGCTGTGCAGGACTCCGCTAGACAACAGCTATCAGAAACTGCTGCTAGTTCTAGACTATCGTCATAGTAGGTTTACCTGCGCCCTGTAATTGGCTCCACTTTAAAAATATATGTAAAACCAAAATAGCAACCTCTTTTAGAAGTAGCAGAGCATTCTTGTGCTCTGTTTACCTTATGCTCACAAGACCGTTAAAAGTCTTGTAATATCACTCACGCTTTGCTAGACTGCATTGAATATACAATAAACTTGGTTGATCAAAAAGAAAGTTATTTTTCAAGTTCTTATGAATGCAATGAGCTTGAAATTGTGACACCGGTGGGCCTTGACTCTGTAAGGAAAACAATGTTTATTGTATGGGGTTTTTTTTTCCTCCTGGCTCTATCTATTTTCCTCCCATCCCCTGGCAGCACTTCTTGTGCAGTCCAGAATTAAGTGTGCATGGGGGTGTGTTTTGTTTTTGTTTTTAATTTTGTGCAAGAAACTTGAATTGTTGCCTCAAAAGCTGCTGCTGCGGTTTTCTAGAAAAAAAAAACAACAAAACCAACTATGACAACATGTAGCAAACTACTTATATAGCATTGCTTGCATGCCATTAAAAATTCACACAAACCACTAATCTCAGAAATTCAGTCAGCTCTGAAGAAAGGATATCTGCAAGGCTTGTAATGTTGGAGTAGGAAAACTGGCAATTCTCATTAATATATAGGCTACGTAAAGATTACCTTTTCATTAGAAATTCTTTTCATCCTGATGTAAAATAGAAATTCACTTTTACTTGAAGCTATCTCTGATCATTAGCAGGAAAATGTTCTCAAGGAAGGAACATACCTCTTGTTTCTTCCACAAAATGACAGAGAGGGGAAACAGCTACTTTTAACAAGACTGTATTGTGTTCTCAGCCACCCAGGCTCTCAAAAACATTTTAATTAGAGTCACAATACTTAAATTTCACCAAGAGAGAGCCTGGTTGCTGACTGATGGACTGCAGCACCATGAGTCACACTGACAGGACCATCCTTCTCAGCCATGCACAGAAGCACAGCTACTCTGGGATCAACCCAATGACTACACGAAGAACAAGGAAAATGACATAATACTCTAAATTAGCTCTTCTAAGTAAAATTCATGCTGTGCATTTTAAAAAAGTCACCAAGCAAGCTTTCATACTCTGCAGGTCACCAAAGCAAGTCCCACAGAACTTAGGATTTGTTAGTTTAGAAATCCAAACCCACTCAATCTGCTTTAAAATTTCTAAACCAGCATGCTACGTTTTCACCTGCATTGCTTTTAACATGCAGTTACATCACAGGGCACAGATAATCTACTATTTTATATTATATGCCACTTCTGTTAGCTGGTTTACAGAAGGTAATTTTCCATTATTGTAACCTCACAAAATTCTTTAACTTTGTGGTAAATGTGTAGTCTTTGTTGCATGCCATTTTCATAAGTAGAAACCTGTGGGCACGACAACATGGCAATATTTACATTTATGGAACTGCAAGAAAACAGATATATTAATGATTTTTTCCACATGCTATATTCCAGCTGCCTTTGGCTTTATGATACCGCAATTACATAGGCACATACTATTTTGACTGGGAACCCTTCCTCCTCATTCAACACATGGGAGCAATGTTACTCAAAAAGGATGAGCTTACAGTTAAAGCAGCTGAATGTCACTCTGGAAAAGCTCTGCTACCAACTTCCTACATAATGGTGACTAAATAAAAAACTATTAATCAAAGTACACAAATTATGTACCTTCTGTTTTCTGGGAGCCCAACACACTGCCTGACAGCAGAAGCACAAAGCACTTAACTACAACTGAAATAGGTGCAAAGCACTGTTCAAATTTTCAGGACAGCTGTAGGAACTACGATCTGGAGCACAAGTCTGATGAGGAGCGGCTGAGGGAACTGGGCCTGTTTATCCTGGAGAAAAGGAGGCTGAGGGGAGACCTGATCGCTGTCTGCAACTACCTGAAAGGAGGTTGTAGCGTGGAGGGTGTTGGTCTCTTCTCCCAAGTAGCAAGTGATAGGACAAGGGAAATGGCCTCAAGCTGTGCCAGGGGAGGTTTATATAGGATATCAGGAAAAATTTATTCACAGAAATGTTGTCAGGCATTGGAACAGGCTGTCCAGGGAAATGATGGAGTAATTTCCCTTTATTCATTCCATTTAAACCCATCCCTGGAGGGGTTTAAAAGATGTCTAGGGGCACCTAGGGACATGGTTTAGTGGTGGATTTGGCCATGTTGGGTTTGCAGTTGGACTTTATGATCTTAAACCTAAATGATTCTATGGTTTTGCCTCTATTAAAAAATACGCAGCATGATTTTTGAGCACTTGAGTTTATCTAGCTACAGCAGCAGACACCTCAGTCTAAGAAAGTTCACCATACTTGTCTAACATCTTTGCAGTTCTCTACAGCCTAGTATTGAAACCCTCACCGTCCTCAGTTTAATTTCTCCATTTGCTTAAAGGAACAATAATATGAAGCAGTTGAAAAGACATCTGAATGCTTTGTAAGTATTTCAAAAGCTGCCAGAAACCAGTAATTCTGTACTTGGCTCAAATCTGTGGAAGAGGTAAGCCACCAATGCTATCCAATAACAGTGGGGGGAAGGACCCTGCTTGGCAAGTGCAGTCCACCCCATGTACTAAATGAGGCAGCTACCTCATATGTGTATTTCAGGTGACACTCAGCATACTTGCATTTGGGAAAAGAAAGATTTACAAGCACATACACAGCTGCCAACTGTTTAGAAAAATACCCGAGTATTTAAAACAGTGATGCATGCATCCACAAGGAAGGTTTAGTCTTTCCATTTAAAGTAATGATTATATACATAGTACTTATTTTCAAACACTTGTCTTTTTTATTAATGTCAAGTTAGCAAAGAACCTATGTATCGAACAGATTTCTGATCAATTCTAAGACCAGAAGATGAGCACATACAAGCTCCCTAATGTAATTCTGATTAAGCTATTCTTGTTTATAAACACATACTAGCTTTTTTTGGGTACAGGATTTTACAACTTCACATTGAACAAGTAAAAAATTCAAGCTTTTATTCAGTTGATGCTTGCTTAAGCTAGACTCACCTCTCTTTTAAGTTCATTCATGCACTGGCATGTTTTTAAAATGGCTACTTCCAAGTCTTCCATGAGATCCTTTGACTTCTGGTTTTGCTACAAGTCAAAGAAAGCAACCGACAGAACATTACACAAGAACTCCAGCAAATCGCACCTTCACATCATGTGTCGTTACTTACAAGTTGCTTTAGTAAACAGCCTTTTCTTTCTAGATATAATGTTTTCATTTGCACATCCTGTGCATATTTTATTTGAAAAATTCTTTTATAGAAACATGCACAACCAAATCAAATCTAAAAACAATAGTGATGCAAGCTAATTGACTGCTTCTGTTCACTGGGAATTTATTTCTGAATCTCACTGAGCTTTTTTCAGGAAAAGAGTTTTCTTAAGCTTTACAACTCCCCAAAATCTTCTGTCTAAACAACCTAAAGTAGAGCAACAGTTCAAGGCCTTTTTAAAAATATAAATATCATTTTAAAATAAAGTGGTACCTAAAGTGTTATACCAACTATTCTATATTGAATTACAAAAAGGTACTTAAAAGATCTTTGTAAGACTTTAGATCATTGTCTAATTTAAACAAGTACAGCAGCTAACAGCATTTTGTTGAGGCAGCTCCAAGACAGAGTTCCCACTTCTGCAAACAGCACCTAGTGAGCTGGTGCTATTTTATCTGCTTATTGTGTCCTCAGTCACAGCTAGGCTTGGTTACTTATTAACAAAAATACGTAATGCATAAGCAAATATATACATGCCCAAGTATCTTCATGGATCATATATATGCAAAGTCTTGTGCCAGGCTCTCATTTGTATCACTTGAAATGTAGCATGTATAATAAATTATTTAGAGGTGATCATTTCCCACCAGTAACAGAGCTTAGAAATACCAAAGTGTACTGGTTTTGGCTGGCAATTAAATTTCTTCATAGTATCTTGGATTTACGATAGAAAGTGCTGATAACATGGCGATGCATTAGCTATTGCTGAGTGGTGGTTACACAGCTAACCACAAACACCAAGCTTAAACAGAGGTTTACTCTGCTTTAGTTAGGGGATTCTATGCAATTAATATTCTATATATATCTTCTTTGTAAAAACAACAGTCTGTATTATCAATATGATACATATGCTCTTCAAACTGCACTCCTGCACTAAGAACATCTGACTGCAGCATCTGATTCAAAGAAGGAAAAGGAACAAAAAAGCAGTCTCATACTACACTCTGTCAAGGAAGTATTCTATACTAGTATGCATCTGCTATATTTCAGCGTGTTAATGAGATTTAGTGCTATACACTTCCCCAGGAACAAGACTGAAAGCAAGTCAGCATCAGAAATGGACACTGTATTTTCCATCTCTGCTTTTCCTCCCCCTTTCGCATGTATCTTCTATCATCTTCAAGGAACAATATAAGACAAATGACAGAGGGAGGCTTAATGTGCTTCTTCTCTAAAAAGGAAAACTGCCATCATTCGAGCCTTGTGAAAGGGCAAACAAAATTCCCTGTAAGTCTTAGTGTCTACTCTCTCCACACTTTAGAATATTTCCCTTTACAGTGTTTAAGTGTTTTCAATATTCTATTGAAAACAGAGAAACAGAAACTGTGGTCACTGCCATGGGATCAAGACAATCGAAGTCTCTGAACTACTTAACCAGAAGACGTTAAGTCTTTTAAGACTGCGCAATGATACTTCTATTCACCTCCTTGTTTCCACTTACAGCTTCGTCAAAATGAGGCTACTGCCACTAGTAGCCTAATTTAGCCATCGAAGAATCAATGAAGCAATCAATACCATTGGGGCAGGGGGAGGACAGAACATATTGAAGCTGCAGAAGCACAGAACAAACTCTGGCTTCCCTCATCACCTCTCACTGTGGGGAACACAGGCAGTTCTCTCTTCCTAGACCAGAAGAAACACTGCATTAAAAATTTCTTCCCAAAGTAGAGGTGAAAAGATTTACTTTGCTTAAAAAGCTCTTACAGCTTGCATCCACACTGAAACCAGCTGCTCTAGTTCCATTTTAGCCTGTTTAGACAGCTCCAAAATGTGTTCTCTGTGCTCATGACTGGTATAGGCAGAGTCTGTGAAGTCCTCCGTATGTTCCAGGATAACTTCCAGCATTGTCGAAAGGTTCTCTTTCGAGAGAAAATAAAGATTCTCACGAAGACCCTCCACCTTATTCTGAAAAAGAAACATAGCAGTTCCTGGAGAGTTTGTCATTATACAGTTGTGATGCAAATGCAGAAAAGAGAGCAGATGCATCGTTTTACATATTATTTTTCTCTCAGTGTTTTTTATTATTCACTTATTTTCAAAGTCATCCAACAGCTTGCTTGTATCCAGACATCCAATTTAGGCTCTAGGATTTTTTTTTAAATGTAATAATACCATCAGCAAATTACTGGCCACGCATCAGAAGTAACAGCAAATACACTAGTGTTCTCATGCTGGCAATTAAAAGCTTTTAAGTTCAGTTAAGTTTCATAAATTAATTGTGTATTCAGATTTTGTTTGATCTTTACAAGTTTTTCTACATCCATACCATCCATTTTGAGTATTTTTCTAAAAATTTACATGTAGCAAACAGAATACTTTGAGGCACTTTGGAAAAATTTCAACCAAATTCTAAGGGGGGAAGAGGAGAGAGATAAATAAATAAATAATAATATATATTAAAAAAAACGAAGTGACAGACTCCAAAGGAATGAGACATGGTTGTTCATTAACTGTTCTTAACTGAGTATGAAATTTAGAAAAGCCTTTATCAGGAAAAATAGACTGAGCTACAATTACAGTTCATAACATTTCCTCTGAAACACAGTTTGCTCCTTTAAATATTAAGATGAATACTTTTGTGTGCAGTGTTAAAAATACTACCAATTAGGAAGCAAAAAATCTTCAGCAACAACAGTTTTAATGAAGCTTTGATTGGTATCCTGATACTTAAATTTACTCACCATTTAAGGTACCACATCAACAAAACATTAGAGTTCTGAATGCATTCTGATCCAGGAGGAGATGGCAAGTATCAGAATGTGTATTTTGGCAACAATAATGAAATTATAACAATCTTTTGTCAGATTCTCTAACATTTTAGGACAGTTATTTAAATTACACTGCTGAAAAGAGGCAGCTTCACCATTTGGAATATTTTTTTTCCAAAATTCTAGTTTTGAGATAATTTATTAGGCTGTAGAAAACAACACTATCTCTATTCTTACCTTGAATTCTTTGATGCCAGAATATATGCTGATGGGAGGCATTTCATTTTCTCCATTTGGTCTAGAGTCGGTTACAATTTCTATTACCTGTTCCAAAGCTAACCTCATCCGATGAAAAACTCCATCCTTGTTTATACGAGCAGATTCACAGTCTGGATGCCTCAGACAAGTCTTTTTAAAGAAAGCAAAGTAAGTATTATGAAGGAGTACACATGCAGTATAGTGAAATGAATGCTTCGTAAAGCAAGGTTAAAAATGTGTCAGAATATAATAATTTCTTTTTGTTAAACTGCTATTGTGTTAAGTAGAACTCATAGCATTACTCAGAATACAAAGATTTTACTCATTCTTTACTCTTGCACCCTTCTTTAGCATGAAGTATAAGGTGGGGCTGAGAAAAAAGAGTCAACTATCCTGCCAGATGCCATCCTCTGTGATTTACCCAAGTTGTGTAAGAACACAACTCACTCACCTTTGAAGCAGTCAGGAGCATCATGGTGCACTTCTCAAGAACAGCCCTAGATGCTGCCATTCTAGCCTTTTTCTTCTCATCCTTCAAATCCTAAACACCAAAAGAAAAAAGTACCTGAACATTACACAGTGTCTAAAATGTTAACTGCTTGTAAGACTGCAAAACGGAAACTCTCTTGCAGATAGATGGGTTGTAAGAAAGCTTCTTTATGTCTGACAACTGCTATTTGCAGCCTAACTCATGATCTAGAACTTGCTTTTCAGGCAGATTTTAATTTATGCATCTATTCTCGGCTCTATTCAATTCAGATTTCACAGAAGGAAGACCTCAGAGATATAGAGCACGTTCTGTAAAATGTCACTGATTTTTCCATCTTTATCATATAGCATTATTCATAAAACAGAAAAATGAGAGGAAAAGAATAGCTGACTAAAAATATTTTCTGAAACGTAGATAGGGTAAAGCAGAGACAGAGAACACCAGATTTTAGTTGTACTACAGTGAAGGAAATATAAATCTTTTGCCTACTTGAGTGTTATATTTAATATATACCAGTATCAAAGAAAGGTTTAATAGGCTAGAAAAGCAATTCCTCTGTAGAAAGGCAGGAACTTCTCAAGAACTCTCCAGAGAGAGAGATATACCTGCAAAACTGAACTATACCCCAGAAAAGTTAATGAAAAAGGAAAAATTTAGAGTCCAAATTGGGAGTGGGGGGAGGTAAGGAAGACAGTAAGATATTAATCCCTCAACATTTAAGATGGTCTAACAAGATGAAGAATCTACAAAGCTACAACTAAGATCTTTTCAATGCTATCAAAGATAGCTGAGTGCTATTTGAGTGTTAAACAGGCAACTCAGTGGGACCATCTGAAAAGGGAACAAAACCCAGGATGCAATTAATCCTAAACTGTTCTAGATTAGCAATTAAACAAACAAAGATAAATCACTGCAGCAGTCCATTTTGACATTGCTATAAAAATCTCATTTAGCAACTACAGAAAATCTTTAAGATCAAGATCAGCACATTAAAAACTAAAACAAAACAAGCCCCCCTTACCTCCCCAAAAACCAAACCAACAAAAAAACCCCACCACAGCTCGTTTCTGAAATTCTGACATTATATTCTGATAAATATGTACACACTCAAGAGTTTCTGGCATACTTCTTATAATTATACTAAGGAAAAATAGCTTGAGGGATGTTTCCTCCCAATAAAACTAATAATTCCACAGAGCAGCCTACACACCATACAACAAGCACATCAAGAAAGTTTCAACATGATTTTAAAAGTACTAATGAAATACTCTTTCCAAGAGTGTCAAGTAGGCAAGGAGGGGAGAGCCAAGGACCAGTTAACTTCGAAAACCAGAAACGGCTGAAAAGAATATCACTTACTAGGAACACACTGTTCTCTTTCCAAGGAACAACTGCTATGAATATTTCAGGGTAAAATAAAGAGAATTGATTTCCAAGGAAGTATTTCCTCTAATTATATGTAGTTTTCCCAGAAGTGATTCTTTGCTACTGAGCATGTACTTAGCAAACTCGGAACACATCAACAGTAAAAGGAATGTGGTATGTGTTTTTAGCAAAGTTCTCTAACATTTTATCTGAAGGATGCTGTGCCATATCACAAAATATACTTTTATATGCAGGAGGTCGAGCAATTGTTTACACAAATTGAATTCCGAATTTTGCTGGATATTAGGGACTTTGTATATCAGACCCTGGTTCAGTTCTGAATAGATACGATTGCCAAGGGGAAGGAACTACAGTGCACAGCAGAAGTCTTAAGCTTCGATGAACCTTTTATTTACATGGAAGTAGCAGCAAAATGCTTCCTGAGTGAATGAAAGGCTTTGAAAGAACAATTGCACGCAAGAAGTAAAAAAAAAAATTACCCCAACATAAGAAAGTTTTGACCTAACCCTAGAAAAATATTCCATAATAATAATAGTATTAAAAGTGCAAGCAAAAGCTTTATTAGGATCTAAAGATTGCATGTTTGGAGTTCTCTAAAATAAGTACTCTGCTTTCAAATCCCTTCACTATGTGCAAACATCAAATGTTCCTGTCAAGTAATAACAGACAAATTCTCTGTGAGAGTAATAAGCCAGAAAAGTTAAAGCCCAAAGACGGTGACTGAACAAAAGGACATCTCAAAGAACATGCACCCAGGCTTCTGGAAGATATGCAGATCAAACAATGCAGTGCTACTTCTCAGGCTGAGCTTTAAAATCAAAAAATGTCCTTTGAGTGGAGCAAGGAGAAAAGGTTAGGTTTCAGAGACAGGACACCAGCAATTGTTTTGTTCTGTCACAATTAATCATCCCAGAAGAACTCAAATCGTCCAGTGAATCAGATGAAAATGATACCTTACAACATCTCTCACAGCTTTTTATTAATGCTTACATTTTGCCGATCTCCAGTTAAATGCGCAAACTCTACCATTTCATTTCCAAACTGGCTGAATATTTGTACAAACTCCTGGAAACTACTGACTTTTTCTAGTTGTTCCATTGTTGCAAGAACCTGCAAGATAGAGGACAATACTGCAGATTATCAAGATGCTAAACAGAAAACATTATTACTAAACTAGGAATACTATTATTTGCAGACACTTCTAAATCGTGTGGTTTAAAATTTTGTTACTATTTAAGCATTAATAACACAACAGCTGGAAATCAAGTCTAAATTAATAATCATGCTTCATTAAAAATGAGTCATTTGTTGTCGAGTCTCAAAAAACATTTTCTTCACTCTTCCCAGTATCAAGAGTAACAGTATTACAGGATTCAGTTTCCAGATTTAGGAAAAATGTTACTGTCATATTAAATTTAAAAACATAAGTACTTGAAATTAATATACAAGATTATATCGCTATGTTGTAAGTCTCAGTTTCAAAGTTCAATTTCAGATTCAGAACTTTCAAACTCTAAAACCACAGTTGCACAAAAGAAAACAAAGAAGTTAGAAATTAACTTATAGTTTTATACTATAACAATATCATAATTTACTCTAACTCCGAAGATTTTTATTAGCTCTATATAAAACAAAGAAGAAAATGAACCCAAGTTTTATCACGGTCTTACTCAAGATACACAGAAGCATGTGAAATCAGCATTTTCTAAAACACTCAGCAGAAGTTATTATATAGCTTATAAATCACTGAAGCTATCCTGCTGGAGTCACTCCAATACGGTTTATAACAGAGATTAACATGAGGGTTTTTCACGTTAGAGGTCTAAGTTGCTAAACCCAAAACTATCTTTCAAATCCACTAAATGTCTTCAGAAAGAAAGACAATCAAATCGGTTCTTTATTGTGTTTCACACTGGAGATAAGATACCGCATGAAAATTTAACAAACTGTACTTGAAAGGGAGAAACTTCAACTTATTTTTCCTTTCCTATGCTAAAAGTATCTCCACCCAACAAAAAAGCAGTCTACATACCTGATTATGACAAACTACCCCCTCCCTGCAACCCAGGAGAACCTTTCTAGAAGCACCCATTCTTTTGTAATGGAGTGGCCCCTCCATCTCAATCTACATAATGCAAATGTTCCACTAAAACCTGTGAGTGCAGTGGAATACAGTGCTTTATCATGCAATATTGGACCACAGTATCAGTCTGAGCATCTCACGTTGTGCAGCCAGCTCCACCACAGCTGCAGAAACCGTCATTTTTGTGATGTAGGAGTTGATGCACGAGCAAGGCTGGGGTAGAAAGGATTTGGAAGGCAGCTGCACAAAGATGAAGATGTGAAAATAGTACAAATGCTGAAGAAGCAGAGAGCAACAGGACTGGGAAAGTAAGGATGTAGAAAAGTGAATGTGGAGAAAGGAGAAAACATAGAAGTTAAGGTTCAACTTTCTCTTCTAAAAGTGGATAAAAAAATAATAGCTGTTATGTTCAATCATTCTTGGTTTCAGCAAGTACAGTACTTCATGAGTATGGTCCTGGTTGCAAGCAACTCTGTTACAGTTACCCTAGAGCAAGTATTTCTGTCATGACAGATCTCTTGTCAAATAAAAATTTCAGTGAAAGCACACGCATTTCCATTACAGTTAACAATTCTAGACATTCCAGGTAGAGCTGACATTCCAAGAAACTATTAATACATACAGGGAGAAACTGTATAGACAGCTTTAAATTTGTCTAAAGCTTATTCAAGAAGCTGTTAAAATGCCAAATACCTGTGATGTGTTTGTAATTTTCCATTTTAAACTTTCTTCAATGTGAAACACACAGATAGTAATTAAATTATACACTTCAAAATACAAAGTTAAAATTATGTATCAAAAAGGCTTGAAGTTCCTCCTCATATTTAAATTAGTATCACACAGCTACTGCAGCACTATGAATGTCACCTTTCAGCCAGCGGTTGTAGGCTGACATCACTTGGGGGCACATCCATATTTTGATCCAATGTGCACAGTGCAGCACAGAACCCCTTTGCTATCCCCACCACCTGTCACTTCCCCATTCCTCGGTCTGACACTCCTAACCTGACTGATGCCAGTAAGCAGAGCGAGATGTTAAGCTTACTGATGCAGTGACTAATTCGGATGGACAGTGAAACAAATTTTATAAGGTCGGAAAGACGTGGGCTGGGATGTAAGAAATGCACGCAATCCAAGACCACAGGGATGGTACATATGGTGGAGAAGACGCAGAAGCAGGAACAGAATCAGTGGGATCATCAACCAGAGGTTGGGTTTTGGAGCAGATCACTGTTCCAGAAGATATCAATCACTTCATCAGTCTATGAGATTGGATGTCCACCCACTAAGCTGTTTCTCTCTTCTTGGTCCTTGGTTGACTTAACTACTCTTGATTCACTTGAGGAAGATGATGATGATGAAAATGAAAACTAAGGCATTTAGAAAGAGGCAGCAAGCAAACTGGCACTAAAAGTTTAACACTGGGCATTCAGTCTGTAAGATGAAAATGCCACTGATACCTCCTGGAAAAGTGATCCCCTCCAAAAAACTGCTCGAGCTGGCAGTACTGATGATCCTGCTCCTGCCTTTCCACCCTCAATGGCATGTTACACTACACTGTCTCTGAGTATTTGTGTGCAATTCTTAAGTCCCTGCCCACATCATAACTCTACCAAAATATTTCTTAAAGGGAGAACTGCTTTGCTACCCAACATACCAGTGTCTGACACACTTTTCAGGAGTGTACTCTATAAATATCAAAGTACTGCCTGTGTAAGATACCATCATTTGTTTAATTTGGTCCTAGACATGTGAGTTGTTCTACTGGTACCATAAACAGAACAGACATTCTCAAACACATGTAGACTAGGGGTAGAAAGGAGAAAGCAATAAAACCCAAAAGACCACAAAGGCTGTGGTGACTATGGCAACTGGGAGTCAGACACATTTACTCTGGAAAATCAGAGTTCATTTTAAATACCTTCAAAATTAAATCCTGCGCCTATGCTTACTATATTGGTATCACTGTATATATGACAATATTTTCATATTTATTTAAGACGATCATAAACCATGTCCTGCTGCTGAAAGGATATCTCCCTCCTTATCCCTTTCCGCTACAAGCACTTGCGCAGTTGCTCCGTAGCCTAAATCTGTATTAACACCAGCCACTTTTAGAAAGGTAAATTAACTCAAATCACTGCTCGGCTGCAGACAAGGGCAGAAGAAAAGCTCAGAAAAGGCAGCAAAAGGTATTAAATGCACCATTCTGATCCTCAGCACAAGAGAAGACCAAAGCTGCGAGTAACTTCAGCAAACTGATATTGATAAAACTGCTGCCACCTTCACCAACCACTGGGAAAAGAGCACTGAGACAGCAAATAAGTGCTGCTAAGTCTAAAGCCAGACTGAAGCAGGTATTGCCATAGCTTTTGAATCCTAGACTCAACTAAGTGCCTTGACTCTCGAATCTGCAAAATAGAGACCAGCATGTCTGGAAAGCAAAGGAAGAGGGAAAGTATAAGGAGTCAAGAAAGGAAAGACAGGCTCCACTCTGGATTATGAGTTGAAAATTAATGAAAAAACCCAGGTCCCATCAGGCTCTCATTTTTCAAAAATGAGGTTTTTCTATTTTTGTTTTAGCACATCAGGGGAGAAGAAAAGAGAAAGAATATCCTACAGTCAAGACACTGCAGTACATGGAATAGATTACATCTGAGGTTAAATGTGTCTTCATACATTATTTAAATCAACTAAGTAGTTTCAAACTAAGTTCCAAGACATAAGTTAAACTGCACAAAAAACTTTGAAT
The DNA here is from genome assembly GCA_013399365.1 of Pampusana beccarii. Taxonomy (NCBI): domain Eukaryota; kingdom Metazoa; phylum Chordata; class Aves; order Columbiformes; family Columbidae; genus Pampusana; species Pampusana beccarii. The sequence continues at coordinate 819,114 of VWYH01002074.1, forward strand.
CTGTAAGCCTCACATCACTAGCACAGACTTTTATCAGCGTTCCTCACAGCTCTATGCCTTAGACACATTCATAACACTCTCCTTGTCTTGATCTTGACAGTAAAAACATCCTGTCCTTAGCAAGTGGAAGCTTTTGTTGGCCATTTTACTGACAGACACACTTTTCACCTCACGGCAAACTTAAATAAGCAGTAACACAGCATCTTCTCCAGCATACTAAGTCAACAGACCAATACAGCTCACTTAAAATGTAAGAAGTCACTGAAAATTTTTATTTTATTCTCCTTGATTTACAGCCATTCCCTTTCAGCTATCTGATAGGTGAACATGTGCAAGGCATTCATTTTTACCTCTTTATTTTGCACCTTCCCAAGAGATACAGTGAAAATACCACTTTAATTTAGAAACACTCTTTTGCATTTACTCCAGGTATCAGTCAAGTAAAACAAAAAAGGAGCTACAAATACCTTGTTTCTGGAAGTTATAATTTGCTTAATAACAATTCTGTCTGCTAACACCAGGACCTTTGTGACCGAAGAAAGCAACAGCCTTGCAGCTTTTACCACACCCGTTTTGTCGGTGAAGATTGTTATGTGACTGTCAGATTCCGGATGATCTAAGCTTGCCACATCTGTAAGCTGTGCAATTGTTTCACCTAGAAGGAAAAAGCAAATAATTAACATTTCAGACTTACAAAAATTATACTGGGCCATTAAGCATTCTTAACTTTTACCTTTGAGGAACAAAACAGCAATTTCGGAGCTACCTACAACTTATTTTATTTCACTTCACTTCCTTCTACTGACTGTTGGTGGCACCCTCTCCATATTTAAATCTGGACTGTTACTCAGTAATGCCTCATTCTGTCATCTGTAACACAGACTAATTTTCTTACAGTAGTCTACAGATGTGTGAGATGACGGGGATGGAGCTGGGGAGTACGGAGGGAGAAAATGTTCATGGGAAATATTTTTCCAATTTTAATAGCAAAAAGTCAAATCGGTGTCAACACTTGCAGCATCAACCCACTGAAGGAGTGGGATGCAGCAAGGAAGGAAGAACTACAGGCTTCCCTCCACCTTCCAAATTTCAGTCAGTATTCCCGTAACTTATGGATTTTCTATTCCTGCAGAAGTCTTCAGGGATGAAGAACAAAGAGACTTCAAAAAATAACTTTATAACTTATAGTACTGAAGCATTATAGTGAAAATATTGCATTTTCAAAGGAGTACCACCAAACAGTATGTTGTCTGAGAGAGGAGGGAAAAAATGGCAAAGAACCACTAATTTTCAGTTCATAAGCAGCTTTTTATTCAACTAGCATTTAATACAATCATAGTTAAGTAGGACTGTTTGACCACTTTTATTTTTTATGTGGTAACAAATTCTACAATCCAATGCAGCCGATGGGTCTCCTTATCTGAGAAAAATCACAGGCCTCTATATTCAATTAAATCTCCTGGGGTACCCTAGATAATAGTGCAATAGAGGAAAGGCATAGAGCAGTTTCCTATTTTGCGACCACAGAAGGACCACTAGGAGAATGAACTCAGGCAAGCTCTGAGACATGCTTTTCGTTAGCATGCAAGACAAGATGATCAACCTGCAACTAACCTGCAGATTATCCTTGAAGATAAAATCTAGGACATTTGATCGAGTCCTCTATGACTCGTCTTCAAAACCTCAACTAAGGTAATTCACCTAAGCAGACAAGATACTCATTTCAAAAGCCTGATAAAGCCAGAGGTCCCATATGAAGAACCTGAGAGTGCATTATTACTCTGGAAATACCACACAGAAACACTATAGAACAAGGAAGGCCTTACAGTGTTTATGTATAGATTTGTCTCCTCCAACAACTGTAATCCCTTGAGATCCTAAGTTGCCTGAATAAGTTTTGCATTATGACAAAGAACTTTCAGTTATTTTGCTAGGACCGGGCCAGGTTATAAAAGTAAACATACAATAATCAGAGGGTCTCTGTATTGTAAGTATGCAAATACAATAAACAGAGTACAATCTGAAATGGTGAGTTCCATATAGCTGAAGAGCCTGAAAATGAAGCAGGAAGAATTATAAAAGTACAGCTATCATGCAAACAGTGAGGGCAGATAGGTGAATAATAGTGAAGTCGTAAGACAAGTCTCCAGCCAGGCAAGGAGATCATCTAACAGCAAAACAGATTGGCCATTGCCTTATCCACCATCAAATTCATTTCGGTTCAGGACAACTTCTAGTTGGAACCGTTCAACTTTGTCAGCAGATTAACCCAAATCTCTTCATTTAACCTCAAAATACATGTGACCACATAAAATGGTGTAAAAACACATAGTGAACAATTAAATTAGACATAAAGTTCTTTTAGTAACCAAGGAAGGATGCACAACATCATTATCCCATTTCTTATGCTGTGGGATTCACCTTCTTGAAGACGAATTATCAAGTCATAGGTGAAGCACCTAATAATACAAAGAGTAATCAGAGAACATAGAAATAGCTGCAATAGCTGCCTGTCAAAAGCACCAGACAGCCCTAGAAACTTGATACTTCTGACAACAGAAAAAAGCCTTCCTTCTCTGCCTGCAGATCTGAAACTACAGGAATGTGAATGGTGCCCTGGGAGTAAGCCATGAGGATCAAGACCTGGTAGGGTAAAAAGATGGAACTAGGGAATATTTAAGCCAGCTAGGCATACACAAGTCCATGGGACACAGAGTGTCAAAGGAGCAGTTCAGTGTCACTATAATTCTGCTATCGTGTCTGAAAGATGGTAACAATTGTGAGAGCTCTCCAATGATAGAAAGGCAACTGTCACACCCATCTTCAAGAAGGGTAACATGAAAAATTCAGGTAATTATGAGCTAGTCTGCCTCACATCAGCCTCCAGGAATATTATTAAAATCATCCTGGAAGTCATTACCACATGAAGCAGAAAAAGACAACTGGCAAGAGTCAGCACAAATCGGCAAGCCTGAATAGTCCCGTATCGACCTGAATGCCTTCTATGATGCGATCACACCATCTCTAGAAAAAGAAGTGATGGATGCTGTGTATATCAACATTAGCAAGGCCTCCAACATGATCTCCCAGAGTGTCCTTATAACTAAATAATGAAATATGTACTGCATAAGTAAACAGTAAGGTGGATAGAAAATGGACCTGACCATTGGGCTCCTGGATGGTGATCTGTGGTATGAAGTCCACCAGATGGTCAATTACCAGTGGCATCCCTCAGAGACTGATACAAGGCATCCAAACTGTTCCCTGGATGGTGGGCCAGCATGTTCAACAGACATGTGAACACCACAAAACAGGGGAGTGTCTGATATGCTGGAGGACAGAGCTCCTAGACAGAGGGACAGGCCAGAAAGATGGTCTGACAGGAAGTTGGTGAAGTCCGACAAAGGCAATAATACCGATTCCTTCATCTGGGGCAGGATAACACCAGGCAACAGTACAGGCTGGGTCAGCTGCCTGGAGAGAACTTTTGTGGGGAAAGACACAATGGTCCTGGTGGCCAAAGAGCTGAACAGGAGTCCTCAATGATGGCCAGCTGCAGGCTGGGTTGTTAGCAGAAGCGTAACCAGCAGGCTACGGAAATGGTTCTTCCCTTCTGGTTGGCACTTGTGGGACAGCATCTGGAGTATCACGTACAGTCTGGGGCTCCCCCAAACAAGGGAAAGCACTGACATAGTGGAGCATGTGACATAAGGAGAGAGGTTGAAGGAAGCGGGTTCGTTCCACCTCAAGAAGAAAAGGCCAATGGAGAAGTTTACTGTGGTCTACAACTACCTACTTAATGGGCAGGTATGGAGGTGACAGACACAGGCTGATCCCAGCGGTGCACAGCGATCGGACAAACAGCAACGGACAAGATAAAAGACAATACTGTTGCCCCTGTAAGGGTGGTCAAAGACTGTAAGAGGTGTACAAGAAATTGTGGAGTCTCCATTATTGGAGCAAATGTCTCTTCCAAATTATGTTATTCTGTGATTTTATTTATCCATTTTAAATTGTTAGTTTTCAACCTCATTAATTTAGTCCTTTTCTGTACTAAAAGACATGGCAAAACCAGGAGAGCACTATTTATTGCTTCCAATTTATTCCATGTCTTCCTTTAGGGCTTTGTAGTCAACCAGCAGAGAATAGTGAAAATGTTATGACACTAGCTCATTCTTGACATGTGTTTTCTCTTTTAAATGAACCAGTCTTTCCCAGTTTTTGAGAAAAAAGAACAAAAACACACAAATAAACAAACAAAAAAACCCCAAACAAACAAAAACCCTCAAACCAACAATGACACAGATGGGCATCTAAAAATGTGCTGCTTTGAGTTGCATTCCACTACAATACTGTCACTGTAAACACCGACATAGTGCAAGACTAACGTTAGGCAAAATCTGCTACATGACCCTCTGCAGTGTTTTATGATTCTCTTTCGAGTCAATCAAATTACAAGGTTTATAACAAGGCAAGAGTCACAACAAGTCTCAAACACTTCAGATCACTGATTATACCCTTCACAAGAGAGAGATACAACATCTGTCATCCTTCAAAGCGTCTGCAGGATATGCAATTGATTTAAAGACTCCCTACTTTTCTTAGCAACTGAGATGCTTAATGTTCTAAATCCTTTAGTGTTGAAATCTATCTTCTATGTCTAACATATGTCTCTTTATTTTTTGAGGCACCATCTAATTTACTGGTTAAAATGAAGTATGAACAGCTCTACAACATCCTCTGTCATAAACAGCAATGCACCCATGGCATCAGAACATGGGATTATTTTAAACAACTCAACATTCTTGCCTATAATTGGCCAGGAGATTTTATTGGCTTGCTTTAGAACGCCAAAGTTGTTCAAAATGGCACTTGAGCAACTGCATTCAGAGACTGAATTCAGAGGACAGTGACCCATAAGAATTTCTCTGCACAAAGCACTGTCTGACCTTGACCAACACTTAACAGTCCACAGAGATAATACTGGCACAAAAAAAACCCAAACAAAAAAACAGCAGCAAACACATTTGATATACTGGATTTCCCATGTAAGTCTTAGTTAGATCTCAAATAGCTCAAAGAGAGAATAACTGACCCCTGTCAAGGTAAATATGAGGCTTGACAGAAAAGCAAACAGTCTATATCTTCACTCCACTAGACTGAGGCATGTTACTGCATAACAAGAAATAAAACCTACAATGTAAAAAAGTACAGTCATTTGGTGAGAGAAAATACTGCAGACTCTTTTTAGATTCTGAGCTCCTCCTGGATAGACTGATAGGGAGAAAAAGCACTCGGCCACGTGTATTGTCTCTGCACGGCAAGGTTTTGGTAGCAGGGGGGCTACAGGAGTGACTTTTGTGAGAAGCTGCCAGAAGCTTCCCCCATGTCTCACAGAGCCAATGTCAGCCGGACCCAAGACAGACGCACTGCTGGCCAAGGCCCAGTCCATCAGGAATGGTGGTAGCACCCCTGGGATAATATAATTAAAAAGGGGAAAAAAGCCTGCAGAACTGCAGCCAAAGAGAGCAGTGATAGTATGTCAGAGAAACACCCCTGCAAAAACACCACCGTCACTGAAGGAGGAGGGCAGGAGGTGTTCCAGGCATCAGAGCAGAGATTCCCCTGCAGCCCGTGGTACAGACCATGGTGAGGCCAGTTGTCCTCCTGCAGCCTGTGGAGGTCCACGGTGGAGCAGATATTCACCTCTGTCCCATGAAAAACCCCACACTGGAGGAGAGGGATGCCCGAAGGAGGCTGTGACCCTGCAGGAAGCCCACACTGGAAAAGGCTCCTGGCAGGATCTGTGGCCCCATAGAGAGAGGAGTCCAGGCTGGAGCAGGTTTGCTGGCAGGACTTGTGATCCTCTGGGGCACCCACACTGGAGCGGTCTGTTCCTGAAGGACTGCACTCTGTGGAAGGGATCCATGCTGGAGCAGTTTGTGGAGAACTGCAGCCTGTAGGAAGGACTAATGTTGGAGTAGTTTGTGGAGGACTGTCTCCTACAGAAGGGACCCCGTGCTGGAGCAGGGGAAGAGTGTGAGGAGTCCTCCCCCTGAGGAGGGAGGAATGGCAGAGACAACACGTGATGAACTGACCACAACCCCTGTTCCCTGTCCCCTGCGCTGCTGCCAGGGAGGAGGTAGAGAAAATCGGGACTTAAGCCCAGGAAGAAGGGAGGGGTGGGGGGAAGGTGTTTTAAGATTTAGTTTTTATTTCTCATTATCCGACTCTGATTTGATTTGGAATAAATTAATTAATTTTTCCCAAGTCAAGTCTGTTTTGCCCACAATGGTAATTGGTGAGCGGTCTCTCCCTGTTCTCATCTCAACCCATGAGCCTTTCATTACATTCTCTCTGCCCTGTCCAGCTGAGGAGGGGAGTGACAGAGTGGCATTGGGCACCTGGCGCCCAGCCAGGGTCAACACACCACACCACAGCATAACCGGCAAGTCAAGAAATAGAGATCCAGACTGCGCTGCTCTTCTAGCAGCTGAGGTTATCAACATCAACTTTGGCAACTTTGGCTTGTCAGCATTTTACTTGGATCCCTGAAGAGAAAACACATGCTTCATATAACACGCTTCATATAACAAGTGGAATGTTTTCAAATTAGGACATTTCTCTTTGCAGCCAAGTTTACTGGAGCGACCATGAATCTACAGTCTGAAGTTTATCTAGAGTAGTCCTTCAAATCACAAAAACAATCATTTATCACCAGCATGTCTCTAAACATTGCGACTCATTGTTGAGGGACATTCAGAGGATTTCTTACAGTACCATGCTCAATTTCTAAGCCTCTTTATTTTTTTTTTAAATGACAAAAATAGTATGAACTGCATCTCCAAGGTCTGAGGCCAGCACAGTGATTCAGCAATAAGTGTACTGACTAGGACACCAAAAGACAAGTTTCTCAAGCTTCTGAAGTTATTTCAAGTTAAAACCTAAACACTTCCCCACAAGTCCAGTTTACCTTAACAGATCAAATTTAAGTACAGTAACCTATGTCTTCAAGAACTATTCCTTTCTGCAGTTATCAAGAATTAGTGTGTCGAAGGGTCATTTATTTGCCTCCACATCTGGAAGCTCAAGATTGTCTCCCCGAAGCCACAGAAAATCTGTCACACCTGCAGGTACTTCCACCTGCTTAAATGGGGAAAGCTTCAAGCAGAATTTCCCATTATTCAAATGTATTAGAAAGAAAAAACAAAAACCCAACACCACTAACAATAAAAGGAATGTTCTTCTACCTGTGATCTTCCTGAATGCTGCACTGCACATGTAAGAATATGCCTTTACTATGAGCTGCTGAAGTATCATGCAAGGAACAGTATTTAATATCTAGGAAAGAAGTTTCTAGCATGACACTGACATTCGTTTCAGTATCAGAGAATGTAAACACTATTTGCCTAGATAGAGGCTTCTGGGGGAAAGAAGGGAGTGACAGCAAGCAGCTCCATCAGTTATCCGTACTTCACATTCAATCCACACACAGAGCAGGTTCACAACAGAAGTTGAATCCAGCAAAAAGACAAGTACAATATGATTTTCATTCTACTGAGGGGAATCATCAGATGACTGATGTGAGTCATCTTACTGAGTCCTGATGAAATATGGGTTGACATTGACCTTCATTCAGACATTTAGATTTAGAACACAGTGACCTCAATAGCATAATGCTCAAATTACTCTAAATACTCCACTGTTTTAGCTCGAGAGCTATGAAGTCTAAAGTTGTATTCTTATCACTCTGCTCTTTGTCTGTAGTAACATCATAAGACAAAGAGCAGTCAGGTAATGCCTTGTGGCAAAAGATCCTACAAAAATCAAAGCCAACACACAATTCCATTCCCTGTTCATAAGATGACAGCAATTTAAGTGACAAAATCAGGTAACAGATCAGGCCTTGAAGGAACCAGCACAAGAGGGGTAAGCAATCAAGTAATAAAGTTCTTACATCATTCCTGGTACTACAAGTAGTGTGCCAAAAGTGACACAAGCACAACAGGTTACAAATTTCATGAGTAACTACATACCTGCTCTCCTTGCCTCGATGCAAGCAACACTCATTTCCTCTTTCAATTCACGATTTTCATTTGCTATAGCTTCACCTACTGTAACAAATCTTCCAACTGCCAGGTTGACTGCTTGGCCCACTCGCTGAATTGCTTGCAGAGTCTTGTCTGAACGCTTTGGTTTATCCTTATGATTAATAAGAGTAGTTATCTGCAAACAAGAAGAATTAATTATTAGAACTGTATGCAAGAAGACATTTTAACTTTGGTATTAAAGGCAAGTTTTGAACTGAACTCAGCAGTAGATTTTTACTGTACTTCACTAATAAAATTTAGTGTTGAGTCATGAGGCACCATTTAACTTCCCAGAGAATGAAAAAAAAAAATGGAGTATAATTAAGTTTGCTCATCTGCTGTAATCTCAACTTATCTGACATCTCAGATGCATGGAGGGATTCTTTTTTTTTTTTTTTCTCCCATTTGCAGTATTAAAATAAGCTGCCCTAGGTCTCTCAACAGGCTTTTTCACTACAGACACAGGAAAAGTTGAGTACAATAGCAGACATATCAACACCATTTTGGGTTTGCAAGCACTGGAAATCTTACAAAGTTTTTGTGCTGCCAGGTAACTAAACACACTTATCAACTATGATTTGGGAGCTCTGGCTGTTTTTACTGAAATAAGCCTTTCTAAAACATGTTTTATCCAACTGATTAAGGCAGACTTTAAACATGAGCAGCACAGTTTTTACACAAAAAGAACCATTTGTCTTTTAGAAATAATCTGAAGTATTCCAGCCTTCTCTCCATTAAAATATCCACTGTACTCATAACTTAAACATCTTCAATTATGTGTGTTTTCTAGAACTTAAAAAAAAAAAAAAAGGCCATTTAGAATCAAGTTATCAGTAAAACGATTTGGGAGGATATTCTTCTTCTGAACTCCACATCTGGTATCAGCTTTTCTGCCCTGTGCTACACTGCACTATACATTTCTTTTTGGATCACACCAACCAGAGATCACCTTCAGATTCACACAGGCTGCAGAAGACCAAAGATTTGCCCAGAACACAACCACCAACCACCCAAAGAGAAAGGTAAAGGAGAAGTAGCTTCTCGACCAAGGCAAACAAACATGAGGACAGTGTGTAATGCTGCCACTCAGAACTAACTAATTACAAACTGCATTACAAATGCTGTAGAAGCTTTAGATTTTTGGTATGCCAGTAATTTTCTAGTGATATGCAGGACAGAATTCAAACTCTGTAGTTCTGAACATCCTAAGCCAGCATAAAAGCCATCATTGTTGCCAAAGATAGTCCCACCTGTCCTTGCCTCCATCTCTCTCTTTTTTGCAATGAATTCATCTGATGTGAGTTAAACCAAAGTTGTGGAGAAGGTGATGTTTGTTAGTTCAGTTTTCCTCATAATCAGCTGCCCAATCCAGTTCACTGCACAGCTGTAGGAATACTTCTGGTGGCAAAGGGAGAAGGCACAGACTGGAGACAGAAGGATGGGCAGAAGTTCTGCTTTCCACAGGAGTGTGGTTTAAAATACCCACAGAACTGCACTGTGAGCCAATCCCCAGGGGCTCAAAGAGGTCTGCTGATAGAATCTCAGAATTACATGAATTACTTAAGCATTTGAACACCTCAGCTGTACCAGCTTAATCACAGATGTCTTTGTCCATTCCTCAAAACACCATAAACCACCATCCACTCACTCATTCTCCTACCAGTCAAGCCTACAGTAGAACAAGAGCATAGAAGCTGTACCCGGAATGCTCACATCAGATCCAAGGAAAGAGCAGGAAGCAGTGTAGGAACTGTTCCACTTAAGCATTTGATCAATGCTCAAGGCTTACCCTTCAGATATCACTGAGTCTTACTTCTAGGCAAAAAGTAGTGGTTTTTTTAACAGCTTACTGGAGCTGGTTTTGAATGCCAGGAGCTGGTTTGGTCAAGTCTGTAGTATTAAACTCTCTGCAATGGAAAATGTCGATACTTCATTTGTCCCTGTATGACTCCCCCAGTTCACCGAACTTCAACCCCAAAGCCAATGAAGCCCTGCAGCCCATCCAGTGAAAACAAAATCATAGGATGAAAACAGTCCTGTTAAAAGAATAAACTACGGAAACATCTGAACACCTTCAGGTTCATTCTAGAGAACTACCATCACTTCAGTGGAAACTCCAATTACTATCAAACGGGTATTAAAACCAGCTGTAGTATGCAACTCTCCTGAATTCTTACATTGTAAACACTTCAGATATACCAAAATATCAAATACCTGACAGCAGCTACTCTAACCATCACAGCTGGTGAATTCTTGACTAGTCACAGGCAGCAAGCCTACAGAGAGCATTAGACCAAACACTGAAGAAAATCCATTTGATAGAGGGTCACAACTTTGTTTCCTCAACTGTTTTTTTAGCAAACTGCAACTTAATGCTATGCAAACAAAGCACTAATATTACATTCATTCAGTTACTGACTTCCGAAAAAACATAGACAGTAACACTAGCCTAAGACAAATAGAAGACAAGTTGGATGCATGTCCTGGCTGCAAGTTTACCTCCCACAGCATTTTATACCAGTAGAAGTTTCAACATGTTCTGCATAACCCTGAAAAATGTATATACAACTAACACTGCAGAGCAAAAGGAATCCCATCATGTTTTAAAAATCATCAACGGCATTTTAACGCCGTATATTATTGTAGAGGTACACAAATGACGAAAATCTCAAAGATGTCACAGCTGAAGTTGCTTTAATAAGGTCTTACAAAACATTTTCAGAAACATTTTCATTTGAGATATAGCTGAAGTTTACAATTTTATCACTTTTCTAGGACTCTCTTCAGAGAGGGTCATCAGTTTTGTAGAAAAGGACACCTCCTATACCCCCTCACATAAGGTGAAGCAAGAATCAGCAGCTGTTTTGGCAGGTCCACGATCAGTGTCATCTAACCTTATAACCTCACCAGTGCCATCTTAACCCCATGAAGTTCAGCAAGGCCAAATGCAAGGTCCTGCACCTGGGTTGGGACAATCCCCAGTATCAATGCAGACTGAGGGATGAAGGGATTGAGAACACCTCTGCTGAAAAGGACCTGGGGTACTGCTGGATGAAAAACTGGACATGAGCCAGCAATGTGTGCTCACAGCTCAGAAAGCCAGCTGTATCCTGAGCTGCATCAAAAGGAGCAAGGCCAGCAGGTAGAGGGAGGTGATTCTGCCCCTCTGCTGAGACTCTATCTGGAGTCCTGCATCCAGGTCTGGAGCCCTCAGCACAGGACAGACATGGACCTGTTGGAGAGGGGCCAGAGGAGGCCACATAAATGATCGGAGGGATGCAACACCTCTCCTGTGAGGACAGGCTGAGAGAGCTGGGGTTGTTGAGCTCAGAGAAGGCTCCAGGGAGACCTGACTGCAGCCTTTCAATATGTAACGGGGGTTTACAAAAAAGACGAAGACTTTCCACCAAGGCCTGTAGTGACAGGACGAGCAGACAATGGTTTTAAACTAAAAAAAGTGAAGATTTAGATTGGACATAAGAAGAAAATATCTCACAATGAGGGTGGTGAGGTGCTGGAACAGGCTGCCCTGAGAAGTTGTGGATGCTCCATCCCTGAAGTTTCCAAGACCAGGCTGGACGGGGCTCTGAGTAACCACATCTAGTGAAAGACATCCCTGTCCATGGCAGGGAGGTTGGACTAGATGGTCTTTAAAGGTCCCTTCTAACCCAAACCATTTTATGATTTAATGATCCACTCCAGACACCCACTGGAGCAGCTTCTATATTTAGATTAAACTCAGTTTGGAAACCTATGGTTACACACAGCAGCTCAGGCTTTGCAAATTCCTCCTCAAATAATGAACTCTCAGCTGGGTAATATAATTTCTTCTCAGACTGGCTAATTAGAGCCACTACAGCAACTATCTTAACATTAGAATGGAGGGAATCTTAAGGAGCTCTATTATGTTTTTCCACAGAAGTCAAAAACTTTATTGATTGCCAGTTAAAAACAAACATAGTGCAAGAACTAAAACAGAAGTTGGGCAAGAAATTGGAAACATAAGACAAATAGCTTCATATAACACCTATTTCAAGTGTGATCAATACTACGGCATTAGATGTAGAAAATACAGCCAATACTAATATAGCAAAAAGGTTAAAAAAAAAAAAAATAAGTAACAAACAGCCCTGGACACAGGCGTAAGTAAGTCATGATAAAATAAAGAGATAGAGGAAGATAGAGGAGGGCGACCAAGCTGGTGAGGGGCCTAGAGCACAAGTCTCATGAGGAGCAGCTGAGGGAACTGGGGCTGTTTGGCCTGGAGAAAAGGAGGCTGAGGGGAGACCTGATCNATGGTTTAGTGCTAGAGTTAGGTTATGGTTGGACTCGATCCTGAGGGTCTCTTCCAACCAAAATGATTCTGTGATTTAATATATATCAGCTAATGGAAAAAGGGCTGTCTTCAGTTCTAGAAACATGAGTTAGACATACACCAAATGTAAGATGCTTAATAGTGTCCAAGGCATGAAGAAAGTTCTTCCGATACAGACGGGCTTCTTATAACCTGCCACCTGCAGAAAGCATTGCTGTGCAAACAGGGAGAATGTGTAATTCTAAGCAATATATTTCTCTTTCCTCCATGAAGTGTTAAGACTGACAGGTGTAAGCTCAGCTGCATCCTCCATTTAAAATAAAGTTATGAAAAATCAGAGGTAATAGCAACTGCAGTTTCAGTTCCTTTACAAGACTTAATCAAGCTTATAATTAATAATGAAAGTTAAAAAACTAGCAAGCTTAATTTAACTGAGCAAGGAGAGGAATTTCACTCGTATGTTAAGTGAGAAACTGAAGGGAACTGTGATGCTAATAACCAGCACAAACATTATTTAACCAGTTCGCACCACAGTGAAAAAACATAAATAATCCCTAAGCAGTACAACTGGAAGGGTGTTGGGGTGAGGCATACAATACCATTTGCTTCAGGATATGAATAATGCAATGAGCATTAAAAGGCCAGTAAGCTAGGCTTCTAAACTAAGGAATAAGCAAAGTTTCTGTAGGAACAGGAGACTTTTAAGCAACATTTAAAACAAAGATATAGAATCAGACAAGTTAAATGGAGAAAAGCAAAGATCCACAAGAAAGCTAACAAGAAACTTTCTCCCCAGCAACCAACCACCTTTATCCAAAGGTACCCTAAGAGCCTATAAAAAAATGAATTAGTGAAAACTTGCAGTGTTTAAGGATATATTAAATTACAGATAATTGCTTTTCCCCTGGTGCCTATCCAGTTGCAACCAGACCAGAACTGTTACTACGGTGTTTCAGTTGTTTTCTGTTGTTTTGGGTTTTTTTTAAAGTAGGAAACCCTGGTGACTCCAAGAACATTATCTAAGATCTCCTTTAAGCTTAACACCTCCCAAATATTTAATCTGTTGTATTCTGATCATGTATCACCCAGTCACTAACATCCGTGGTGTCTGGGCAGGAGCTATCAGCTGAAAATATTACCGGCAAGTCTCTTTGAACAAGAGAAATATGTTATGTGCTGTTTACTTAAGGATTTACTGATCAGGTCCTAGAAAGGAAACAGTCCTTTTGATGGTCCTCATGCTCTGTTTAATGTGGGCTCTTATACTATTTCTATGGAATGCTTACCTGAGATTTGAGACAATCAGTTTAAGGAGTGTGCAGTCTCAAGAAATTGTCAGTTACAATCTTTTGTCACTTGTTACAACCAGCCCCAGAAAAACTGCCTTTTCCCCCAAGTACTTTACAGAAACTAACATATATAGTCATAATGTAACAAGACGTACTTCATATTTAAGGAAACACGCTTAGTTGTGGCAGGTTTTGAGCAGCTATTTTCAGAGCTTTTTGAGGGCCTTCAGATACTGACATTTAAGTCATTATAAGCTTCATGCACAGGAAGCATCATGACAGCATGCTTAGCTAAAAATATTCTAATGTCTATTTATTATCAGTGTAATTAAGTCTTGCATGACAGAATTAAGTGACACTTAAGAGATTGGGTTTCAGGAAGTATTTATAGACAACTATAAATAAAACCAGGGGAAACGTAGCTATTTCACAGTCACTACTACAAACACAAGAGTTAAACTGAGAAGTCATGTTGGAAGACAGCCTATGTCCCCTCCCCTCCCCCCAGTAAGTACCCACAACGTACACAGGATGATTTGGACTCTCAAGAGTAGTATTTTTTTATTGCTTCACACAAATTAGTTTTCTTGCTAGAAAAATTCAAGATGTTTTCTCTATGCAACAAGGATTAGCTATAGTGCTGTAGCATCCTTAAAAGTAATAACTCCTCTTCCATTTTGTGTATTTTCTGCTTTCTACTTCCCATTAATTTTATAATGGTAGAAAATTCCTTTCTGAAAAGAAGAAATAATACTGCCAGGAATGGAGAGCCTTTGCTGAGAAAATGCAATAGCACTACATACTAGAGAAGAAGCTAGAAACCCCTACAATGGAAGCGTGCTGTAGAGGAAATTTAGTTCCATTGGTTAGGACATATAAAAAACTTGGTGAAAAAGGTCTTTCTCACGGTGCTCATTCTTTTATTAGTTTATCTTGAGTTTGGGGGCAGGGAGCAGGGGGAAATTTCTAACATTACATCTGAGGTACTGTATCTCATTAGGTCTTGTGTATGACTTAAGGACAAACAGGTCTTCAGACTCATTTAGCCAGACAGCAGCACACATTGTTCCAAGACCCAGATTTGCTACAGAAGACAACCATACATTCAAGAGAGCACAGAAGCAGCACCTGATACTTGACATCCAGCCCATAAGGGCCACAAGCAGAACTGTCACATAGATTTCTCATCACAAGAGACAAGAGCCTTTGGGATCTTGAGAAGTGAACACAGGCTACCTGCCTACCTACCCTAAAAATCAAAAGTCCGTTAAGATTAGATGTCTGTCCAAGCATTAACGAAAGTCTTACTAAGCATCTTCTACAATTTCTAGCACTACAATATTTTTACAAGTCTGGATAATGTGCCGATTTTTAGAATTTGAAAGTATTATCTTCCTACTTAGTTTTCATTTTATAGGAAAATCCCACAAAAAACTTTGTATAAACTCAACTTTGGAAGTTTTCAAAGGCTAGAAAAGATTAATCAAAATGAAATGCAACTGTGTTAGCTACTAATGCACTAGTTAACTGTAAGAATCCACATTCTACTTATCCTGAAAATGTTATGTGAGACAGCTGCCTCTGCTTCACGGACACTTGAACCACGACAGTTCCTTCTGCCCGTTCTTATGCAAAAGGGACAACCAAGATTTTTTTTCAGAAATCGCACAGACTTCTACACATCATTCAGGACCTTGAGTTACTACTTCTGTAAAAAAACAGCTTCCAAGAAGTGGTATGATCCTGCTACCCCATTTGTACATATTTTACTCATATTGCCTATGCACTGGTGTCTAGAAGGGTAGTACAAACACGCTGCATGTCCAAGACTGCTGAGTTCTATTACATTTGTGGTATTGAGACTGTTGTATCTTTACCTAAAGGGGTTTTTTAAGCATCTTCTCGCTGCTTTTGTAAACAACTTCCATAAAAGCCTTTAGGGAAGCAAATTAAATAAACTACATTAACAACCTGTAAGCTGGTTCACTCATCTGCGGGCAAATGCCAACATGCTTAGAGGAGCCTCGGGCAATCTTTCACAGGTAGTGTCTAATAAGATGATAAGCCTCCTCTGAAAAGGAAGAGGTACAATCCAGGACCTGCAGGGACAAGTAGAAGCTGACAATCAATGCAAGAACAGCCCTACCAAATCAGATCACTGGTATACCTAACCTAGTATCTCCTACAGTACCCAAACATGAGTGCCTAGGAGAAAGTATAAGAATAAAACAAGCACATGAGACACTAGCTATTTGCAGCTAGAACCAGATTTTTGGTTATATGAAAATCACACATTTCATTTTAAAACACCACAACATGTAATTGTGTACTTCTCACAAGCTCAATAGCTTTAACAGGTAGATAATGTTATTTGGAAGGGGTGAAAACAGCTTCTTCACCTCCTTCAGATCTAGGCTTCAAAACCTACTTCAGATCTCTTTGTAAAGTTTGCCAGGAAAGACAGAGTACACAACTTCAAATTCTAATACACACCTCAGTTTATTAGTACTACTGCTATGTACTCGTTACACATTCTTGGAATTGTTAAGAGATAAAAGGATTCAACTCACAGCAAGACTGTACTATAAGTAGTGAATACCCTTTGTGCTGAATGCATTCCTGGAAAACTAAGGGCCCTTTAAATTTCAAGATTCAAACCAAACACCACAGAGAAAATTACTATCCAAAATGTGATAGTGAACTTGTTCAACTGAAGTGTAGTATTTTGATGACACCAATTTCTTTCCTCCAGTGTGGCTTTTTTTTTTTTTCCTTTTTTTTTTCTTTTCTTTTTTCTTGTGTGTGTGTTTGTATTTTTGTGTTGGTTTTGTGTTGTGTTTTTTGTGTGTGTTTGTTTGGGGCTTTTTTTTTCAAAGTAATGAATACTCTGGAAACTTCAGATTTTTTTTTTTCAGTGGTATTAAATAATTTCCAACTTTTTTTGTAAGTTGTTGTGAAAAGGAATGCCAAAGAAACAAAAAAAAAGGAATGAACATGGCTGAATAGTTCATGCAACCTGTGGACTCTTACACATTATGTGGTCATTTGAATTACTTTAATAACGTTACTAAAGTAACACTACAGTAGAGTAGAAATACACTTTTTAATGTTTATTTTTCGGACTCCTTAAAATCAGAGATCCCCAGTGATCTGCAGATACAAAGCAGGAAAGTACATGAAACCTGACCTGCACTCCTGCCATCCTCCCTTTTTTCCACACGTGGAAGAGAAGAAGGATCACTGGAGAATGCTCAGTGAGGCTTGACCACCCATCAAAGCTATCTTGCATACTTGTACTGTCACATGCCTTACAAGTCAGAGGACTGCCTTATCTTCCCCCCTAAAAAGATGTCTTCAGAATTTCTATAGAAACCGGTGATAATGAGAAAAATATTCATCCGCAGACAATTCAAGTTTGAGTTTCCTTCTCTTTTTGAAAAGATGTATGCAAGTTTACAGACTGAAATTTGTACCTTTGAGCAACCTGACAGAAATTGGCCAAAATAATTTGTCAAATTGAAAGCCAACTTTAAACTTCTTAAATTTGATTATATGATTTGTGCATCAGTAAGTACACTGAACATCAGAAAATGTGTTTCCCTACCATAAAATGCACCAAAAAAATTGCCTTTACTGCACTTTTCATTCTGAACTGGCCTTCTAACTCAACTGCTGTCTTGAAGTTTCCTGAAACCTGCAACTATCTCACTAGAAAAAGTCAGCATGAATAAACAGTCCCAATAATTGGGTTTAGGTGTGTTCCTCCCCTCCTGTTGCCCTCCAGTTCAGTATCTTCATACCCAAAGAGGTAGATTTCATAAACGAAGTTATTACTCTTTTTCATTCTGCACCCAAAAATCCTGGGCATAAGCAAGCCTAAGTAAACAAAACCAACTCAGAGGGAAATTCATTGTTTAATGTATACTTTCAGATGTGGTCAAAACAGATGTAGACATGTTTCAGCAGCAGACAGATGCAAGTCTCAGAAATAACTCAATTTACTAACATGATCAGATAACCCCCAAACCAGACACTGAATGGCAAATAATTACTGTGGCTTTCCTCCCTAGCTTGCCTTTGTTAATGTACCTAAAGCATAGCTTGCACAAACTATGCTCGAGCCAACTCTGAGCTGTTTATTGGGGGAAAAAAAAAAAGCGCTACTGTTGTGGAAGTAAAAATTCCAATATTGTAGTAAAGGATGTAACAGGGACAACACAGTGATACTACCTGCAATTGAGAATTCCTTCTGTTCAAATCAAGACACACTCCTGAAGATGCAGAAAAAGTTGGGTTTTGGTCCCATAAAGAGGCAGCGTCACTGGCACAGTTACCAGCCATTCTAATCCATGTTGCACTGCGTGCTGCAGACAGGAGGGTTTCTCCAGCCTTTTTTAGAAAAGGCTTCCTTCGCAGCATTCTGACATACCACTTCAATTCAGAGCAACACCTGGGATTTCATCTTGAAAAGCACATGCTTGCCCTAGGGATTAATAGAGAAGTACAGTGTGGTCTGGAAAAGGCTATGCAAATCCAACTACTATCCACCTAGGGGAGTGTAAAAGAAAACAACATCTTCATATAACCCAGGAACCATTACCTTGTTTATGTTAAAGAGCCTGTATGTTCTTCGGATTGCTTCCTTGAAGTGCTCAAGGGCACAAAAACTTAGTTGGAAAATTTAATAATATTTAAATGTAACATTGAAATACAATACAGAATCTTTGATAATTAAAAGGGAACATTCCATACATTGGTCTAACTCCTACATGTTAAGCACTTGCAACTCTGGACTATATTACCATTCTAAACAATTTCGACATCTGTGAATAAAAGAAACAAAACAGCAAACACACACCCAAACTAAAAACAAAAACAAACAAAAACAACGACAAAACCCTTCCACGTTTAAAACATTATGTTACTACAGCACAATTTTATTTTATTGTTAACTGAAAATACATGATTTGTGCGGTTGTATTTACATTCATTGCGCTTAATCCAAAAAGTCAATACAAAAATGCCTCCAAGATAAAAGTAACTGCATAATTTTTATTTGTCCATATACGTCTGAAAGAACCTTAGGATTTGCTCATACATGATTTTTGTAACTTGTGTTTGAGTTATCTTACCATTTGAGAATTCCTTTTATGTATAAAACCAAGAAATCATCCCATACAATATCTAGAGTAGATTAACCATTACCAGTTGGCACTAGAGTCTGTTATCACTACTCATTTACTCCACTAGTTTTAAACAAGGCTATTGATCGAACACAATAAAACTCAATGAGTAAAAACCATCATTTCAGGCTCTATCTAACAAGATTTATGCTTTGTCAACGAATTAA
Organism: Pampusana beccarii; assembly: GCA_013399365.1. Lineage (NCBI taxonomy): Eukaryota > Metazoa > Chordata > Aves > Columbiformes > Columbidae > Pampusana > Pampusana beccarii. The sequence goes on from VWYH01002074.1 coordinate 838,158, forward strand.
TACACATAAAATAAATCCATACAGAAAGCCATAGGCTCATACAGCAGTTTTACTAAACTACAATCAGAATTGTTTGCAATCATTAATTCATAATTCACCCTTTGGGGATTTCCCTACATAATCTGTACAAAACCATCTGTTAACAATGCTGAATAGCAAGAAAGCTGCTCTAGTTCTTTTTCTGCAGGATCACTGTGAGGCAGTTCTGATTTAATACTCATTCAGCTGGAGAACTACAAAAAATTGTTTAATCCATAGAGAAGTCATTAATCACGTATCATAAATTTGAAAGATAGGGTTCCATCGAAAAATATGAACTGATTTTCAGCTATGTCAGCAAGAAGCATCTTACTTCAGCTTCCTGAAGTGTTACCCTGACTCATTTATCACATCAAAGACTATTGTACTGAACATCATAAAACAAGAGCCAACTCAAAACCAATTTCATCATTCAAAGGTTCACAAAAAAACCCACCAGACACATCAAAAACCTGAAATAACAGCTATTTCATGGTAGTGCTGTTGCTCATGCTTATGTGATAAAATGTTCATATAATTTTTCTTGTAAAGCACAATATCATTAGAGATGTTAACATAATTGATTTTTAATATAACAAAATAATTTCATTTACCTATTTAGAATATTCTAACGTATTTCTGTGCTCCTCAGCATACCTTAAAAATCACAGCTGTAAATGATTAGCTATTTCCCTTTTGCTGTTTCATAACAGCCTAACTTCAATGACTAAATAACTGTCAATTAAAAACTAGCCTCAGTAAAGGGAAACCTGCAACCACAATAGCCCAGAGATACAACTGATACTGTGACTGAACTAATCACACTATCTACAGCCAGATAACAAACTCGTAAGATTAACTTCACTGCATAAATCAAAGACAAAGAATCAGGCTCCTTTAGGAGCACAGAGTACCCCTAAAGCTGCAAGCTTCCTTTTCCAGAAGAAGAATGTGTATCAAGTGGAAGGTCTGTAACACAAAGCACAAGCTCACAACTTTACCCACAAGACCTGTGGAACCAAAGGGAAGAGTCAGTGAGTTAGTGACTAATTGAAACTAATGAGGTGCAACTCTGTACACAGGCAGCACACCATATGCTTCCAGACTCAACAGCAGAGTTAATGCATATGACTCTGCACCCCAGCACAGTTTCTCTGTGGTACAGGACATAAACTAAAAACAGTTTAGCAGCAGCTTTGCTTCACTCAATACAAGTTACAACACAAGTCTCTGCACCATAATTCATAATTTTATTACTCAAGAGAAGTACCAAGTCTCAAGTCTGAAGTGAGTACCAAATTAATTCACAGCGAAGAAAATACCGGAAAACGGGAGAAACGGCCTCTCAAAGCTTGCAAATTAGCATAATTTTTACAGTACTGAAGAAAAAAGACTAGTACTCAAAAATCATCTTAAAAGGGGTGCACTCAGATTTTTTTTTCCCCCCCCAGATGCACTGAAGAAAGCAACGAGTTTAAGACTAATATGGAATACCCTACTTTGTCCAAAAAGGAATTTTCCCATCCTCCAGAAAGAGCCATACGGGGCAAAGAGCAAGCCCTGGCACCATACTGGAGCAAGAACAGCCAACAACATATGAACCCTTTAGCACCTGAGAGGTGGGAAAGAGAACGACCTAAAGGTACCAAAATATGCCTAGTGAAAAAAGACAGCCAAGGGACTTGCTGGTACAAATCTCTCAGTGCATCTGCTGCATGGGAAATGCAAATAAGTTGAAATGGATGAGAGCCTGGACTGAACGCTGACGTTCAGGAAGGGAATGAGACTATACATACGCTTAATGCTATGAAAATTGTCCAGAGAGTATATGAGACACTTCTATTTAGTCTCTAAAGGAGAAAGAGAGAATCTATTTCATTCACAACAACTTGTACATATTAAGCATGTACTGCAATACAATACTACAACTACAGACATTCAAACATTAGTTAATATACAAGACTGATGCATGATGTCAAGGAAAAACAGAGAGGGGAAATGTGGTGGGTTTTTCCTCCCCTCAGTTTTTGTAGACTTCCAAGAATAAAAAGCTAGGGACATCAAGTCAGAAGCCTAGCAGTGCTCCTAACAGAGGACTCTCTGCTTTAAAGCTGATAGCAAAACAAACAAAAAACATTAAGACAAATCCATGACTGAGTAATTCCCAAGAATACTAGTTTTGCAGCTATTAAGCTTAGAAGAAATGAACACTCATTGCAAAATATAACATGTATGTATGTCACTTATATATAAACCTCTTACACAGGTTTTGGCCAGTGTTGGCATCATATGTGCATACACCCCCCCAAAAAATAAGTCTTCTAAAGTTCCTTCACTACATTCAGAGGAAACATCCTTCAGTAAGGAGACATACTAAGGTCCACATCTACAAGTATATTGAAGAATTGAATGTGAGGTCCTGTTCAGAGTTCCGCTGCTACTGGGTACAACACAAGCAACCTAGTAATCACTAGTCACCTAAGGACTTCCAAGCCAATGAGACTACAAAATAGCTTCCCCAAAGACACTGCTAGCCTACAGACAAAATTCAAAGGCCTGCATGACAGAATATTAGCATATTGAACTCCATGTCTACAGTTTTACAATTCTTTTAAATCTCTCTGATACAACATGCTTGTTTAGTTCAATGGAGAATAACATCAGTTCCACTAAAAGTACAGTAACTTACCAGATACTACAGGCCATTTCTTCAGAAGCTATAACCCTGCTATACTCAGTTACTCCCTTAACATGGCTTTGCCCTATCCCTTTGACAGAAAATAACAGGAGGGCAGAGCAGCTATTCTCATCCGTGCTCAACTAAGAAGAAAATTAAGCGATCCCTACTCCAAAACGTATCTATGCGATATACTCGGCAAATCTGTGTGGAATTGAAGTGACTGCAGAAGAGGCTACGAAAATATTAGAGAAAATGAACCGTAACAACTTGCCAACATTAGATGTTATTCACCAAGATTTCAAGGGACTCAAACATACAAAGGATTATACCAACTTTCTCATGCAATCTCCTGCTTAAAACTAGATCGACAGTTGAGGTATGGAGGTTGCCTGACACTTGTACATGGCAAATCAGTGCAAAAAATGAGGAAGAACAGAACTAGCGGACACCCAAATAAATATGACGTACTGGCAAAGACTCAACATGGTGCTTGTTAAAGGAATTCTTGTCTCACAAAACAACCACGTTTTCTGTAGGGATCACTGATCACACAGATAAGGAGGCACTCTGCTGAAAGAAAACTACGAAACAAAGTCTGTATCAAAGCTTGCAAATGACACCAGTCAAGTCTCTGGGAAAAAAAAAAAAAAAGCACTTTGTATGAATATTTAACTAATTAAGAGACAGAATGATGAGAAGGAAGATGAAGAAATGCAGGAAGTAAATGACTGATTACTTTAATAGAGGGGGATAACCAACAGAGCTTCACAGAAACCTATGCCAGGACATGGATTATTCTACATAATCATAAAGGAGGAGAGATAAGCAGGTAATAAAATGATTAAAATTTGCTGGTGATCCTGAGTTCTGCAGGACAGTAAAGATAAGATCTGACTACAGAATTGCAGAAACATCTTGCTACACTGACCAGGCAACAAAATGTCAAACAAAAAATCCCTGCAGATAAAAACGATACAGATGGGACAGTACCATCCTAGCTTCCTCTATGAAAGTTAGGTCCTAGCTGAACATTACACCTCTCTTCTTGAGACAGAATGAACCCGCTTCCTTCAACCTCTCCCCTTATGTCACATGCTCCACTATGTCAGTGCTTTCCCTTGTTTGGGGGAGCCCCAGACTGGACATGGTACTCCAGATGCTGTCCCACAAGTGCCAACCAGAAGGGAAGAACCATTTCCGCAGCCTGCTGGTTACGCTTCTGCTAACAACCCAGCCTGCAGCTGGCCAGCATTGAGGACTCCTGTTCAGCTCTTTGGCCACCAGGACCATTGTGTCTTTCCCCACAAAAGTTCTCTCCAGGCAGCTGACCCAGTCTGTACTGTTGCCTGGTGTTATCCTGCCCCAGATGGGGTTTTATGGGGTTTAATGGGTATTATTGCCTTTGTTAGACTTCACAAACTTCCTGCTGGACCATCTTTCTGGCCTGTCCCTCTGTCTAGCAGCTCTGTCCTCCAGCACATCAGACACTCCTCAATTTGCTCTGGGGGAGTTCACATGTCAGTTGAACATGCCAGTCCATCATCCCAACACTCAAATAACTAATAACAATGTTAAACAATACTGGTCCCTGTATCAGTCCCTGAGGGAAGCCATTGGTAACTGACCAAAAAAAATAGATAAATGGTCACTGATTACATATGGAACTCCAGCTTGATCCAGCATGGCCACTCTAAAGTCACATCTTCAGTCTGAAAACTACATCAGCAAGCTTTTCACACAAACGGGAAAACATCAACTGTTGGTTCTTCTCTGGGCTCTAAAACATAACTCCAGAAACTTCTGGAAAAACAGAATACTGGCAGAACATAATGTAAAGTTATATAAATTATACAAGGTTTATTGAAATGAGAATTATTTTAGCTGCTTCAGAGAAAGCAAGGAAACAACACCATAGCAAAGAACAGGTTTGTTTTATCCATATGAAGGCATATACCACTGTTAACTTACTCAGAATCAAAGACTGGCAGTAACGACATTCAGAAACATTGGTATCATGGGCTTTTAGTTGCTATTTAAGCTTGTATTTTGACTGTACAGGTCAAGCCAATTCCATAACCTTTTACAGGATCTCCTGTAACAAAGTTGGAAAAATATCTTCAGTAACCTGCAGACACGCAATCATTCTCCAAAGTGCCTATGACAAAACAGGCTTTCTGAAGGTGGAGCAGGGAGCTGTAATCCCACAGGTCTACACTCAGGATGTTGGAGGATAAGTCACCTTCAGCCATGAAAAACTACTTAATTCTTTCAGGACCATACACAGACAGAGCTCAAAGTTACCTCCCAGCAAGCTTTTCCTAAGAACCTGACTGCAACAGTTGACAAAAACCTATTCTGCAGTTTCTCTCAGTGCCTCCTTAGAACAGATCCAGACAGCCAGACTCCAACAGCTCTGAAGATACCCAGTTGCTGCCAGACTAGCAAACAGGTACATAATGGCAGCTGAGGAAGTTGCTGGTGGAGCCACATCCTGCAAAGTGCTTTTTCCCAGTCTTTGCCTTTCCTCAACTGTTTAAATGACTTGTTATTAAATGAGTCAGCACTGACCACTTTAAACACCCTTCCTGGCTTGTGTTGCCAAAAAACTTTCCATAAAAAAAAATAAAACCCAACATAATTAGACTGGAAATGGGTAGCAGCAGTGAAGGAGATGTCTGGATTTTAGAGAATGCTGTTCTATTTATATGTGGAACACTAAACCAAAGACACCTATCCAGGAAAAGAGAATTCTACTTGTTCTGAAGAAAACTGGGGGGTTTGACCCCAAAAGCCATATTTTAGGAACTGCATAACACATGCTTTGCACAATACTGTAGAATGATTCTCTTCACTGTGCAGATATGTAGCTACTGAAAAAGAAGTGTTTTCAATATGCTTAATACTGCAGCTTAAATCTGCAGTCTTCTTTCGTCATTCAAGACACTATTAGAAAAAGGCCACACTGGGATCTGAATAGACCAAGAGAAAATGAAGATCTAGTTCAACTCTGTAAATAGTCAGGTTTTAAAAACAAATTTATTAATAAACTTATCCAGTAATGACTCTAAGGGTAATTTTTCCTGCTGGGAAAACAGGGATCTTACAGCACTGCTGGCAGCAAATATACTCTGATACTATATAGTCCATAAGAAAAATCAGGCTGCAGAGTACAATTAAAAAGCACTAAAACCAAACAAAAAACAAACACTCATGTTTGTTGAGTAAGAGCAAGCAATCAAACACACATTTACAGTATTATACATTAATTAGGACAACGCACTATACAGTACATGAATTCAAATAAGCATCAATCCAGCCTTTTCTTTTTCTTGAAGAAAGTAGATTTAGCTCCATAAGAAGGACTGAAAGTGAGTTTGTCAGACAGGGCACCTTTTGTTTCCTCTTTGCTTAAAATAAGTAATGAAAAGCAGTAGCAACATTCTGACCATTTTTTCCAGTGGTATACAGGTATCACATAGCGCTTTGCAGCTTTTAACAAAAGAGTAAATTGTGAAGTTAACTTCACAGCAAGAACAAATCCCTTTGCAAGTGTATTTCGTACAAGCAGAAAAACAGATTCCTGAGCATTACTGCTGACACATAGCTTATGCAGAATATAAAAATAAATTCTAAGATTTAAGTACCCTGTAACACCCTTTCTGCATAAATACCCAAGCAAAGCAAGGCAGTGAGACCTCTACTGAACAATCAGATGAAACAGTACAGACAGAACTGAAAAACCACCACAGTAAGTGGGGCATTTTATTGGGCAAGTGTAGGGAACTACTGCTGATACCATCAGCAACTTTGACCTGAATCTGAACAGTGCTCAGCACTCATGATTCAAGGGAACAAGCTCGTCTGGAGCACTTTACCTGGAAAACAGTATGCTCTGAGCCTTCAGAAATGCTCAGAGACCTTACACTGTATAAGTGAAAGATGCTTAGCCATTCTGGAAGACACAGTTACAGGTTTTGTGGTCAATGAAAATTAATACATGACATATTACATGTGCAACGAATCCACAGAGAAATAAGACTACTGTCATTAAGGAGTATTCCAGAAGAAGAAGAATGCGCACATCTTCACAGAAATCTGTTAAAAGTAAGAATTCAAAATATGAAATTAAATTCAGCCTTTGCAACTGGAGGGGTTTCTATTTGTTCTTAAGCTTCCTAAAAGTCACCTCCATATTTCACCTCTCTCAGTTTTTTCAGGAGAAGAAAACTCATTGAACTTTAATTTTACTTTGCATTGGAACAAGTGTTTTAATCCCTTCCACGGGCTGACTGTGATTTCTTCAAACAGAGAAAAACAAATTAACACGATAAGTACAGAACCACAATTACCCATCACAAACCTTTCCTGCAGCCCAGCTGTACAAATGCAAAACAAAGCTTACAACAGTTTGTTTCCAGATGAGCTATGATGATACATATGTAACTTGACCTCACCAGGATTAGCTATTTTTCTACAGCTGTTAACACACTGTCTAAAGATTTTGTACAGATAGGTTTTGACTTGCTAACTTCAATAATCTTTGCTCTAAGTATAAAAATATTATACAGCAAGCACTGTGCTGCTTTCGTACATTACTTTTCAATAAATAAATATTTTCTTTGGTATTTCAAACTTGAATTTTTAACTAAAGTACTAAAAAACAAGACCGACACCAAAACGGTTAGCTTATAGTTACTTAGCAGACCACTTGAAAGCCTGAGTTTTATTTTTTTTCAAGCTCATTTAGCGCTGTGTGGGACACGTTGAGAGGTCACCAAGACACAGTTTGTGTATAATTTAACTTCTTATAATTCGGGTGCTATCCTCGGGTGCGATAAGAGCTCCAATCAACGCAACGCTCGGGCGGGACCGCGAAAACACAAAGCTCCGCCAAATCCCCCGAAAGCCGATCGCTCTCACCAGCACCAAACGGTGAGAAAGAGAGAATCCTCTCATGCGGAAAACCACCAGCCTAGAGACTCGGCCAGCCGGCGGCATTCGGGCGGCGGTGCAGCCCCCCCCGCCGCGGGGAATGGTTCCCGCCGCCCCCGACCGCGGCATCCCGGGGCTCAAACCGCCGACGGCACCGCCGTCCCACGGGCGTTACGCAACGGCCCCGCGACCTTGCGGGGAACTTCGGAGTTTCTTCCTCGGGGAGGGACGTGCGGGCAGCATCTCCCCCGCGGCCCCGCTCCGGCTGCGGGATCCCGCCCCCGCACCTCGGCGCGCCGGCTGGCGGGGACCCCGGGCCCGGGATGCGAGGGAGGGGGCGCGGCTGAGAGAAGCGTGCCCGGTCCGAGCGGCCGCGGAGAGAGGGAGAGAGAGAGATGGGGCTGCGAAGCGCCGGGACCCGAGCGCGGAAACTTCGGCGGCGGCGGCCGAACTCCATCCCGGGCGGGAAGGGGACGCGGGCCCCGGGCGGGAACCGGCTGCCCGGGAGGGAGTCGGGAGCCCTTGGGGGTGGCGGGGACGGGGAAAGGGGNNNNGGGGGGGGGTGAGTCGGGCTCGCGCGCGGTATTTCTACCTGCGACACCAACGGCACCAGCGTCTGCTCCACGGAGCGCGTGCGGATCTCCAGCCCCGCGTCCGCCCCCAGCCCCGACGAGGACGACGAGGAGACGCCGCTGCTGCTGCACGGGGACGTGGCCATGGCGGGGGAACCCACGGGCAAGCCCCCACCCCACGGCCACCCGCGCTCCCTCCCGGACGACTCCGCTCCCGCCGCTGGCACGGCGGCCCCCCCTGCTCCGCTCCGCCCCGCTCCCCGCCGCGCCCCTCCCCCCCCCGCCGGGGCACCGCTGCCTTCCCGGGGCGCCAGGCGATGCCGCGCGCGCGCGCGCTCAGCCCCCCTCGCGGCCCCTTCCACGCCCCTCGGGACGGGATTTAAAGGCACAAGCGCCCGTTTCGCCGCCTTCTGCCCTGGCGGCCGCCCCCTCCTCTTGTGCGCACCCGCCTCCCCTCACACCCACCCCGGGGCCGGCGCAGGAGGAAAGCGCGGAGCAGTCTCCGCCGCCACCGCTCCCACCCAGAGTTTCTCCGTGGCTGCTGCCCGAGGAAGGCGGGGCGGCTGGAGCGTCCCTGCCCGGGTGGGGAAGCCAGGCTAGAGGGTGGCTGAGGGTCTTCGGGTGGCCCCCAAGGAAACAGGAGCCTTGAGCCCCAGCGGCACCGGCCAGCGGAGAACTGGGGGCGGGTGGTCCCAGTCGGGAGATGGGGGAGGCGGCGCAGAGCCAGCCAGGGAGCCGCTCGCTCCTCCAGGAGTGCTGAAATCACGATCCGCGTTCTTCATCGCATCTGGGAGGGCTTGGTGAGCTGTCTCAAACTAAGCTCCATCAGCTTTTCTCTCAGCAGCCTCACAGCGAAGGGGAGGGGGAAAAAAACAAAAACAAAAAAAAACACAAACAAACAAAAAAAGCTCCTCGTGCCTTTCAGTGGTTTCTGTTCTGTACCTGGCACACGGGCCGCTTTCAGAGCTATTGAGTGTATCTGGTTTTGCAAAGCCTTGGTTCTAAAGCAGACCATCCATGAGCTAGCAAGAAGGCAAAAGTAATTTCAAAGCAATAAAAATGATAAAAGTGGTTTGTTGTTGTTGTTGTTGTTTGAGAGAGTTTGTTGTTGTCTTTTTTGTTTGTAAGTTTTTGTTCTGGTTTGGTATGGGCTAAACTCACTTCCCCGCGTTAGTTTGTAACCTGTATTCAAGAAGGGTCGATCTGCAAATGCTTACTCATCTAATGTGGCTGCATGTGTTTGATGCGGCTCATTCTTCTACAGGCTTGTCTACACAAAACTGTGGAAACTGAGCAGAGCTCTCCTGGCTGTGATCCAAACTACCAAGGTGCAAAGCAGCTCTGGTCCAGAACCAGGGTAACTCAGTGCAGCACTGCCCATGAGCCAACAAGCTCTATGTAGGGTCTGGACTAGTAAAGCGCTCTGATGTAACTACTTAGTTTCTTGGCCAGAACTGATGACTTGTGTTTAGCTGCTTAACTCCAAGACAATACAACTCTGTAAACTTGTCTTTGGCTTTTTTATGTTGTTAGACCAAGGACTTTGTATCCTTGTCTGTCTTTGGAAAGATTTCTGACATGTTTTGCACAAAGCGTCTTTTGCACAATTTTGACACCTAGACATCAGATAAAGGACAGCATTTATTGTCCTTTGAAACCTAGACCTAAGATAAAGGAGAGCATTTATTGTCCTTTGGAGTCCTATGGAGTTATCCGTACTTGTTTATTAAAAAGAAAATTGCCAGAACTGCAAGGATAACCCTAGATAATGATATGACCCTATTCCTAGCTCTTCAGGAAATTGGTTTCCAACGTGGTCTCATTTTTTCTGAAGTGACATCTTATATAAGATCAAGTGTTGCAGGAGAGAACTGAAGGCTTAAATCTGCCATGATACAAAAACATCTAAATGATGGTATAGACTTGAAACAAATGCTAGTCATGCTTGATCAAAGTGCTTTAGAGCACACTTGAGATTTCTTAGGGTTTTTCTCCTAAAATTTTCATTTTCTTACATCTTTCATTCTTTTCCAGGTCATTTGTTTTCCCTTTACTTCTCAGTACCCAGCTTCGAAGCCTTTGGAAACAGTTGTTGTTTTCTGTTACGTTTTGGTAGACTACCTAGGTCAAACGTGGTTGCAGCCTCCCCAGGTCTGTACACTGGTACAGGAGACTTCTGGATCATATGAGCTGAAGCATAAACCAGACGAAGTGTCAGTAATGCCAGAAAGAGAGAAATGCTTTTTTTTTTTGCCGCTTTCCTCTGCCTCCTCCTACTTAAACTTGCAATTCCCACTCATTTACTGTTTTATGGACGTTACAATAATATGTTATCTACATCATCACCATATACAGATAGGAATCTACGATTCGCATCAGAAATTAACTAGAGGCATACGCACACTTGGATGCGCTCATGGCTTATAATTTGGTATGGTCAGCCAAGTCTGCACCACTTAATTTCAAAGACAGCTGTCTGTCTTCTTCAATGCTGTAATAGACCAGACTTCTCAGGGATGATATTTCCTAATTCAAAGCAGAGTTAGCAGCAGAGGTTAACAACAAATTTTTAAGATTTTAACTTCACATTGAAAAACAAAAGTTTGATATTAAAAGCAGTAGCAAAAATAGCAGTTTAAAAATAATTTTCTACACAGATTGAACAAATGGTGGGGACTTTGCAATGCCTCTCTGGAGACAGAAATCCTGTTCCCGATCTACCACTCTCTTTTCCTGCTTTCATCTTGTTTTCACTAGAGAAGCAGCGTTAGTGGGTAGTGCTAGTGACAACACTGTCTAGTTCTCCCACTTATCCTCTTCAGGTTCTTCCAGTTTAAACATGGAAACCAAATGCTCTGCTTCTGGGTCCTGTGCTGGGCAAACAGAATGTGTGTTGTGGTGGTTTTCATTTAACACAATTGAAAAGCTGTAGCGTGCTGCAGACTAACATATTTGAAAACACTTTGAGGAGATCTTAAAAAATGATAGCCTGGAGCTTAATTGTGCTTTTTAATTATGTTAAGACAATTTGAATGAGCCAATGTGATAGATTGCAACCACACCTTTGGCATGCAAACACATACTTCTGAGGGAGCACTCTAAACGTGCAATGCACAGCACTACAATAGTTTGCATGCTATCATTTTCAGCGCATGTGATGGGCTCAGGAAAGCAATAGCCCATCGCCCAAAACAAATCCCTCACGCCTGTAACACAGGAGCAGGACCACTGGCCGTGGCGGTTTCTAGACAGCTACCACTGTTTAGCTCTATTTTGCACCTGAAAGGCATTTGAAGTATCAGGATAGAGGATGAGAGTAATGCCTAATGGACTATATTTCTAACTTCATAACTTTGTCAGTAATTAAGGGGAAGGAAGTGATTCATATCCTCGTGGCGTTATGGACATATCCATCAGTTCCTCCTCATATTGCTTCCAAACTTCAATCAAGGATGTGACACCTTCTGCTGCTCTGCCCATGATCTCCCACACATCTGGGTTCTGTGACTGCTGACAGGTTCCCACATAGTAGGTAAACCAATTTTCCCTTATCTAGCTCTTCACCTTTGTCCTTCCTAACCGAAGCACCTTTTGCAGGAGAAAACATGAGTATCCAGCACAGTGCTGAACCAACAACCCTCAATCTTCTCTCTAAGCTAATGGCCTAATGTCCACACCCTGACAGCAGCAATGCTCCTGAGAAGGATGGCTGTTTTGAGCCTTTATGCATAGTTAGGCCTCTGCCCATGGATGCTGGCCTCCTAGCTGTGATGGAAATGATAGTACACATACTAATGAGTGAGTGCATCTTATTCTGCCCGCACCACGGCTTGTCTGAAGAGGCTGTCAGTCAGCCTCAGTTTGATGGACCATCTACCACCTGCTTTTACCTTCCAGCTAAGGCATGAGTGTTCCCTGGTCTATTTAAAGCAAAATGAGATGTGTAACACTTAAAACAGTTTGAATAATGTTTTTGCTAATCTGGTCATTTTGGCTGGCATTAGGTCAGTGATGAGGGCAGGAACCTTTGCCACTGGAAGAAACCTCGTGTCTAACCCTTAGGAAACAGGTCATTATAGTTGTTGTGTACGTGCTGCTGAGGCACACGCGGCAAAGCAGATGCCATTTCACCAGTCAGAACAGGTTTGAACTTGTGTGTGTGAAGAGCAGCCTAATAGTTTCTGGCCACAAAGGGCAGTTGGTCTAGGAAACAGAAACTGCAGGGCAGGGAGAACAAGGAAATACTGGCAAAGGCCAGCTGATGGGATGAGAGGGCTTTTGAGTAAGTTTTGATAATGAGCACTTTTCCAGGAACGCTTACGTTGAATCAGTAAGACACAAGGATTTTCTAAATTAATAACATCTTGAGGATGAATTCCAAGAGTGGGTAATTGCTCTTTATCCACCCATAGAGAGCATTCCAAATATCCAGGGGTGAGAGGAAGCACTGCCCCCATTGCTTCCCTGTCTCCCAGCAGCAGTCTGGAAAGCAGAGCTGAGTGGGCTAAGTGTCAGATCGCTCCCTTTCTCTTTCCTTCGGGTGAGATTAAAGTTAGAGCAGTGTGGGAGGAGAAAGCACATCAATCATCTTTCCAGATGAAATTTAGAAATCCACTCTGAGATTAAACTTTTCCCTTGATTACCTCCAGTCTCCTCTAAGACTTGACGAAGTCATATTTCTTTTTGTTTCAGTGGGGATGTTTTGCAGGCAACTTGTGAAAACAGCGATTTTAAAGACAACTAAAAATTTTAGTCGTTTGAGAAATTGCAAAAGATGGGAGGCAAGCATTGCTTGAAAAATGTCTAATCCTGATTATTAGTGGTTATTTGGTTATTAACTCCAAAGTACATTACACTGCTCTATGAAACCAAACAATCTTTTATGTTTACTTTGTACCCCACAGTAAAATACTTCACTTTACAGAGAGAACATTGCCTTTTTTTTTTTTTTACATAGCATTTTATGTGACTATACAGTGGCTATATGTTTCACAATGGGATTGCAACAGTTATTACAGGAACTATGAAGAAGAGGGGAATGTAAAAATCATGTATAGGTATATCCAAAGGACTATAGCTAGTGTCTATTTTTATTCTGAACGTTTATTCAGAACACCTGTGTGCCCATACAGCCAGAGGGTGATTTCAAGCAGTGGCTCCCTTTGAGTTTACAAGGTAGTAGCAGACGAAATCTTCAGCAAGTAACAGCTATTTGGCCATGCTACCAAATGTGGTACCCCTCCAAAACACTTCTGTTCCCTCTAACAGTCACAAGGAAAATGAGGAACCTGGTTTGGATGGTCAGGTATTGATGAACTGTCATGGTTTGACTGCCTCTTTTACAGAGCACATAAGAACACAGTTACCAGTGCTAGTTCTCCAAGAAGTGTAAGGAGCCGGTATGCTTGATAAATCCTGGCACCATCAAGAGACTTCTGCAATTTGTAGCTTATTTTTGAGAATACATCTAGTTATAAAGCATACATTTCCTGTGACGTGCTGAATGCAAAGAGCGCAGAAGCTTTAGTCAGCTGATCAGAATTAAAGAACTATCATTAAAATCAGGGTCAGAAGAATATATCCTACCTTTCACTGGTGGTTCCTACCCATGTCACCTACAGCTGTAGCAGTTGCTTGTCTGAGGCAGGGAAGAGCAGGGGAACAATTTTCAGTCCTGTATGATTTTTCACTTTTCTTAATGATAGTATGAGGCTTTATTGGTATCGTGGTTTAACCCAAGCTAGTAATACAACCATGATAGCCGCTCACTCACCCCCTCCCTCATCGCCCCCAATAGGGGAGAGAATCAAAAGGGAAGGGAGAAACTTGGATTGAGATAAACACAATTTAATAAAATAACAAAATACTAATACACTACCAGTAAATATACATAAAATAGAAATAAAAGATACTCAAGGCAATTCCCCACAAACTCCATCCACGCTAAGCAGCCAGACCCAGGAAGTGATACCCCAGTCCTGAACAGCCGATCCAAAAGAGAAAAAAAGAGGCAGAAAAGCCCAGAGGCCTCTGCAAAATGGCAAAAGGCCAGACTAAACGTCCCGAACCAAATCCCCCCACCTATGCCCCAGAGCAAACGAGAGAGAGAGAAGAGCAACCTAAAAAGTCCTGACTCTTCTTAAATAATTAGCATGACACTAATGGGATGGAATACTCTTATTGATCAGTCTGGATGTCAGTCAAGCTCTGCCCCATCCATGCCCCCTTCCTCAGTGCCTCACACCTGTGGGCAGAGCGCTCAGAGTGTCCTTTGCTCTCAGACCAGAGCAATTAAAAACATTAGCTCTGTGCTGGGGTTTTATCTCTTGTTCTCAAACTGAGTCCAAATAATGAGCATGCTAGCTATGGAAAAGAAAGGTTTCTAACTGCATGAAGAAAATTAACCCATTTTCAGTCAAACCAGCACAACTGGCAAGGAAAGATCTACACCAATGGATAGCGATAGAATCACCCAAGACTTTCCATTCTTACAATGCTTTTGGTTATATATGAATATGATGAACTTCAAAGCTTGGATGTGGCTCTCCAACATGTTTGTCTCAGAATGATTTATTCTTTTATTTTTCAGAAGAAATTACATAGGTTTATCTAAAAAATAAGTGAGATTATGTCAAAAAAGGGCACTTGTCGAAACTGAACAATCCTTACCGTTGTTTTGCTAAGACGATCCAGGCTGACTCACAAAGGTGAAATTTAATGACGTACGTAAATGCGATGGGACAGTCAGACAAACACCTTTTGTAGTATTTGTAACAGTTTTCCTAAATTTATCTGAAAAATGCATTTCTGAAAACTTTTTTTTTTTGAGAATTTATTTGTAGACTAACAAGTACGTTTTCTGAAATCTCCACATACGTTGAGCGGGACTGTTTTTTGTGAGTCTAGTATAGGGGCCAAATGTAAGGAGTAGGAATAAATGAGAAAGGGGCAGGCTGAAGGAGAGCACAGAAAGTGATGTGAGAAAAAGGGCCAGGTTGTGAGGGAGATGTGTAAGAGGAAGGAAGTACCGAGATTTCAGTGTTCTCCACCTACAGGAGCTACCATCACGAGGTCTTGTCTGTGTGACAGGCAGGGACTTGTAACATTTGCACAGGTATGACATACTGCAGAAGAAGATACAGGTATTCTGTAATCAAGCCTGGTATTTTTTCCTGTATGTAGAGTTTCCTTGTGCTGTCCTTTAATAAATACTACTGGTATAAGCGCACGAGTCGAACGCTTACTGACGTTAGTGTGATGGATTTTGGAGGTGAAAAGTCTCATCAGTTTAGCTTCAGCTGAGAATTTGGCCTTATGTCAAAATGAACATCTGAAAAATACAGTTTCATCTTGAACTGTTAGTAGGAATTAACATGCAGTTTTATAAAATCGTACCCTCAGAATGGTACAGTACAGGACCCTTTCAGACTAACACTATATAGATTTATTGATGTGTTAAGATACTCTTCAAAACTCTCAGTGCTGCTGTGATGTATCAGGCAAAACCAGACTAGATGACCAGTTCCTAGGTTGTAAGCAATAATTTGAGCTTTTTTCTGTTCAGTCTGTGGAGTTCTTCTTTCAAACATGTATTTTTCATCGGACTGTGGCTGAGGGTTATTCATTACATCTAGGACCCTGTTCTAAACAGAGCTAGCACACCAGTGTTAGAAGAAGGCATGAGTACCCTCGCAATATGCAGATACATGACAATCATCCCTCATGAAAGTTTTAAACTGACCTGTGGTTAGGGATGGGATTAAGCTTTGATGTCAAATGTTTTATCTTTCAAATCTTCTATCGTCCTAGCATTGAGTGGGGTTTTTTTTAACAGTTCCTATGGGTTATAAAATAAATATGGAGGATTAAAGGTTTGAAGAAATCTCTAGCCTGCAAAATCTTTAAGAGCATTTGCCACCTAGCAACAGCCAGGAACATGTGTCTCCTTCGAACAATCTGCAATTGTGTGATTCAGAAGAAACCTCCACAGTGTTTACAACTGCAATTGTGACTTATGTAGGAGGGGAAAATGCAGCAAAAGGCTCTGGTTACATCACTGACAAAAGGATTTCATTACCATAAGAAGTCCCTAACAGGATGACAAATAATCAAGATTTAAAAGAATGTGTGAGGCCAGCAGAAATGGAAACAATGACGTTCCTATTATAGCTGTGGCCTTTACAATAAATGATATGTCAGCTTTTTCATTTTGAATTGTGCTGAATAACTTGGTGATTTTAATTCATCAGCAATTGAATACTTAGATCAGAAGCTATTTTCTTTTCAAATTTGCATTTGCTAGCTTAGTCATGCAATAAATACCGCATTCCTTGAAAAGTTTGAATTTTCTCTGTATTATTTTCAAATATACTGTTTATAGATGTTAATGATTTAAAAATGCTGACAGATACTCTGTTAGTTTGCACAGATATGTGAGGAAAGTATGGGAATTATATGAGAGGAAGGGTAATTGCAACATGCATGAGCTGGCTGACAATCAAAATCCCATTGTTCTGCATTTTCTGATGCTAATAAGATAGTAAGAAAAAATTACACAGATGGTAATGCACATGGGTTCTATTTATATTGCTCTTACGTATAAGACTTTGCAACATCTACAAAGATGTTTTACCGGGTATCAGTTATCCTAGTTGATCTGTTTGCCTCCTTTTTTATTCACCTCCTTAAAGGAAAGAAAGTGGGGATATCCGAGGACACAGTGTCTTTTGTACCTCCCAGACCTCCAAACTGTTGACACTTGTTGTGGGATTTTACCCATGCGACTTTGCTAAATTAGCCTGGATCTGTTCTGAAAAAAAATGGACAGCTTCTGGACTCCTGGTCATAACATTACTTAAAATTCCCTACTAAAGGGGTGCTAAAAAATACTTTGTTTCAATATTTGTTCTTTTTAAAAACATGGATCCTAGTTTTTCAGTTAACAAACCAACTTAAACCCATGAAAGGCATTACTAACAAAATATTCTTAATACTAAAATATAGATGATGTATTGTTGCTATATTAGACTACTTGTACTGTTTGGAGAAATCACTAGCCTAACCTCTTACAGGCAGCTGGTAGGATTTGGTTCTGTTTCTGGCAGCAGGAGAGTACATGCTGGAGTATCAGAATTGGAGCAGAAAATTGTAAGTGCAGCTGAAATTGAAAGGGAAGCGGCAAGCTATTGCCAAGGGAACACAAGGATTTTTGTAGTAAGTACATTCAGTGAGTTTACATTGAATACAAAAAGTTCCAGAAAACATAATGTAAATAACTGAAAATTTAGAAACCTATCTTTTTCAGTCGCGTTCAAAGTATTAAAAGTATTTCTTAGAACTTGACATTTGTACTGAATTGCCAGTGTAATATCAACCTTTTTTTTTTTTTTTTCTAATATCATAACGTAGGTAGGCCCTAATATGCAAAAGATTTGAAAGCAAAATGAGGTGTTGGAGTGCAAGGAGTATGTTGATAGATCATTTTTTGCTGCATTTACTAACGGTAATGGTAGTCCTGACTTGCAACACTTCCATCAATGTAAATTGGTGTGGTTCCAAACAAGGACTGCGCATTTAGATGTGCTCAGGACACTCCAACAGGAACAAGTTTGCAAATCACAGGTGGAAGACACTTTAGAGTCCAAGCTTTCTTGTTTCATGGTTAGTGTCTTCTAGCAACTGATCAGAATGTGAAATCTAATTGTGTGCTTTGGATAAGGAGAAAATAATTTCCTAATCAAATGTCTCTTTGTCCCTTTGATTATAAAGAATGGCAAAGTCCTACTTCTCCGAAGACAAGAGAAACCAATCAGTAAGAGACAATTTGGGTTTTCAGAGTTTCAGGCTTCTTGTCGGCTATTTAGCCCACAAGTGGCTTCAGGGTTCCCAGGACCTCATTTAGTGTCTGTACCTATATATGTACCCATTTTGATTTCTTACAATACTATGTACCTTAACAGAGCAGCATAATTAGAAAAAGTCACCCTATTTTAAAACGGTGGGTCTTTTTTAAATTTCAGCTGTCACA
The DNA here is from genome assembly GCA_013399365.1 of Pampusana beccarii. Lineage (NCBI taxonomy): Eukaryota > Metazoa > Chordata > Aves > Columbiformes > Columbidae > Pampusana > Pampusana beccarii. The sequence continues at coordinate 856,387 of VWYH01002074.1, forward strand.
GAGTAATATGTGTCAATGATTACATCCTGCTGGAATCGCTCCCTACGCTGCATGGCATTTTCAAATACTAATACACACTGGGTAGGGAATCTCAGCCCTTTCAGCAGGAACTGTGCAACAACCGTATTTTATCTACTTTTCTGTCCTTCTCAAAAGTTATGATTAAGGTGCTGAGGGAATACAGCAAATGATAATATTCTTTTAGCTCTAGCAGAGCTTGTCCTTGACTTTGAAAGACAGCTGATTAGGATTCATATCTTTTGAAAAAATGGTCGTGGCAGAGACAAGATGGAAAGTGAAAATCCACATAGATCAGTGCAGCCTGGTGTTCAGGTCACACATGTAGCATACAGAACCTGATTAAAATCACTGCTCAGCCAGCTTTAGACCACGGTCTTGAAACTAAATTCCCATGGGTGTGTTCAGCTGTGGATGTTTCAGGTTAGTGTCTTGCTTTGAAGAAGTATCAGACAGGCTTTGTCTTCATCCTGATACAAAAGAGAAACTGCTTTGTTCCCCTCACAAATAATCCTTACATAAATCTAGGAGAAAAATAATAGATTCACTAGCAAATTTGCAGTCTTAAGGTTTTACTAATGGACTTATAATTTCCTGCCTTTTTTACTTAAAGATAGAATTGGAACTAAAAAGTGTGCTCTGGAGCAGTTCATCTTACATGTAGCAATGTTCCTGCAGGTTTTCCTTTCATCCAAAACAGCTGGTGCTAGAGTCCACATATGGATTTAAGCATAAATGTTTCATTCTTCACTCCTAATGTTCTTTTCAATATCTGAAGATGCTTTAAGACACTTCCCTCCAACACCTTCCTGATGGAAACTGAATGAGTACTTTCATCTTCTAAGTTATGCATCATTTTGGTTTTTCCTCTTAAAGCCTTATTAAAAAAAAGTTATATCTGAAATGAGAGTTTCAGAGAAAGTTCAGCATTCCAAGGGCACCTTATAAAAGGTGTGAGCACCTGTCTCCAGACAGGGATTTTGTGTATACAGGTTGATCCCAATAGAACTAATGGGCATGATGAAATTGCACTAGAGCCATGCAGTTTGTATCCCTGTATCTTATATCTGTTATCATTATTCTTTTCCAGTTAACATTCTCCTCATTTACATCTTGAGTTTGTTATCCCTTGGGAGATTTTTTTACCCCATCTTTTATAGACCAAAACGTTCATATGATTGGAATTAGTTTATAATAATTATATAATAATTATATAATTAGATTATTAGATTATAATAGTTTGTCACATTCCTCATTTTAAGTATAGCAAACCTGCTTATGGTTGGTTCTGTCATACTTGGTTGCAATCCTCCTAGCAGAGAAGAATAAAACCCAACCCTCTTGGTACCTTATACTTCTCCCACTAGGATTCCACTGAAGGAAATTCTTTGCTGGCAGTCAAAACCCTTCAGACCGCAGCCTCAAACTGTTCCCAGGGAAGTCAGCTGTCATCTCTGAGTCCTCTGGGTCAGGCCCAGGACAATGAAAGACACTTTTTCTGAATCGCCACTTCCTGTAGCCCATCTCCTAGTGATCTCAGGCTCTGTCCTTCAGACATTGCTGTAGTTTGGCTTCCTACCACCTGATAACTTTTCTTACTTGCTGAGGTATCCTCTGTCCAGCGCTATGGAAGCTCTCGGGTTTTGGCAGGCTAATGTGGAAAGATTGCTAGAAGAAATGAGGCGCAGGGAACATGCACTTACTGAACCCTACAATATTGATAGTCATTGTGGCTCTACTTTAGTCCTGTGCCTCTAGGGCTGATAATGAGAGATGTTTCATCCCTGTTTACTCAACTTTTTATGTATTAATTTCCTTTCTAATGAGATGGATGCGAATCTGGGCGGGGGGTGAAGGAAACTCTTACCTGCTCTTTGCTGATTATGTGGCACAGCTGCTCACCCTGGACACTGCTGATCATCAGGTGCCCCAGCAGCTAAAGGGACTGATTTCACCTTCTAATGATGAATATCAGTTATTCATCTCTGCTTTCAGAGATACAGACTCTTCTAGTCAAAGATCCATGACAACCTCCAACAGAGGAGAAGTAGATTTGCTCCTGGTAGTTTTGCTCCCTCTTGTCCTCTCTTGGCAGTGCTGCTTCAGAAAAATTGGTCACAGATTATCTGGGGATTTTTTTTTAGGAGTTTTTCCTTGGATCCTAAGAATGCACTGGAAGCTGATCCAATCATAGTGTTCTCTTTTCTGGATTATTTGTGTGAGGCTGCTGGGAGAACTGATGTCTTCAGTTCTCTGGCTTTTACTCTCTATAGATCCCAACCCTGCAGAACATCCTAGGTCAGAAGTAGCCAATGGTGTAATTGTCCCACAGGACCTTATACTACTCCAAAAAGAAGAGAAAGGATACACACAGTTTAGCTGGGTGTTTAATGATTTCTACTTCAGGCATACTGCTGTGTGTGCTTTTATCCTTTTCCAATGGATAACAGACAAAATTTTGAAACTCTTGATTAAAGAGAAACTTATAAGAGTTTGTTAGGTGAGAAAGTAAGACTGTATTAAGTTCAGACCTGGCAGGAGACAATAGAGGGAACTATGAACAAGGACAAAAGGCTAAATTTAGCCCATTCCTTTCAATTTTTTATCTGAGGTCAAGGTCTTGTTGTTAATAGCTGCCTTTCTTTGTGCTAAGTCATGTAATTTAGGTTATATGCTTCCATATCAAAAAATATCAGTCTGATCCAACACGGACATTTAAACTCTTCATACTTTTCCAATCATGCAGCTGTTAAGCACCGACCAGTTCATCATAACCATTCAATCTGAGAAGGCATTCTTCAGCCAATTTTAATATTATTTCATGGAAGAGTTAGTATTTTCAGAGGCACATTTAAAATCTAAGCAAACAGAGACAGCCAAGCCTCCTCTGTTCCACAGCACTAAAGCGCAGAGGACAGGAAAAGCAGGCAGACTAGGCAGGTTTAATAGATAAAGCTTTATTTTTAGAACAATTTCTCTAATGTATTTTGCTGAGCTCTAGGTTGAATACACATGGAATTTTTTACTCCAGTATAAGGCAGAGCAAGGAACGTTCAGCTATCACCATTTCTGATTTGGAACTTAAATACTTGGAGAGAGCTGTGAATCACCCAATCTGAAATTCAAACAGGGATCTGGACTCCTGTAACAAACTAAGTTCCCAGATACTCTGTGAACATGAATCTGAATGTTTATATGTATGTATCACATCTTAGTTCAGCAAAATAAAGCGATACTGGATTAAGTTACAGTATCTAGTACTAAGTTACAAAGCTGGTTGTTCCTGAAAATGCCTTTGCATCTGAACCACTCAGGAACTACGTACCAGTTGTGGTAAGAAAATCTTGAAAAACTTTAAATTCAAAGTGTCTTCATGCAGCACCATCTACTTATATACCAGTACTATGTTCCAGACACTTGTGATATCTCGGAGAAGACTATGAAGAGCATTAGCATTGTTTGCTGACAGCCTATGATATAATTTATAACAGCCTGATGCAATGAATATCACTTCTTTCAAACTTTTTTCCAGTGTAGGCTTTACTGGAAAATATTAAACAACGTTTTATGTAATTTCTTGTATGCTGCTGCTTGCTATTTAAAAGCCAAGAATGAGGCTAACATTCGTTATGGATTCCCTGGTAATTTCTTTTACTTGGTTGAACATAGAGCTTTTATCAGTTTTCTACAGTGAATATTTTCCAAAGTAAATTCAGAATCACTTTGAACAAATATTTCGTAGTGAGACTGAAATTCATTTTATGCAAACATACCACAGATGGTACCATTCAAATGAATGAGTGTGGAAAATAACACATCAAATCGATGCATCAAAGGAATTTAAATGTTTATGGAGAAAATGTATCCAATACTCTTTTCAACAGATTTTGTATCCTCTCATAAAAAATTGCCAGTCCCACAAACTTTTCTGGCCAGGGACTGGAGGTCCCTTCCAGCCCAAGCTATTTCATGGTTCTATGGAGTGATGTTCTCAAAGAAACACGTGTTTATGTCATGAAGTGTAGCCCTGCAGATCCTAAGCTTGCCTTCCCTATTAATTTTTCCTAAATATGTTTTTTAAAAGCCTCTGAGCTTATTTTCTTTCATCAACTAATGTGTCTAACCTGTATTTCTTCTCTGTAATTATTTTCTATATTGGCCCCGTAATAATTTTCTATGTCATTTATCTCAAGGGAATTTAAAGGCTGCAAACAAGTAGACTCTATTTTGTCATTCTAATGATATCATTTTGATAATTTCTTTATTGTTTACAATATGGTTTTATGGATCCTGTCATCCAACAATGCAGCCCGCAATAACCACAAGCCTGCTGATGAAATCTCTGTACTTAGATTAGTTCTCTGACGTTTGTCACTTTTTCCACGAAATGATATTTACCCAGCGGTGTTGAGATATCACCTGATGCAGAAAGATTGGCGGAGGACCTGTCCCTGCGGCGCTTCCGTCACCTGCCGTTGCTCGGATCATCAGGTGAGCAGCACATCCATCACCTGTAGCAGATGGGTGGTGCTGCTGCCTTCAGAAGGGAGAGACCTGTGGAGGGCCTTACCTGCAAAGGGTTGTTTACACACACAGGGTTGGACTGATTCCCCTGCGCACCCTCTTTGAGGCACAGCTTGTGACTTCCAGCTCAGTTTTTAATAAAAACATCACTCAAGTTCTAAATATTTCTAAACTGATGCTAGTTCTGTTTATCAACAGGTGCGCTATGTTCACTTATAACTGTCAGGTTACAAAAGATGATTATTTATTCACTGTAAGAAATCTAAGGTGGCTTTAAAATATATTTTTATGTATTTTTGTATATTTATATTTTTATATATTTATATATAATATATCATATAATATATATTTTTATAATATATATTATCTATAATAAATATATAAATATTAAGTATTTATATATTTATATATACATATATAAGAATATCTATTTATATATTTAAAATATTTAAAAATATTTAAATATATTTTAAATATGCAAAATTCATGAGTACTTGCAATTGATACTGCATCCTATATGTTCCAGTTAAACTCTGCTTGGCAGCATTTCAATCTTGGCATAGTTCAACTTTTCAGTTACCTTTTATGTCCTGATTCTGTTGAAGTAATGCTGCTTTTTTTTTTTCTTAATTCTACTGTGAGAAAAAGACATAGCTTTCAGTTTTAGCTAAAATTATTGTTAACCAAAATAACAGAGTTTGTCATGCCTTTCAAATTAATTTCTCAGGCTGCAATGTGGTCTGTACAGCTGAAAATGTAGCAATAAAACAAATAGACTTATAAATGCATGTACAAGATGTTCCAAGAAAGCAGTCAGAAGAGAAGCAGACAAAGAGGACTGGTGAAGGATAAAACACTGTGCGGACTCATTTGCAGTTCTACAGTGAATGCCTTTATGTGGCTGATGCCTTTCCTTTCCTCTCCTTCTCAAAAGCAAGAGACTTTCAGGAGAGGCTGAACTTTAAATTCGTTTTGGCATTTCTACAGGGAGGAATTTACTAGGAGCTACAGCAAAAAGAGGTAGTGATTTAGGACTAACTTCAATATATTTGCTTTTCCTTTATCGCCTTAAAGGCAAGACTTTTCTTTTACAACATAACTACATTTTTTTTTTTTCTTTCTGTAGTTTGCATACCAAGTTAGGGGAACATAAAGAGTTCAATTTGCTTTGACATCTGCAGCGAATCTGTAGCTAAGTCAGAAACAGATGCCTGGGTTCTTCTGTTCCCTGCTCTAACCATGAGGCTCACCATGGGTTTCTGCTGGTACATAGGTGATAGCTCATGGTTTTTGAACCGATAGCATTCTGAATAGTTAGGAAGCTGCCCAAGTAGAAGCTGAGTCATTGGTGGGTTATATTTTTAACTGGTGTCATCATCTCACCATCCACTCTACCGAGCATCAGCTTGGCTGTATATTTCCTTGCAGCCCATCCGTTTGCTTCTATTCCATTCTGCCAGAGAGGGTTTCTCAGCTGCTCTGCAGTATGATCCACTACTTATCCAAATCTCTTAATATATTATAATATACTGCTTAAGAGAAGCTAGCAACCGAGGAGCTACATGAGAGGCAGTTAGGCATCATTTGTATCTAGAATATAATTCTGATTATAAAGGCAAAATATGCCAAACATTATATACTCTCAAAGATAGTAGATGGCTCCTTAATAGCCATGTTTATTGTAGTAAAGTCTGAGGATGCTTCAGGCTTACTTTAAAACTGACAATTGTTACCATTAATGCAGTGAGAAACTATACCAGCCAAAAAATCGGAGAAGTTATCAGTTCCAAGACATTTTATAAAGTTTCACCATTGGAGAAGGATCACCGCAGAGACAGATAACAGCAAGGAAAGAAGCACAGAGGCTGAGTCAAATCGCAGGGTGTTTCAGTTGTCAAGCGAATTGGAAAGCTGACTAATACAACAGTTACACTTTGTTGTAACACAGTGCTAAATAGAAAAACACCCTTCAAATACTGGTATTGTTGAATCTCATGGGGAACCGCTCCAATCCTTGTGTAATACAACGAAGCAGCTTTACTACCCTAAACCGAAGGAAACCCAGAGCAGATACTTTTAACAAAAGGATTTAGCCGTTTCACTCTGAAACAAAACAAAACAAAACCCAAATACTCAAACCCAGAACATTGGCTTTCCACCAAGCAATTCAACCTATCTAAAGGAGAATCACAGCTAAACCTCCCTGGGAACTCTGACTCACAGTGTCGGGCATCCTCCATGTAGCAAAGGGGAAACAGTTTGCACCACCCTTTTTCCTGGCACGGCCTATTTCCTCCTCTCCCAGCTCACTGACCCATGAGGCCACCGTGCTTTATGTGCTCGGCCCACCTCAAAAAGGCGGTAAATCAGGCCACCGAGAGGTCCTTGTGGTCTCATACAGGACAGCAGGTAGTCCTTGCTCTTCTGTGCAGGTCTTCAAAAGGCCTCACAAAAGGGCTTCAAATATTTGTGCAAATGTTGACAATTTGGAGTGATGCTTTTAACTTCATAAAATAAATAAAAATGTTACTAGTCTGACTAATACTTTAGTGAATTTACTATTACTTTTTGGCACATTTTCAGCAATTTCAATATGGTGAGAACTTCTATTGTTCTGTTTATCTCAAACATACTCTGTTAAGGGTGCCAGAAAAGGTGTACAAATGACTTAATTGCATCAAATTTGGTTGCTGAGTCTGAGAGTGTGGACAAAATTTTATGCTAGCCTAACCAAAACTGACCTTCAGTTCTGAGTTACTGGTCTCCTCTCCTGCCCACTCACGGAACAAATTAAATTGAAGGGTAGACTCTCAGTTCTGATGTAATTAATTTTTAAGCAAAGCATCATGAGTTCAGCTACTGATGTGGTATTGGTCCTTTGTGGCACGAACTTCACTGTCAGCCTATCTTCCCAGTCACACAAACTATATCCACGTCTGTAGCAGATCCCTGTAGTTCTGTAAGTTCTGGGAGCTGGACCAGATGATCCTTATGGGTCCCTTCCAACTCAAGATGTTCTATGATTCTATGATTCTAAGCTGGACTGCCAGCTCTGTAAATTGCATCACTTTCACAGAATCACACAGAATCACAGAATGTTAGGGATTGGAAGGGACCTCAAAAGATCATCTGGTCCAATCCCCCTGCTGAACCAGGAACACCCAGATGAGGTTACACAGGAAGGTGTCCAGGGGGGTTTTGAATGTCTGCAGAGAAGGAGACTCCACAACCTCCCTGGGCAGCCTGTTCCAGTGCTCTGGCACCCTCACTGAGAAGAAGTTTCTTCTCAAATTTAAGTGGAACCTCTTGTGTTCCAGCTTGAACCCATTACCCCTTGTCCTATCATTGTTTGCCACCGAGAAGAGCCTGGCTCCATCCTCGTGACACTCACCCTTTACATATTTATAAACACTAATAAGGTCACCCCTCAGTCTCCTCTTCTCCAAACTAAAGAGACCCAGCTCCCTCAGCCTTTCCTCGTAAGGGAGATGCTCCACTCCCTTAATCATCTTAGTTGCCCTACGCTGGACTCTCTCCAGCAGTTCCCTGTCCTTCTTGAACTGAGGGGCCCAGAACTGGACACAATATTCCAGATGTGGTCTCACCAGGGCAGAGTAGAGGGGAAGGAGGACCTCTCTCGATCTACTAACCACCCCCCTTCTAATACACCCCAGGATGCCATTGGCCTTCTTGGCCGCATGAGCACAGTGCTGGCTCATGGTCATCCTGCTGTCCACCAGGACCCCCAGGTCCCTTTCCCCTACACTGCTTTCTAACAGGTCATTCCCCAACCTATACTGGAACCTGGGGTTGTTCCTGCCCAGATGCAGGACCCTACACTTTCCCTTGTTATATTTCATCAAATTGTTCCCTGCCCAACTCTCCAGCCTGTCCAGGTCTCTCTGGATGGCAGCACAGCCCTCTGGCGTGTCAGCCACTCCTCCCAGTTTAGTGTCATCAGCAAACTTGCTGATAGTACACTCCATTCCCTCATCTAAATCGTTAATGAATATATTGAATAATATAGGCCCCAATACCGATCCTTGAGGCACTCCACTAGTGACCGGCCTCCAACTGGACTCCGTCCCATTGACAACAACTCTCTGGCTTCTCTCATTCAGCCAGTTTGCAGTCCACCTCACCTTTCTTCCTGTTTTCCTCAAATGCAAAGTACTGGGAGAAGTGGTGCAGGTAGACCTAGATCCCATGGTTCTCTGGAATAGCACTCCCTTACCAAAACTGCTTTCAAACACGACATAACTGTCCCCCAGCTTCTTGCTCAGCAAAGAATCTACTCCACTCCCTTCTCCCCTAATACTTTAGGAGTCCTCCCAAGCAAGATCTGACTTTCTGCTCTCCTGTCTCCTGATTTATGTACTGAATCAAACTGGGGACAGATCAAATGATGATGGTGATCCCCTCCAGCAAATATCCACGTGTTGCCTGTTCACCTCACAGCTAGACTACGGCAACAACCCAGTTGTGACTGAGTTTCCAACCCACTGGGAGTCTGAGATTGTTACAAGATCGATAGCTTCATTAAGCAGGATATTTTACTGTGAGCAAGTGTACTGTTCCTTTCTGCTCCGCAACAGCTGGTTGAGGATTATGGTTGGGGATTCAGAAGTGTTGCTTTAAATATGTAAATCTCTAGCTGGCCCATTACTTATTTTTATGAGACTGTATTTTCTCCTGTACTGTGATTCCTCACAACTGACATGTTCAAGTTAGAGACTCAAGGGATCTAGTGGCAGTGCTCTTTGTGCTTTTGCTATTTGGAAGTGGATTTCCAAGCATGGAGGATACTGATTAGTTCCATCATTGTATTGCAGTGAATCAATTCCTTCAGCAATATTCCATTGCTATTATCTTTACAGAGAGTTGGAATCAGTGGTAGTCTGCAAATCTCAGAATCTAATTTCTGCTGCTTTTTGAGAAGGGAAAAATATCTTTAATATTCTTTAAAATCCTTTTTCTTCCATCTTATGCATCTTGTGGACAGATGACTAAAATATACCGTGGGTTTGGCAATGACTTTAGTGTTACTGCTTCCCAGTTTAAATTGTAAAACCTCTGACGTGCTCCATAAAAATATCTTGTAAGTTTTTCTCTTACGGTGAATTTTCATTATAAACTGCTTTATAAATTCATCATGAACATAAAAGGAAAAATTCATGAAAGCTGAGCACACTATAAGCTGTACTTGGCGGCTCCACTGGGTAATATACATGACAGAAAAATGGAAACAGAAAAATTAATAGAGGGTGGATATGAATATGAACTATGTCAGACTTGTTCTAAATCACTAACGTTCAACAAAAGATTCATTCTCCAAACATAACTTTAATTTATTGGATTTCCACCACTTTAGTATAAATGATCATTCCCTTTGAATATATTTTTGAAAAAAAGAAAAAGCAGTTATTAAAGGAAAATGATCAGATTTACTTTCCAGTTAAATTCCAATAATGAAACACCTATCTCTAGAGATGCATTTCTTTCTCGATGTAGGCCAGGCTAGTAAAAAAAATTTACATGATTTCTTAATAAAAAAAATCCAGGCAAAAATTGACACTTATTTCATTAGGAGATTTTAAGGGTGGCTGACTCGAATTGGGACAGCTCGGTTTGGAAGGTTTTTATTCCTTAGTTCAAATTAGTCTCAGCCAGGCAGTCTCCCCCATCATTAAGCTGATAGATTGCGCTGTGGGGGCCATGAGCAATGGCAAAGGCAACCTGTCTGGGAAGCCCAGACCCTTGAGACGAATGGGGATATGAGTCACATTTGAGGTGCTGAGGGCAGGCCTAGGGACAAGTCAGTTTCAAACTAAGGCAAAATTATGTGGTTTTACATTTCTTAACTGAAATTTGCTGACTGAAAATTAATAAATCAATCTTTTGGCTTTCGGTTATCATCTGTCTTTCAAAGGTGGGATTCCCAGGAACTACAAATTCTCATTTTTAATAAATACTACTAGAAACTAAAGTATATGGTGGGCCTCTTAAATACCTTTTACACAAACAGCTACCTAAAAACATCCTCTCATTAAGACTTTGGCTCTACAGGTCACAAGGGAACAAGAGTAGTAGCTCTCCAAATAGCTAGTGCTGTTTCAGAGGATTTATTTCAGATTTGTGAAAGTTCTGGGTCCTGAGCAGCTGGGCTGTCCTGTGAGTCCCATGCCAACGCTGTGGGGATTGGGATGGGCTAAGAACCTAGTCTGAGATAAAATGGCAGGTCATGGTGCAAAGCGGTGGACTAAGATTTAGAGGATCTGGATTCCAGTTTTGTCTTCCTAGGCTTGGCTGCTTGCTGGCTTCCTAAGCCTGTGTGTCATTTGTAGAAAGATAAATGTCATATCCATGACTGTGACAGCCAGCATGCCTTGTGTGTTGGAACAAGCTAGCAGTTCTCCATATACAGCAGTCCCCAGAGGGTCCGAGGATGTTTAGGAATGGTGCCTTGGCAAAGTGCTCTCATTTCTACAAGCAAAAGAATCTCATCAAAATAATTTTTCTGTTCAATGTATTTTTCTTCATAATGCAGCTTGCTTTTTTTTTTTCTTTTCTTCTTCTTCTTTTGCCAGGGCCTTCCAATTTCTACATATTCCTGTGCTGGTGTAGTTAAACTCTGTGTTATTCCACAGCACTTGCATTTTGGTGTGAGTACAGTGCATCCCCTGTTCATAAAGATCCAGAACATGTCTGCAATATAAAGAAGAGTTTTAATAGATACGTCTAAAATCCTATTCTGAAGAATTCTACTTCTTACCTGTGTGATAGTTCTGAGTATTTAACTTTTTAATATGTATGACAATACAAGCTGCTATTCATAGATGTTGCTATTAAAGACTAATGGCTGGACCCTTGCTGAACAACATTTTATTTTCCTTGTTTCCGCTCAGCACGTGTCTTTGGATTCCTCGTTTTAAGCATGATCACGGTCGCTATTAAGAATCACCACATGGCCATTACTGCCTTTCATAGAGTCTCTACAAAGGCAAACTCCTGCCCAATGCAAACCAGCATGTTTTGCTTCCAAGGCCAACAACTTCTGTTGCTGTTTAAGAGAGGACGCTCTTTTTTTCTTGGACATGAGATAATTACTTCCTTTTTTTTTTTTTTGGATTATCTGTGTTTTTCATAGGACTGAGGCGGTGAGGAGAGGTGAAAGGACAATTGGGTATGGACTAGCTGAGAGCATGGCTGGGCTAGGTCTCAGGAAGGTCCTATGGCACCAAGAGCATTGCCGAAGGTAGGCGATGGGTGAAGATGAGGTACAAGCTGTTGGAGAAGCAAATGCAAGGTACTGAGGAAGAAGGAGCAAGAGAGAGATCAGAGAAAGGAGGAAAATGAAGAATGAGGTGAAGGGAAAGGAACAGAAGGGAAGAGATAGGTGTGGCTCTTCACCCAGCTCTCGTCAGGTTTTGGCTTAACACACAGCTCATGCTAAAGCCTGACATCCTGCAGCCATTATCACCTGCAGTTGATATCTCCTGCAGCCAACATCTCCTGCATTTCTGCAACAGTCCTTGTGGGTGGTTTTTGCAGAGTCTGCTGGCTTACAGAGCTGGTATAGACCAACTTCCAAGGGGGGAGGTATAAGTATGTTGGCTCACCCAAAAAGCTTCCAGAGTGGATGCAAGAGCAGCAGGTCTGCTGAGGCTGTTGTGCTCCCTGGGGTGATACCATGACAGACGAGGAAGGAGGAGCACTCTCACTCTTGGCTGGGGACCTGTCTTGCACATAAGTGTGCAACAATGTGTGAATTGGTAAGTTTGTGAGTTAGGGAATTTGTGAATTAAGTAATGAATTAGAAAAAAATTAGAAAATTAGAAATTAGAATTAGAAAAAAATGAGGAAAAAAGTTTGTGAGTTAGGGAATTTGTGAATTAAGTAGTGAATTAGAAACTTAACAAGTTAGGATAGTCTATTAGAAGTGGATTGAGTCCTAGTTTGATTTTTACCTAATGAGCTCATGAACTCAAGTTTGGTTTGCAGTGTATGTTGTCCTGTAAATTTGAGAGGTCAAAACAAACCACAACATTAGACTGGCACAGTGTGTTGAGGGAAGACAAGCTGCCTTTGTATGCGTGTTTGGGGATGCTGTTGGTTGAGTGGTTTAATTTGACACTGACTGTTTTTGCCATTTTTCTTTTTGCTAGTGTCCAACAGCATTTTTTACAGGCATTTTTGATTTTGTAACTTCACAGAGCAGGAGGGGACAGAATAGTAAATAATCAGACCTTACAGCAGGCAGCCAGAACTATCTTATTTCTTTTCCAAAATATTTCTTGGTACTATCTAATATGGTGGAGATGATATCACATATTTCAGATTTCTGGGAAATTAGTCTGTATTTATGTTTGAAATTAGCTTCAACTGGTTAGAAGCCCGAGGCTCATGTAAAGGGGGCCGGAGGTTTTATTTTGCTGAATACCTAGTCCCAGTTCTCATTGACGTTAAAACACAACTACTTATACTTGGAAGATTAAAGAGTAAATAAACTACCCAAATGGAAGATATTCAGCGTTATTATGACAGAGAGAGGACACAAACACAGGTCTCCTGGCTCTTTGGGGATAAGGCACCCAGACACTTAGGAGAAGCACAACTGTTTTCCAAGCACCCACTAATTCATGCATTCAGATAATTTTCCCTATTGTGCATGTTTTTGGTTTTTTGCATATTTGGTCTCAAACTGCCATTTCAAAGCATTCTTGTCCTCTTCTCGTATTTTCATCTACTGTAGCATTTGAAAATCATTACAGTAGAGTAGAATCATATAAGTAGTAATTTTTTGGTGTTTCATCAGCGAAGATTTTCAAGATCAAGTCTGATATCTTTCTATATGATTCCAACATACTTCCTCTTACAATTTAATAGTTAATCATAAATCTAAATTAATGAAAAATGGCAGTTTTAGTAATTATAAGCATCAATTCTTAAGGAGCATTTGAGTGTCTGCTTTAACTTATAATCCTTTTTAGCACTGTTCTTAAGAATCTTGGATTTTTTCCTCAAAGGCCTTTCAGTAATGTCTTTTTTGTGTGTGTGAGAGAGTGTCACCACTCTCATTTTACAGAAATAAATAATCTTCCTGTAACTGGCTTTTGGTGTGACACTGACAATGTTTAAAGCATTGCTAGTGATCGTTATCCCTTCCCCTGATGATCGATACTGCTGATTAGTTAAATGGATGGCATAACTATTCAAAGCACCAAGAACAGTAAGTGTAAAATCACTCATCCCACATGAGATGAGCAGCTACTGCTCTCATCCCATACTGATCCATCTGAGGCATGTGAAGCTAGGATGCCTGCAGGAACCAGCCAGCTGAGAGAATTTTGTGGTCCTCCACTCCGTGTTAGTTGCTGCTGAACTGTATTCAGATTTTTCCCCCAACCTGAGCTGTCTGAAGGGCTGCCATCCATCAGAGTATGGAAAGTGCAATGTTTATGTCACAGCAGAGCGGCTTTAGCTGCACTATTGCCTCATGTGCTCGGTGCTCTGGGCTACGCCGCTGCAGTTGCATTGAACTTCAAGGACAGCTCTCTCCATGGCAAATTCCAGATGATTTTAGAAAGCCTTCCCAGGATTTAGGAGACTGTGGATTAAATCCCCCAGAAGCTGGTGTCATGTACTTCTGCAACTGGAAATGAGAATGAAATTTTGATTTTCTTATAGGGTAAAAGAGCTTCTGTTGGAGATTTGGAAATCTGCCACAAGGCCTTCGCAGCAGCTGTTGTGAAGTAGGGGGAAATGGTAGAGAGCTGGGAACTGAGACCAACAGCTGCAGAATTAATTTTTACAGCTGTCCTGTGGTCTTTCCCTTTGATATGTATCTTTTGGTTTTGTGGTATTCGAAAAAAGCTTCTCATGACAAATCCCCACTTCTGAGTCTGGCATGTAGGGTGAGCACCCGTGAGTAACAAGAAGGTTCCCTGTTTTTTTTTAATGAGCTGCCTGGAGGGCACTTCCACTGGGTTGAGTGAAAACAACACTTTTTTTCTGTGGAGAAGATGTGCGAGAAATAGTCATTGCACTTTTGGAGACCCCCGGTAGGTGATGTTACTGAGGAAGACTGCCCAGTAAGAAATGAAGTGCAGCCTCCCCTGTCCTGTATCTGAATATGTACGATGTTCAATGAGATACTAATGGAAAGCTATCAGTTCTTGAGCTGCCCTCATAAAGTTGTTGTCCTCGCTTTCCAAGTAACACCTGATTAAGGTACCCACTATGTCATGACAGAAATATTTAGACCCCTCAGATCTCCAGGTGTTGCAGGGAGGCATCAGTGGAGCCCAAATGCCCTTTCTGTGTGCCACCTCTAATCTCTTCCCGAAGTCCAAAGTACCAGGAACATATTGTGTTTCATACGAATGCTGTGGTAACTCATCATGGTGGTTCTTCGAGGATGTAGACAGAACTGCCAGGCAAAATTTTAAAACTCTGAACTTTACAAGAGTAATTGAAATGATGTGGTCACCTGTGGATGGAAGGAAAGAGGATAACTATGCAAAAACATCAGAAAATGCTTTAAGCAGGAACTCTGTAAGCTTTAAGTATATGTTCACGTTTCTCTCAGATACATAATTTTCTACTGAATTTCTCGACACGTATTGTTCCTCATACACATTATTGTAAAAGAACGCAATTCCAGCCTTTTGTCACATTTCACGTCTTCAATCATACTTATGACATGTTGAAAATTGGTACTTTTTCCACAGGAGGTGACTGAAAATTTGTTTACTGATAGAAAAATATGAACTTGGGTTTCTGAGAGCTGAGGTATGTTACTGCATTAGTCCCTTCTCACACCTTGTGCTTTGCTCTGATGTATTTCTTAGATAAAAGTTACCTCTATAACAAAAGAATTTGTCATCAGATCTTTGTCATAACGCTCTCTGCAAAGAATGCATCATTTCAGAATGAAGCTGCTCTAAGATTACACCATAAAAAGACTTTTAGTACACTGTAAAAGAAACGTAAGTAGCATTCAGTTACCAAAAGTGGTTTTCCGTCATCCACATCTTCATCACCTTTAACCAATTTAAAGATTGCTTGTGACAAATCCTCACCATACAGAGATGACTTATAGAAGCTGGAAAAGCTTTTGAGTTCTTTACAAACAGATAACCAATTCTGTTGAATAAGCCTCAGAATATTTGTATATTCTGCTAACAAAATGAAACATATCCTGAAATTTCTGGACTTTCTGGCATATGAGAGTTATTAGAAAGCTTTTTTGTATAACTTACAAATAAAGAGTTACCAGTTACATATGTCATTATTTTATGCAGCATATGAGCTGAGCAGTCAGCAAATATTCTTGAATTTATTCAGATAAATGCTAGAATATTTCCCTTGTAAACCTATGTTAATATGACTATGATAACTATTTCATTCCAATTATATAAAGTATCAGAGGTCACTGAGAAAAGCATGTCCTTTTCATCAAAGTCTTTAATTATTTTCTACTTTTAAAAAAGGAGCTATTATATTTTTTGAAATATAGAAAGCTTTTTTCAATCCAAATTATAGGTTAGTCACCACTTCAGATTAAATAATCTACTGTCACAATCATTATTTCTTTGCTTTTTATTGCTTCTGTAGAAGTCGATTCTGCCCTTTTTTCTTTCTTACCAACAAAATAAGTTGTTTGTTAGGAGAAATGCTGGAATTGACTTTTATTATTTTCTCTTTTACTATGCTGTCCTGTGTGTGATAATGCAGCACGAAAAACTGGAGAGTTCTTATCTTTTTTGATCTATGTAGAATTCTACAGTCAAGGGGTATCTCTTGGCTTGCTTATAGGATGTTTTAATCATCTTTGAAGTCATGGACATTATGTATATAGGTACAGAATTAAACAAAAGTAGAAATATATGATGGACACAGCCAACCCTAACTCACAATCATTTTCACCTCTTTAGAGCCTGTGTACGTGTCCATTAGATAAGACAGCCATCATATATGACTGTATATGACATTTTAAGCAGGTAGGATACCACAGTCCTACAGAGGATTATTATAGAGGATAATTTTAGCTGAAGACCTTGGAGGTAGGCTAGAGCTTTCCTGGAAGATACCCGATATATGTTTTTACACTTCAGCAGCAGCTGAAGCCTTCCATATGAAGTTTATGCACAAACATAGGAAGTTTGGGGTCCAGGTTCAATCACTCACAAGTCTCTGCAGGAGTAAGCACTCACCATACTTTTCTCAACTGTTTTTAGTCTTTAGAAAACAGAAAGAATTTCCATTTCATGGGTTTTTTTGAGGAACGTACTCCACCTCTGCTGTCTCTGGAATGCTCACGTTGTCTTTCTTGTAAGCTCAGAAGGGTCCCAGGTCACTTTCCAGTTCCCTCAAAAGGCCAAAACTCTTCTTTGTGATAGTGTGTGGGGGAGAATACATCAGTGACACAGCAGAACCCCCAGTTGCTGAAATTCTCCTTTATTTATAGGATGCTGGGCATGTTATGAAACTTCCATAAAGGTCTGGTAAAGCCACTAAATAAATGAGAAATACAGAAAACAGAAGGGCTGGGTTTTTTTTCCCATTTCTGCCCTTCCCACAGTGCTCACTAAACATGTGCAATAAAACATATTAGACTTCAAATAACATTAAGTATTTTCTGTTCATATAGCCCTACATGAAGCCTTCAAAAAGTTTCTTTTTTTGCATGCCATTTCCCTAACTGGGTTACAAACGCAGAGATAAAAGCATGGGGGAACGTGAGTCTTCAATAGCCAACGGCTCAAATACAACTCCACACCCATGACTTCATATTTCAAGTCTGTAATTCAGGGTAGTCACAGAAAAACAGAAAATTATATTTTTTCCTAGGGTTTGTCTTTAGATTTTTTTGAAATATTTCATTTCCTCAGGCTGAACTCCAGCCTGAAACTGGTTTTAGTCAGCAATTAGATCTGTTGGTGTTGCCTGGCAAAACTCATGCCAGTAGCATTTGACTGAATGGTCCAGCCTTCTCCATATCCTTCCAACAAGTGAATAATAATAATAATAATAAAAAAATGTTCCTTAAAGATGGAGTGCACCCATGGTGAAAAAGTTTCTTCTGCCAGCAGGGAGTGCTGACCCTCGTGGGGTCTCATCAGTCTTTACAGACTCGAGTGCATCAGAATCTGCCCATTTTTTACTTTGTCCTTAGAACCTACCTCTTGCCTCGTTATGCCCAGGCAGATGGCAGCTCACTCAGAATGTGTTGTCATTAACGATGTAGTTCAGATCGGAATTATGATTTTGTAGTGATTCGGCTGCTTGTTTCCACTTACTGAGCTTTGGTTTGCGTCACAGAGAGGTCTTGGTGTATGTGAATGAAGTCTTCCTAAGGTCTCTAAAACAAACTTCCTTTTGGATGAAATAAAACCAAAAGTTTGGTTTGGTTTCATCAAACAGTGTGCTTCAGGGCCGCACTAACTGTACTCCAGCCACTACTGGTGACCAGACAAAAGCTGAAACATGTCTGCTGCCAATGCTGGATTATCGCCACAACCTCAGATTGTGGTCCGCAAAGTCGGATTCGCTCCAACTGCATCACAAGGTTTTCTGATGTAGATGTAGCCTTGGCCAGAGAGCGCTGTGGAGATGTTTGCTTTTAGAGGTCAGGGGAAAACACCTTTTGGGTCACAGCATCCTGTGTTCAGAGTTCACGGTTCTAATCATCATGCTTCCTGCATTTGCATTAATAGATTTTGAAATCAAAGAGGCTTTTGGACATAGTAATCAGGGAAGATGCTCTACAGCCTCAAGGTGGCCAAAAGACCCAAGCT
Source organism: Pampusana beccarii (assembly GCA_013399365.1). NCBI lineage: Eukaryota > Metazoa > Chordata > Aves > Columbiformes > Columbidae > Pampusana > Pampusana beccarii. The sequence goes on from VWYH01002074.1 coordinate 874,728, forward strand.
GCTGTCTCTAACTCATGATGTCTACGGGCACGTGCTTTCAGACTGGATGCTGGGAACTCATGGAAGACCTGCAAATAAAAATTTTATTTTTAAAAATGGGTCACTTCACCGCTCCATTAAAAGAGCAGCAGTGTGTGCATTGGACCCAACTTGAACGAAGTGGGAGGTGACTGCTGGCATACGTTTGCACCTGCACATCTTTGCTCTGAAATATTGTCCTCGCTTGGAAACAAGAGCATAGCTGACCTTCCAGGAATGAGATCAAAACCTACCTTCTGGGCTGCAATGTTACCGTCATTAACAGCTTTGTGTGCTCCTCGTTGGCCAAGTTCTAAGTAAAAAGCTGAGTTCAATGTCAGTGTTGTGTCGTCTAGGTTTCGATTTTGCCTTCTGCTGCAATTTGGTTTTGCTGCTCCACTGCCACAAAGAACTTTGAAGCCGGTGACAGGCCGCAAGAAAATTTTATCACAGGGGAGGGAATGTGATGGGAAACAGATATTTAGCATAAAACCATGCAGCATCTTTTTGTCCCCACGGGTACTCAGGTCGTCTCTGATAAAATAAAGAGACAGATATGTGCAGCAGCTATTTTTCACTTCCGGAACAATCGTATTGGATTAGAGGAAGCTAGGTGCAAATTAAAGAGACCTATAACTCTCTTAAATTTTTGAGGATTAATGACTCGTCAGTTGGCCCTAAGAAGGGCGACCAGGAAGATGGAAGATAATCTGTTTTAGCAGAATTTGTGAGCTGCATTGTCGCCAGCATTTGCCCAGAAGGAACATTCAGTCACATCATGTTTACAGCAGCTGCTCTGAAGTCTGAACAATCAAAACACAGATTTCTCCCAACACCCTGAAACAGACGCAGGCCACACTTAAGCTCCAGCGCTCAGACAAAAAAAAAACCCCAACCCACAAACTCCTACGTATTATTTTCTGTGTATTTACTGTGCTATTTACCCGGTGATTTCCAGCCCATCCCGCTGTGCCTGCGTGGGCAGAAGCACCACGGTCCCTCGCAGCGGTGGGAGGCAGCCAGGCTGCCAGCAAAGGCAACGTGGAACACGGTGCTGGGTCTATCGCTCCGCAGAGCTCATGCTGCCCGCAGCGAGAGACGGGATTTCCAGCCCGTGATGCTCATCAGGACGTTGTTTCCCATAGCAATCCTTCCCCAGGATGAGTGATAAGGATGGGGGGGGGATTAAATTCGCAGTGTGATCCTGCTTTTGGAGACTTTTGAAGAGGCTGTGACGGTGATCGCTTGTAAGGGGTAGGAGATTAAAACCAGCTTCACTTCTTTTAAAATGCAGAGCCACCACTCTGGTTATGGTGGACGTGAGACCCGCCTGGTTACAGAAGAGGGTAAGAGCTCAGTTGGAGGATAAGAGCTCGCTTGGACTTAATTTAGTCCACTGACAGAGAGAAGTATGATGAAATCAAGCATTTCAAAACCTAATTATGCCAGAAACAGTAAGCTGTGCCCAAAGGATAAATTCTGCACCAAAATTTCAAACCCTGCCTGTTTATGTGCATTCAAGAACAATTCCACATCAAAGATTTTTTTTTTTAATGCTGAGTCAGAAGGCAGTGGGATTTTCTCTGTAGAGAGCTGTACAGCTTTTTCTTTAGAGAAGCAAGCGTAGTTGTCATTTGAGTGGGAACCAGGAAAGCTGCTGGACCAACAGTCAGAAAAAGTAGGATTTCTCATCCAGATAGACCTGATTGTGTTAAAACCTACCGAGAAGCTCTAGTAGTGGGCTACAAAACAATTCACCCTCTTATAGCTCTCCCAGAACTACAGCGGGTAGCTCCCACCCTGACAGGGAAATTAAAGGGCATGTTTCAGCTCTCAGTGCCATGAACAGGGAGTTAGAGCTCCTTCATCTCCTGGATGGCATTTTACAAAACCTCCTCTGTTTCTTTTGAATGTGTGAGCAACTAGGCTTGCACTCTCAATCCATTAAAAGCCCAAGACTGTTCCATGAGCCACATGTAAGGTACCTTGCCCTTGGTTTGTAGCTCAGGTCTAATATGACTGCAAAGACACTGCAAAATCTTGATATGTTCGTTCCTTGAATAGGAATATCCACGAGTCGGTCTAGTTTCCTAATAACTAATGACCTTCTTATCTGGCTTACTTTCCTAAAGCAAATTTTCAAAGGCAAACTCCTAATTGTTTTTTCTTCTTCCATTGATTTGCCCTATTCACAGGCCTGAAGGCTTACAAACCCTCTCTGATCATATGCTAATGAGTCATTAGCACTGACTGTCTGCTAATGTGAATAAATCACTCGTTCTTAGTCACTCTTTGTCCAAATAAAGAAGTCTATTCGGATAACAGAAACGTTACAACCAGCAGAGAATCACCAGCGAGATAAAATTAGAACAGCTCTTCCTCAGGGCTGGCAGGAGCAAGGCTCAGCTGGCTCTGCCTGGACCGTCTTCACTGCCACCACCCCCTTGTTTTATTTATCCCCTTGTTTTATTTAGGCATACGTGTTCACTTAGCTACACTGGGTCTAACATTGCATAATCGCGGCTAAGTCAGATTTTAACATCTTTAGACGGCTAAGAACAAAAGGTCAACACTGTGTTAGCTGTGTAGCTTTACTGAAGTGTGACTTTTCACCATAAAACAGGCACAAGGTCATTTTAAGATATTTTTACACTTTCGTTAACAGAGGGGAATTACCCATTCACTTCTGCCGAAGGTTAAATAGCTGACAACAGCTACAGGTTAAATATTAAGCCATTGGGCTTTCATTTCAAGTAAGAAACTGCAGTTGTCTTCAAAAACCCTTGAAAGTTCAGGAAGCATCGTGGAACTGGTACAAGGAAAAAACACTTTTAATTAGCACAAAGGAACTGTACAAATTTTGAGCCACACTCCCCTGTCTCGCATGTTCATGCAACCCTGTAAGAGTAACGAAGGCCATATATCGCTGTTTGAAAGACTCAGCATATTTTTTCAGGAACAACCAGTGTTTGCTTGTGTTATATTCAGCAGGACTGGAGTTACAATCACCTGAGATGGCTAAGCTGGCTTCACAGCTTGCTAATGCTAAAGAAATAGTTAACTTTCCTTTTTCCCCCCCCCCCCTCCCCGTGTTAATTTCTACCGCTTTCATGAGCTCGGCTGCCTTCTTGAAAGGTCGGATTGCACCAAATTAGCACAGGGAAGAGCTGGAGACCACTGGGGTGAGAGTAAGAATGAGGGCACCGATGACAAAAAGGAGGAGGAGGTGGAGAGGGTGAAGGACCGCTCCTTTTAGCAGCCCTGAACTGTTGGATCAGTTCAGCCTGTTTGGTCTGATTTGACCCTGGGGGTCCTACAGTAGATTTGCAATAGCCCAAAGTTCTCTGCAGTTCAAACATTTAGACCCAGATTCAGTAAAACGTTTAGGCTCCTGGTATTTTACTAGACTTGTAATTTCCTTTTGATTTGCTTTTCAAAGAGTTTAGTAATAGCTAGGATCTATACCTTATTGTGTTTGGGTCTGTGGAATTATGATTATGGTGACAACTTTTAAAATCTAAACTGAGTTCAAGTCACCCGTTTGCTCACAGCTTGCAGTAATAGCTACCGTAGGGGGTAAAAAGCTGCCTTCATTTCAGACAGGGACTGTGTGCTTCTATAGTGCATGATTTTGGCATTTTTTTCTAAAATGTTACTGAATTTAGTATTTGTACTCTAAAATGCACCAGTTCATTGCATTTGGCCACCAGCCATTTCTCATTCTAATGCATGGCCAGAACGTGCTTGCAGCTCGATTTTTCTTCCTCGTTTTCCTCACATGGCTTTCCAGGCTACCTGAATTACAGCACATGATGCCTGAACTGCTAAACCTTTACCTGACTAAAAGTATATGCCCTCATTTACTATCCAGCCATACTATCAGCCCTTGACTGTAGTGTGATCCAGCCTAGCTCTTGAAATCTCCTTGGGGATGTGGTTCAGAGCCAGTATTTCTAGAGGTGGCCATGACCCCTGTTCTCCATTATGTGTGGCTTGAATGAGTAAGAGAGGCTAAAAGGTGGCAGTCTGTAGCTGTTTAGAAATAGGGACTTTTTTTTTTTTTAACTGTGAAGGCTCCTATTTCATAAAGTTTAAAAATCAAACTTATTGCCTTATTACAACTGTGTTTAAAAATTGCCTTGAAAAGGATTGGAAAAACGTTAAGTGTCGTAGGATGGACCTGTGGAGGAATAACCCCAGGTACAGGTTGGGGGCGGACCTGCTGGAAAGCAGCACTGCAGAGAAGGACTCGGGAGTTCTGATTGACAATGGGTTGACCATGAGTCAACAATGTGCCCTTGTGGCCAAGAAGGCCAAAGGTATCCTGGGGTGCATTAAGAAGAGTGTGACAGAAGGTCGAGGGAAGTTATCCTTCCTCTCTACTCTGCCCAGGTGAGACTGCATCTGGAGTACTGTGTCCAGTTTGGGCTCCCCAGTTTAAGAAGGACAAGGAATTACTGGAGAGAGTTCAGCAGTGGGCTGTGAAGATGATTAGGGGCCTAGAGCACCTTTCTTATGAGGAGACACTGGGAGATCTGGGTCTGTTCAGCCTGGAGAAGAGAAGGCTGAGTGGGGATCTCATCAATGTTTATCAATATCTCAAGGGATGTCAAGAGGATGAGACCAGACTCCTTTCAGTGGTGCCCAACGACAGGATGAGGGGCAATGGGCACAGACTGAAGCAAAGGAGGTCCCATCTGAATACGAGGAAAAACCTTACTCTGAGGGTGCCAGAGCCCTGGAACAGGCTGCCCAGAGAGGTTGTGGAGTCTCCTTCTCTGGAGACATTCAAAACCCACCTGGACACATTCCTGTGCGATCTGCTCTGGGTGAACCTGCTTTAGCAGGTGGGTTGGACTAGATGGTCTCCAGAGGTTCCTTCCAATCCCAACCATTCTGTGATTTTGTGGTGGCCAGGAGGCTTAAATGGCCTCCTGAAGGTGAAGTGCCTCAGCTCAATGTTGTGGTCTCCTAAAACACACCTGGTATTAACTGTGAGTCCTAGTTTCTTTTAGTTCAAACTAAAAAAGATACTTTCCACACACGTACTCAAACTTGCACTGAGATGAAGAGGGAACTTCCCAGAGATGAGATGGCTGTGTAAAGATCGCTTAAAAGCTTTTCCTGACTGCACCTCAAATGCAGGTTGTTCCTGGCTGGCTGAGCAGTGCCCGGCCATGCGGGTGGGCTCAGGGCAGCAGTGGGTTGGGCAGTGCACCAGGAGAAAGGTCTGTGGTAATGCTGGATGTAGATGTGTTTTGGTGGTGCTGCAGGCTTCATGCAGTGGTAAAAAAATGAAACCTCCCTATTGTAATGTTTTATAAGCAGCATCTACTGTTGCTTTGCTTTTAATAACATGCACTTGGCTATTAATTGTAGTAATTATTGTATTTGTTATTGTATTTATTATTATTGATATGTTAATTTATAGACTCTAGTGCGAGTTTGATTGACAGATGACTGAGGATGTATCTCTTTCCAAATGGTGAGAGGTGCCCTGAAACATTGGATGACTGCACTAGCCTAGGTTTGGGGGTGGTGATCACGGCTATGGGAGCGCTTTTTCTTAAGTAATACTCTAATTCATTTAATAATGCAAATGTGGTCCCAGCAGTGCAGCTTTACTGCATAATGACTAATCTCTGTCACAGCAGGATGCCGAGAATGAGTTTCTCTGGGAAGCTGTGGGTATGCATAATGAACAGCTATGCCTAATAAAGTCTTTTTAATCAGGATTCTTTCTCAGATCAATTGAGTTAAATAAGTTTGCACTTTGTAAACACAAGGGTCTAAGTCTCTGGCTTGAGTAAAACACCGTATCTACTCTGAAATCAGTGAGTATGTAAATAAATTGACGTCCTAGCCCTAAAAGTTAACTTTTATGCTCACATGTATGAAAAAGAAAGCCCATGTAACTCTATACTGCCCTCAGTCAATGTACATAGAGCATGTGATACTTCTTTGTATGCGTGCATTTTTCTTTCCATCTAACAACCTTTGAACACATGTCACAGCCAAGAATGCTCTATCTGTCAGTAAATTTCAACCAAACAAAAAAAAAAGAGGACATTTCAAAGGTGAGAGTTTCCTGTACATTTGAATAAAGTAAATGAGAAAGGAGACAGACTGTATGTATGGGTAGTACTTGGAATACTTTTTTGAGTACTAATGTTTAAGCAAATTTCCATTTTCCCACTCTTACTGTGTGTCATTTTGTGTCATGGGGTGGTCTCAGTGTGTACAAGTGGGTTTCCTTTCAGATGAAACTGAACTGGGAGATGCTCTCTGGGACTGTCTTTAATGTGCTTCAGTCACACATGGGCATATAGTCCATGAAATGAGGCAAGGGATGCTCAAAGATCCCTGAAACGAAGATAGCGGGACTGTGATGTCCTGTTCCTCTCCACAGACCTTGTCCTATTAGTCTGAACTTGCTTGCTAAGACAGACCTGCCCATCAGGTCCCTTGCTCAAGGCCTCCCATCCTGGTTGACATCGAACAGTCTGTCAGATGATAAGTGCTCCAACTTCAGGAAAGCTTCATCTGTAGTTCGTGCCTTACTAGGTGCTGGGGAGCCCAATCTTTCACCAAAGTGTGTCTGCAGATTGCACCTCAGTGGGGAGATCCCACGGAAAGCAAGCAGGCCCCCTGAGCTCTGGTGTTCACAGGACTACCTGTGTAATAGAAACAGCTCGGCTCCCAGTTCGGGATTGATACAAGTATAACCGCTAGAAAAAGCTGGCCCAGGAGTCTGGATCATTGCAGTTGTTCTTATGCATCAAAAAATCGTTTCAGCAACATATTTCGTGTTTGCAAGGCTGGACTCCCTCAAGGATTTGCACTTGAATGTCACAGCATTATAATTAGACATGAGAATTGATAAGTAAAAATGACAAGTTTGCCTTTGATGGCCATCCTCAGTGTCAAGGCCCATAACCTTTTAAAAGTACAGGCATAATAGACTAATCTTTTATTCTTAGCATCACCACCAAGGAAATGAATCTGTGTTTCTTAATATGACCACTGACTTGACAAGATTTTGCAGGTTTACCCCAAATTTGGGTGTATCTTTTCCTTATTTCTCTTGTTAAAGAGAAGGTAAGTCTGCCTTGTGCTCCAATAAGTATAATAATCTAAATTCCCAGTACAGACAGACCTGGGAAAGTAAGACATTCTTCTTTTTCCTCGACTGTTTCTATGCTGGCTACAGAGGTCAGAGCAGCCAGTCATAAAAATTCAGATGCTATTGTGGCTAAAGTGACTTCATAAAAGAGGTTGGAAGCATCTTCTTGGGTTTTTTTTACCTTTTTGTAGTTGTCGTTGTTACTTATTTAATGAAGTAAGAAAGATAAGTTATTTTCATGCCAAAGATGCAAAGCAGAAAAGCAAGATTGGTTAATAATTTCTGCCTACTTACAACACCATTTGCAAATACTGTCCCCCTAGAAATTCACACCAAACAGGTTTTATAAAAATTTAAGCTTCTAAATCCCATTGCTTAATTTTTTATCACACATGAAGTGTCTGGCAGAGGAAAAGCCCATAGCCCACCCAGGGACATCACACTGACTCTGCAGTTGTGCCTTACAAGCAAGCAGCTACTGCTCTCACTTTCTGGTGGAAACATTCCCACCTTCTCACAGAAATCCAGCATAGCAAATCTACTTCTTCTGTTAAAAGTGGGTTTTGCCTTTATTTTCTGCTATGACAACAATTCATTTTTTTTCTCACATATTTGTCCAGTTAAAATTGTAATTATTACAAAGCCATGCCTGGCTTCTCTGGCTCTGGAGTTTTACAAAGCAATTCACCACTAGGATGGGAAACCCAGGATGGTCTACTGAAGAGCTGATAAAAAGATGTCTAAATTTTGTTACACATAGAGTCAGAAAATAAAAACAAAGGGAACCTCCCTGGGTTATCTTCTGCGTTCCTTCTTCCCATGCTTGATGACAAGCATGAACCTGAGGACTGTTTCAGAAGGCCAAATGTTTTTGCCTGAGTTTTCGATAAAGTCATCTGGACCTAGAGATCCTTCCTGTCATGCTATGTAAGAGTCCATATAAAAACTATAGCAATGTGTCACCTAATATAATGCTCTGCCAGTGAGCAGAAAGGAAATCTGGGAGGGACTACTAGATAAGGCTCAGAGAAAAATTCAATATAGATTATAAACCTGTTTTTTAGGCTTGTTGTAAAATTTGATGTGGGATATTAATGAGAGGGAAATTTAGCTCATGAATAGTATTTGAATTTTTCCATTCAAGCACAACCACTATCCATTTATTTAAATGTTTAAAAAAGAGAGAGAACAATAAATTATTTCCAGTTCCCTCATTCAAACTTCTATTTCACCCTTTCTGAGAGACTGTCAAGGGAAAGGGGACTTGAATCTACTCTTTTGTGAAAGAGATAATTGATAAACTGGTTTGAACTTCACAGCTGTTCTCAGGAGCTATCTGAATACTGTCTGAAAATGAAATAGGACATTAAGGTTATTTCTGATAAAGAGAACACCTGAATTTTGTCACCGAAGTCATGTGACCTAAATTAATTTGCTTGGCAAGGTGTTAGCTAACATAGGATCACTTGTAATGTTGATATTTTTATCTTCACAAACCTACATAAACCTACAATCCATGTACCTTAAATTGCCACTTCAGCAGAAATCAAAGGGGTTAGTATATCCCTTCCGAGGATGGTGTATATGTTAAAGGTCTATACTCATACTCCAGATTAAATTTCATAATCAGCAACAGGCAAGAAGCTTTAAGAAATAGACTTGACAAGGAGGATGCTCAGAAGCTTTTAAAAAAATTACGTTCCTTATTAATATGTTTAAAGACTGTCACCATGAGCGAAAAAGCAAAGACATAGAAGTTTAAAATAAATTCTGTCTCTGCTCTGTAAAGACCAGCCTGTTCACAGCATGGCCAGGACATGAGACGTGCCTGAGGTGGCTGATGATCACAGGTGAGTGTCTCTGGCAGGAAAACTGCACCTGAATATACTTGGGATATTTGAGCCCCAGTCTTGATGTGAGGCAACGACCCAAGTGCTCCAGTTGCAAATCTGGCATGAGGAATAGTGGTGAGAGAAAAAACAGGGGGAAACAAACAGCAATTGGCTGGTTGCTGAGGGATGCTCTTCACAGGGAAATTCTTGACTCCTCTTGATGCCTTCATAAAGCTGATGTCTTTACAGTGCTTCAGGAGTCTCAGTGGTTGTTGGGGAAACCGCCTTGCTTACACTTTCAGCACTTTCAGGAACTGGTAACGCTGTAAGCTGCCTTTTTTTTTTTTTTTTTTTTTTTCCCCCCTCCTAGGAGCTCAAACAGATGCCATTTTGGATCCCAGAAGTTCACAAACCCTAACTTCCATCATTTCTGTAGATTGCTAATACTGTTTACCATTGCAACCTGGATGGGGATTTTGGAGAAAAGGTTCAGGCAGTACCAAACAAGAGCAACGAGAAATTGTAAAAATCTGTGCTGCAAGCATCTCACAAAGCACTAAAGGTTGGTGGTAAAGTGCCTTGCTCACTGCCGGCTGCAAGACTCTGAGCTCTGTCTCTGCACAGCCTGGCTCTTAGTTGCTGGGTTTTTTTCATTTAGAATTTATTTTCTTGGGCTGGGTTCTTTTCCAGGTTCTTTAAAATAATCTCTTTTGGATAATCTGATTGCTAAAATGATCTGAAATGCAGTGGCAAAGACAGTGTAAAGAAGACAGCGCAAGCGCGGTAGTTCTGCATGTTGTTTAATAAAATGAGAAAAGAGACCTACGTTGCTAGAATATTCACATTATTTGAAAAAGTGCTCTCAAAGGACCTTAATCTCAAGAGATATAACATGGCAGTTCCATTTTACCCCTTTGGCTACTGCGAACTAGTGCCACACCTGACCTACCTTTATCATGGGTCTCCGTATTATGGATGTAGGAATGTCAATATTTTAAAATTGCCACTCCTCAGCAAAGTGAGCACTGCCAGTCCCGGCTTTTATCAGGTCACAGGAATAGCATGTGTTTGCTGGATGCAATATAGTCCTAGGTTTTAAATGAAGTGTACCCACTGTGTTGGAAAACCCGTAACAACAGCTTTAGATGGGGAATGGTGTTTGGCTTCGAAATATTCCAGACTTTGTCCAGCTTTTTCAAATTGTATTGTGAAATCAAATAAATATTCACACTTAAAAATACCTTCACCTCTTCATTGCCACAGCTCATTCTCACTGTACTCTTTTTTTGTTGGAGATGAATTGTATTATTTATATAGAAAGCTGTGCTCTTCGGGAGAGAAAGCAATTTCCAATTACATATTCCTCATAAGAGAAATATTAGAGTGATAATGGCTCCTATATTTAAATTTTCAAATGATTTGCATTTGAGATTAAAAAAACCCCAACAACAACAACAAAAAACAAAACAAAAAAACCCAACCAAACAAACAAAAAACCAAACAACCAAACCCAACCGAACCTAAACCAAACCAGAACCACCACCACCACCAAAAGAACAAACACAACAATAACAAAGTCAGAACATTTCTAAAGAGTGTCTCCATTAACCTGTCTGTAAAACTGAGGGATGCTGACAACTGATGGCTATCTCAGGCTGGGATGTGTGGAGCCTTTGTTCACAATAAGCAATAAAGACAAACCTGAACAGGTGCTCTTAGTTTCCAATTCTCTCCATGTTGCAGAGGGTTGAGTGTTTGTAGTGGGACTCTCTCCTTTTCTCATACAGTTACACCTGAAGTGCTCCAGAACAGTCTGGAATGTGTAACACTTCAGTAATTGCATTTACTTTGCATGTTTTGAGCAGTGGTGGTGACACAGGCTTAACCCCAATCACACACCCCACTAACTGTCTTCTGCTCCCACAGTCCCAAAGTTTCCTTCTGTGTCTGTAGAGAACTGTCTTGGCTGCTTTCTTCTTCCATCAAGTACATTCTCACAAAGATGCAATATCCATTTTAGGTAAGAGTATTAAGAAAAGGATGAAGATACAGCTTTTGAAGATCTTCTGGTTTTCCTGGTGTTAATAGTAGCATATGGTAGAAATAAATTTGCTATTAATTTACTTTCATGTCAAACATTCAATATAATAAATCAAAGTGTCATCTAAACTCGATTACTTACTTTCAAATTAAGATGGTGTGTAAAACAGACTCCTAATTATCATGCTAATACCTGTGAAAAGCCGTTTTTAGCTTCCAAGCTTCACAGGCTTTTTAGTATCAGACTTCAAAGGCTCCTGACAGGAATTATGGGTAGGAAGGTCAAGACTTAAAGCTAGCTTTGTTTAATATTATCCTTTCTGTGGGATTGCTCGTTTCAGTTGTTAATTCCCTTTGCTAAATTTCACACATGCAACAAAGCATGACTATCGATGTTATACGCGGGTACCATTTGCTCCACCTGCACCAATAAAGAAAAAGCAGTATTCTCCCTGATACTAGCAGCAATTATCCAAGTGCATCACAGGAGTGATTTAAAACCTTAAGACAGTTATCTGTGCTTATATTCAGAAAAAAACCTATTTGTGTTAGTATTAATTAAAGCCAAATTAGAAGAACAGAAAAACGAATCTGACTGAGGAAAACATCATCATGCATGCCATTTGCTTTGTAATTGTGTACATACCTAATTGTATGTACCTAATTACCCTTCCATAGAGATGAAACATCAGAAAAGACTCTCAAAGCCATTTTGTTCATTATCTGCTTTAGTACAATGTTTTTCTTCTATAAGCTATTGCATTCAACTTGTTTTCAATGTTTCAAGATACTGTGGTTTTTATTTTTAGTTTTTTTTTTTTTACTTTTTCTTCTGGGGAAAACTCTGTTTAATCTTTTACAGACTGACCAAGAAAATGTTTCCAGATACTCACACAGCCTTTTTATTCCTCTGAGTCATCCAATCCCTCCTATGTCTGCTGTTGGACTTCAAAACAGGATTATTATATGTGGCTTACAGCCTGCAAACTGGGTATAGGATTAGCCATTTTAGCTTGATCCTACCTGATAAACTGTGAAATAGCAGTGGGAGAAGAAATCTTTTTCCATGTAATAATTTTTCCACAAGTAATATCTCTTTAGAAATACTGTTGCCTCAAGTAACAGGAGGAAATTGTAACAATCACTGTGAGTGGGAGGGAGGATGATCCATGCAAAAATTCTTTTTCATTAAAATTCCTTGGAAAGGTTTGAAAATCAGCCTCAGCTGAACAACAAGGAAGAAGATCAAGGAGCGGGGCAAAGATCAGCAAGGCTTCATCGTACTGCATTAGCAGAGAATACGTGTGCCTTTGTAGCAAAGCTAAAAGCAACCTAAAAAGAAGCAGCTCTTTTCAACAAGGGGAGGAAATAAGGAGATCCATTTGCCCAGTTTTAAGAAAACTTGTGATATAGGGCTTTGACCAGCCTGTCAGTGGGAGGCTGAAGGCAGCCTGTGTAGACTGTACAAAAGCAGCTCTGGGAAGTTTCTAGAACATCTCATACAGTGTTGGGTGACTTGCTTTCATACAGCAAATAAAACCCAGGACTGTCCCCAGGACTCCCGACACTCCTACATTTAAACAAGAAAAAGGACTCAGCTTCGACTTTGGAGATTAAATTAATCTAAGGTATGTGATTAGCAAAGTTACAACTTCAGTGTACGGTGGTACAAGCCATGCTGAAGGCTGCACAGCTCCCACCATGTACCCTGTCATAGTGCTGCTCATCAGCAGATGGGGCCACATCAGCAGATGATGGGCTCAGCGTGCAGCACATTCCAACATCTTCGGTACCTCCTTCCAGGCTTGTAGAAATGATGCTCAGCAAAATAAACCAAGTTTATTTTAAACCAACCTATACTCAAAGAAGAATAAAACAAAACCTGCACTTCTTAAGTGCCACCAAAATGACGAGTGTAAGGACAATGCTTTTTATTAGAGGTGCTAACATTAAATGTTACAATATTTGCTGGACTCGGGAATGGAACCAAAATACCTCCGTGTCAGAGCAATAGGTTTCCAGGTAGTGAAGACCAGTATCACATCCCTCACTTGGCTTTGCATGAGAGGGCAATTGCTCAAACAAATCAAATGGAACACACTACTCAGAAGTGGAGAACATTGGGGCCATAGGTATTACCTAAATGATGAAGAATTACTGGAATCAATGACTATTTGAAACTAAATCACCTCATCCCTGGGAACATTCAAGGCCAGGCTGGACGGGGCTCTGAGCAACCTGATCTAGTTGCAGATGTCCCTGCTCATTGCAGGGGGGTGGACTAGATGACCTTTGAAGGTCCTTTCCAACCAAAACTGTTCTATGAGTCTATGAAAAGATGGATATGCTTTTGAAGGCTAGATGTGGTTGTGCAAATTTGTGTTACGTGTGAGAAGCTATGCAGGCACTGAGGTACAGTGGCTCTGCCTACCTTAGAGTGGTATTCAAATACCTGACCATTGAATACAAACTGGATAAATCTATATTCTTCACCTCCAATGTCTGCGGATGAGATGGGAATGGAAACAAATACATAACATCACGCTTTAATTGAAAACAGAACTGTACATTCCTTGAAGGAACTCTGTTACTTAGTAAATGAAGAAATATCACAACATCTCATGATAAGATGCCAGTTCTGAAAATCTGTATCTTATTATGTGGCTGCTGAAAAAGGAAACAATACAGAAAATACAGTTTCTGACAGATAAGAAGCGTCCCCATTTGTGAACGTTGGTCTTGACTGGTTATTATATTTGCTCTATGGTTTGAGGGAATTGATGAAAAATCTCAGACGAAACTCCTGCAGCAATTTAGGAAATAACAAAAGGCACCAACGCGCTCTGCACCTTGGCTGCAGGTAACAACTCTCTCATGCAGAGCTGGTGGGACAGACGTGTCTGTTTGCTTAGAACTGCCGTGCAAAGCCTGACATCTTAAGCTGCATTCAGGTTCCTGGACTTCTGATCACCTTCGGTCTTGCGGGTTAGTATGCGAGTATGTGTCTCCCTGGCTCCACAGTCAGACAGGATTGATGCGGCGGGGGAAGGTGGAAGGGAAGAACGTGTTACTTTCCACTGTGCTCCTCTTTCTAGAGAAGGGACACCGGGATGGGAGGGATAGGTGGTTGCCCACCGTATGTACAACTGGAGGACCAGGACTTAGTGTTATGGATTTCAGCAATGGGTGTAATACTGAAAAAGGAACATGAAGAACTCGTAAGAGTTGAAATGGTTGGCCTCTGAGATAAGCAAGAAGAGGAACCAGTTTCCCTGGTTGGAGCTGGAGAATGTAGATCTAATTAATGCTGCTACTGTGAGAAGGTAGAGTGTTAATCAACACAGTTCTACAGAGCAGTTCTCCTTTCAAAAATATTTCACAGTGACCTTTTCTTCTCTTGGTAAATACGAAATGTAGTTTGGTCTAAGAAAGCTGTACGTCACCAACTTGCCACGGACTCCATAATGGAAGAACTGCAAATGACCAAGCTCAACTAGATTTACAGGATGGTGAGGAATTGTTATGCACAGGCCAAGTCTTAATGAAGTATGTGCTCAGACTTAAAAGGCTTCCATTGTCTGGAATGAATTATTGTCTGTGAACAAGGCAAAATGGGGAATCTCTTTATAGAAACATAATAATCTAAATCTCTAAATGGGGAAAGATCAGGGGAAATAATGCACCATGGGAAAAAATGTAGGCTATGGGAGCATAGAATATGAAGAATAGGTCAGGCCAAGTTTTACTCAGTGCTTTACCTTTTAAAATTCTGTATGGAATTAAAAATTATTTATAAGGATACACAGAGTTTTGTTGGAAGGGTTTAAGGAGAAGAGAGGTTTGAGGTTAAAATTTGGGGGAAGGGAGCTAGGTAAGGAATGAATGATTAAAGAAGACATCACATGTAACAGAGAGCAGACAGAACAAGATGAGGATTTTGGTGAAATAATGTGATGAGTGAGAACAACTCATGTCCACACCAGCTGGGAGTTAGCACCTTTGCAAGGCAGGACACCTCTGTTTTATGATGCTTAACATGGATTTGGAGCCCAAATTCATGCTCCAAAGATGTGAAAATTTTAATTTTTTTTTAATCTTCCTGTCAAAAGACACTTTATCAGATACCTTATTGTCAAAGGAGGCATAAACCAACAGAGTAATCACAAAATATAAACCCTACACCATATTATCTCAGGCTCCAATGTTCAAGAGGGCTTTTGAGTTAAAATGTGATTCTCCCTTTATACAAAAACTAAATGTTGCCATATTATTCAGTTCTGTAGGTTAATATATTTTGTAGCTGCGTGTAATATTTGGTTTGCTGCTAGATCTTATTAGAATTCAATCATACCCAGAATGAAGCGGAACACTTAGCAAAACAAAATACATGTTAACACATTTAAGTCCCTTAGACACAAAAATAATTTCTAAAGTTTTGTGAGGCCGAAATATATATAAGCTAAAAGCAGAAGGAAGTTCACAGACTAAAAAGTAAAATATTCATATGATAATGTGCTTGTAAGAATCAAAGAGGACATAAAGTAACGGGAAAGAAAGGGAACTACTCTGTGAGAAAATATGAACAAAAGGACAAATTATAGCCCTACGCTATTTATTTGAACAAACCAGTAGGCCGTTCATACAAATAACTTCGTTAAATACGTAGGTTGGTGTTTTCACTTGGAAGTGAACAGTGAAATAATGGTAGCCCCCATCCCATTAGTCATTCTTTACTTATTAAAACTTCTTCCATCATATTGTCAAATTACATCTAATGATCTCTTTCGAAAAAAGGAATAACTTTCTGGACAAATGGAAATAACAATAGGTGGAATAATAGTGATGCAGAAAACAGGGAAAGAAAAAAAAAAGATGTTTTACCATGATACAGGAAGATGAGCTATTTTTAATATCTGGAAAGATTTGGATGCAATTATCTGTGCTAAAAATAGGGAAGGTAGATCTTGTTTTTATGCCATAAAAGCAAAAACAGAAAAACAACAGAAAGGAAAAATACTGCCCAGGAGGCCTCTGATCCTTTTTTTCAATTTCATGAACACCCACCTAAAATTTATTCAATTTGTTTTTAAACTGGAGCACTGAAAAAGGCAGATCAAATTTCCAATATTCAGAAGAGGATTTTTTATACTGTACTATGGCTACAACAAGATAGCAAAATTGATATCATAGCTTACCAGGAATATTGAACACTTCCTAAAGCAAAGAATAAAATACCACTTTCTCACAGCCTAGGTGCAAACCCTCAGAAGATGCAAAACCATCAAAGATTTGCTCCAAAAGAAGCACAACAGTTTATACCAGCCTGGGATAACTCCTGTAATGTTTTGCATGTCTAGAGAGAGATCAGGTTTATTTTAGGAATTCCGTGAATCATGAATTGATTAAACAAAGGAAAATAAAAATTTCCTGTATGTGATGGAAATAGCAAGAAGGAAAACATTCACTTCACAGATCTCATAAAAGTAGGATCATGTTTAAAACATATTATCAGCATTTTCTAGAATATCAACATCTTTCATATGATACAAGGAAATCTGTGTTTACTTCCTAACAGATGTTACATATTTGAAAGTGGATTAAAAATACTTTTAGGTATAAAGTTTGACATTGAAAGTGACAAACATACAAGATAGAAATCATAATGACTTTTACATATCCTAGTGCTAATCACTACCTTCTGCCATAATTTTGGTTCTATGGTTTTAGAGCTTACCTGCTAATATTTTGGTTGCTTCTGTACTGTATTGTAAAGTAAGAATGTTGGTTTTATCATAATTAAGTTAGTCATTTCTTCTACTAAAGTTTCAATAAAGTTGATTAATGTTTGATGCAGTTGGATGCAGGCTGTAATAAAGTCCAAATAAATAAGACTTTTTTTTGCCCTCAACACGAATGCGCCAGCTTCTTTTTCACTTTTCCTCGAGGCTAAAGGTTTACCTTTTTTTTTTTTCCATCCTTGTTATTATGCTCAAGTGTTCAAAAGGTAAAACTGTGCTAGGCGTAATAACATCTATTAAGCTCATGGTGTGTGCAGACTGTTACTAACCACCCCAGGGCTTCTGCTTTTCCCTGATATCCACCTGAGGTTGTCCTACTGCAGTGACCTTGGGTTCCCTGCAGGCTTAGTGAGCATTCTCTTGCTGGAGACTTGTGGTGGAACAACTTCTCATTAAGAATAAAGTTCTGCCATCTGTCACAAGCCTCATGTAAACAGCTGAACCAAAACGTCTTGGCTTCCCCAGACCCTGAGTGCTTCCAACAAAAGCCAGGTCATGACTAATGACAGACAAAAAAAAAAATAATAGGCAAAAGGACATTGAAAACAGAATAATTTAAGGCATCCTCCCAAAGTGCTAAACAAGAAGCAGAAAAGCGGGTGGATAGAAGTAATCTCAGCAGCTCCACTTTTTCTTCCTTGCTTGATACACATTTTTGGGTGACTTGGTAGTATTTATCAAGCACATGTACTGTACCATTGATAGTCTGGGAATGATACACAGCTCCCTAGCTCTGTGTAGCTGGATTCTGTATGAGGCATCTATGTAACTCTTCAGTGCAGATCTGTCAACTTCCATAGCACTCTTTGGGGTTTTTTCACAGTATAAACACAACTAATTTACACAATTCTGGCAACATGCTACAGTTTGAGAAATGCAAATGCAATGAAAACACAGAGTGCGTCACAGAGTCTTTCAGCCCTTGGTACTTGGACTCTATGCTGTCTCACTAGCAGCTCTAAGTCTTTCTACAGGCTGGTTCTCTGGCTGTGACACGGGAAGCGAGTGCAGGGTGCAGGGGACGGCAGGGTGAGGGGGCAGGTTACAGTGACTGGCATCTGGGGTGGGAAATGGCAGAGGAGGTTGATTCTGCACTGGGGAGGGGGTGAGGTGAGAGGGGAAAGGGACAGGGTGGGGCTTGTATGGATCTCAACAAGAAAGGTCTGGCAAAAAATGGCTTAATAGAACAGCAGGTTTTGTAAGATAGGATAAGAAGAGGAATATAGACAGTGAGTACATCTCACATCCCTTTAAGCGTTGCGCACCCCACGTGTGTGCAGCATCAGACAGGGCCCAGATGGATTTCCCCACAGCACGCTGCACAGAGCAGATGCTGTCCATGGAGAGATGATCTCCCTTGTTTGGACATTTGTGCTACTACAGGATTTCCTCACAGGAAAACAACCCTATTCCTAAAGGACATTTACTTGAGAACTTACTGCACGGTTAGATAAAGGCAAAGACACTCAGGAGGTGAAATTGTCAGTATGGTGTGGGATCTACCCTCAGGTGGCCCTGTGACCATGCTGTGGCTGAGGTGACCCCATAGCCAGGGGACTGAGCAGCCCAGCACCCCTGTGCCTGCTCAGGGTAACAGCAAGGGGGGTTATAGAATCATTTTGGTTGGAAGAGACCCTCAGGATCATCGAGTCCAACCGTAACCTAATTCTAGCACTAAATCATGTCCCTAAGAACCTCGTCTAAACACTTTTTAAACACCTCCAGGGATGGTGACTCCACCACTTCCCTGGGCAGCCTGTTCCAATGCCTGACAATCCTTTCTGTGAAGAAGTTTTTCCTGGCACAAC